>CM068826.1:40722583-41322583 GCA_028554795.2 Sinohyriopsis cumingii
TGACCTATTCATGGATACTTTGCTAGAGAACATTCTTGCTTTGCCTGTCGAGTTGAAAGAACGCATTTACCGAGAACTGATCAAAATACAAGCGAAACGCAAACGCAAAGTTGTTCATCCGTTTTTAAATTATGCTCTGTTCCAAAGTATAAGAAGACTGATTATGAATGGATATTACATCAGCCACAAAGGTAAACGAGGCTATTGGCCACCACCCAAGGATTCCAAAAACAGTGTATATACTTATGGATACTTTACAAGAGAACATTTTGGGCTTGCCTGTGGAGTTGAGAGAACGCATTTACCGAGAGCTGGTCAAAATACAAGTCAAACGTAAAGAACAGTTGCATCCGTTACGTCACCAGATCTTTAACCACTGGCACCTGAATGGTATAAAAGAACTGATTCGTCAGAAATTGTTTCAGTGGTCAGACATTGTTCAAAATTTTGAGGTCACCAATGATCGACATGTTCATAATTTTGGTTACTTCGAGATTCACCGTGTGCAACGCATTGAAGAAGACAAGTTAAAGGATTACAAACATATTTTATGTGGAATCTACTTAGAGGAAGAGGAAACTCCTAAACGAAGTTTGACGTTTAGGTTACAGTATGCAAGATTTAGATCCCCTACTGGAGAACCAAGATCTCTGGCTAGAAAATATGTGTATTGCATCCGAAAAAAAGAGAATATAAAAACAGGCTGCCATGCCACGACTTATGTCACATGTAATTGAACAGATTCCGTGGAAGGAACTCATTGACCATATTCAAACCATTGATCATTACCATCGATTATTACAAGAACTGTATCCATTCAATCTGGGTCGACAAGTGATGTGTGTCTTAGTGACTTGTTTTCTGGGATTTCGTTTCCCAGCCGATTCCTTGTGGACTCTTTACGAACAGTACTTACCACCCCATTCAACATGAAAGTGGTACCTTTAAATGTTCACGAGAGACTCCTTTTGCTCAAAGCCTTACGTTTTCATCTGGATACTTCTCGACCTCTACGAGAAAAAATGATTCGTCAACTTTTAGCTACCCAAGACGTGTATGACGATGTGTGTGTAGCTTGTGACTTGCACCCCCATTGGACAGATGTCCGTACCTGGAAAAAATGGGATTGTGAGGCTTGGACCCAAGAAGTGGTCCAGTATGCTCGAGAGTTGTGATCCTTCCTTTCAACGTCCAAAGAAAAAAGTTACTTTTCAACCAGTGTTAGTGATGGTGCCAGAAGAACCCGTCACCCAGGACAGAACTGTCGTGGACATGCCTGAAAGACCCTTTTCGGGACGACACTTGTGTGACCTTACCCTCTATAGAACTGGTCAGAACATTACCCAAAACATGTTGTACAGACACTTGTTTCTATTCCACGTTGATGGTTTTCATGTACCTTTTATCGTTGTACTTAAGCCTTTGGCTTTTATGTATTTTTGTCTTTCGTGTTCATGTTTAAAACATTCAATAAACGAGTAATGAAAAAAGTATAAAAACTATTGTCTTGTCTGTTTTCGTGTCACAAGTGACATTCCTAACACTATGGCTACCTCTGCTGTCTCTGCTCCCTCTTCCTCCACTGTCAAAGTCATCGACGAACACTTAGATCGTGCCAGTTGGGAGGCTTTGTATCTTCGCCATCCCTTTAACATGCTCATTGCTGGACATAGCGATTCAGACAAAACCGAATTCGTCAAACGTTTGATCGAACATAAACATCATTTGATCGATCGACCACCTCAATGGATCGTGTGGTGTTACAAAGAGTGGCAATCAGCGTACAGCCTCTTGCGAGAAAGTCAAAGCGATTCCATCGTGTTTGTGGAAGGCATTCCTAAAGAAGACGACGGCATCGTCTCTGACTCCCGTCAAACCCATTTGGTCATTTTCGACGACATGTTAGGAGAAGACGAAGAAGAAATTAAACTGTGGTTCACGCGCAAAGGGCATCACCGTAATGCCAGTGTCGTTTACATCACTCAAAATTTGTTTCAACAAAGTAAAGCCCATCGCACCATCAGTCTCAATGCGCATTACGTGGTCTTGTTTAAAAGCCCTCGAGATAAATCGCAAGTGCAAGTCTTAACCAAACAGTAAGGGACGCCTTGGCTGACTCAGGCGTACGACGATGCCACTCAAACGACACACGCCTATTTACTCGTCGATTTGAAACCTACGACCCCCGATGATTTGCCATTTCGTACCCACTTGTTTCACCACTGGTGCCAAGACGGAGGGCCTGTCCTGTACACGTCTCCGTCCTCGACTTAATTTCACTCCACAAAAAAATCTATAAAAACCTCAGACTCTTTTCGTCTGTCTCACACACATTTTGAACATGACGTCCCTTCAGTCGCATCTTCCCGTCAAATTGATTCGTGTCTTGTATGGCATCAGTCGAGAAAATAATCCACAAATACGAGCTCGTGTCTTAGAAGCTAGTCTCAAAGAAGTCTTACGATGGTTCACGGTGACGGCACGTCAATTACTCCAAGGGATCATTCAGATTCCTCATCAAACCAAACGCTTTTTGATCGAAACAAAGTCGCTTTGACCCAACTGGCCGATCACCGCATCGACACTCAAACCAAAAAGCAAATCATTTTGAAACCTGGAGGGAGCGGTACTCTAGGAGGGGTCATCATTCGCTCTCTCTTAAGATGGGATCCTAATGCCCCCAAACTTCTCCCCAAGAATAAAGTCAAAAGAAAGCTCCAAGAAAAAGAAAAAGACCAGTCCCCAAGGAGAACTTCTCCAGTGGCTGGACCCTCCTCTTACCAGACACCACCCCGGAAAAAGAAAAGAAGCCCCCAGAAAAAGAAACAGAGAAAAATCCCCAGAAAAAGAAAAGCCCACAGAAGAAAACTAGTCGCAAGAGAGGCACTTCGGCCAGGACGCAACCTTACACTCGCAAACCACGACCTGCCACGGCGGTGACCACGTCTCCGGCAGCCTCACGTTCATCCACTTCTCCGTTGATAACACCAAGAACTGAAGAGTACTTGGAGACGTTGATCACACCAAGAACATCTCCGTTGATGACCCCAAGAACTTCCCCAGTGGCAGGACCCTCCAATTTAGTGACAGTGGCTGCTGCTCACAAAGTACCTTTTCCCAAAATCAAAGTTCAAGAAAGATCGGGCATGTTACAAAGTTTACTGGATTTGTCCAAGCAAGAACTGGCTCGATTTAGTCCGTTGCGTACCCCTGCACGACGTGTCATGCCTGTCCTGAAATTGATACGCCGTAAAGACAACCAGTGGCGACGCGTTCCAGTATAAAAAAGGCCTGTGACCAAGTAGGGGTTTCAGTGTTTTTGGTACTGAAGACTCAAAGATGTCACCCTCCAGAAAACATCCCTCTTCTAAACAACCCCAAGGAAAGAAAAGGAAAGGACTGCCTCCTCGTTTAGTCAAACATGGGGACATGTTATCTGTCCTGTCCAAAGCTTCTCCACCCCTACGGGAAAAGCTCTTTCAATCGGCCTCCAAAGAGGTCATCGATACCGTGTGAGAATGCTGATTGAACGTCTTGAAAGGCACGATTCCTTTGTCCAAACACCAGAAACAATGCTTAGGCAAACATCGTCACGTTCTTCGCCAAATGGTTCAAAAGAAAATTCCCCTTCGTCAAAAGAAGAAGATGTTAGTCCAACGTGGAGGTATTTTACACCTCTTGTTAGGCCCCTTACTGAATGGAGTCTTAGGAACCATGTTGGGACGACTGGTGGGAGCAAGATAAAAAGGCCCTCGGAACTCCCAAGATCTCAGAATCGACCCCTGACAATCCCATGGAAGGACGAAAACTAGCTTTAGTGCCTTACAAACGATGGGTGGAATACCATCGTTGGCAAGAACAACGCACCCCGCATTTACCTCCCAATCCCCATTTGAGCGAGATGTCCCAGTTACAACACGAATTGCAGTCCTTGATGGATCGCCAAGATTTGTCCGAAACAGAAAAATCGCAAAAGTACGGTCAACTCTTGCAACGACTGCAACTCTTTCACCACAAAGCTTTAGACGAAACAGCTCTACCCACTCTGAAAGATTTTAAGACCTTGATGAAACGTCCAGCACCATCACCAGTACCAGTGCCAGTACCAGTGACCAAGACAGAAAAAGGAGAAGAAGAAGAAGAAGGGTTTCAAACTCCACCAGAAAAAGTACGCAAGTTAACAACACCACCTACCTCCAGAATTGGATGGATTAAAAAGATGATGGCCACCCCATTCTTCATCACAAGAGAAAAAGAAAGTGAAGACAGAAGTGAAGACAGAAGTGAAACAAGAACTGATATCCCCTGTTCACACATCCGATCGCATACGCAAAGCATTGCAATCCAAGAAAACACCCCAAGAGAAAAAGAGTAGCATCCTCCAAGAGTGGGTGTCTCATTAACACACCAACCAAGAAATGGAAAAAGTCTTAGCCAGCCTTTACTACGATCCCTCCCATCCTGCAGATTACGCAGGAGTTCAAAAATTGTATCGTGCTGCCAAAATGCGACTGAAAAGTCTCCGTTTACCTCAAGTGCAACGATGGTTACAAGAACAAGCTACCTACACTTTACACAAACCCATTCGACGCAAATTTTCCAGAAGTCGCACCCGAGTGGAAGGCATCGATCATCAATGGCCAGCCGATTTAGCCGATGTCTCTCATTTGGCCAGCTACAATCTCGGCTACAAATATTTGTTTTGTGTCATCGACGTCTTTTCCAAATTTGCCTGGGTCGTGCCCTTGACTTCCAAATCGAGCAGCGAGTTAGTGCGAGCCCTGCAACGAGTGCTGAAACAAAGCGGTCGTCACCCTCTTCGATGGCAAACGGACAAAGGAACCGAATTTCTGAACCAAGCTTTCCAAAAAGAATTAAAGAAACGTGACATTCATTTTTTTACCACCGAGAATCCCGAAACCAAAGCCAGCATCGTGGAACGTTTTCAACGCACTTTGAAAGAACGCATGTGGAAATATTTTACGCATCACCACACTCTGAAGTACATCGACATCTTACCGCACCTGGTGCAAGCGTACAACCAATCTTACCATCGAAGCATCGGACGTGCCCCGCAAGAAGTGACTCCCGACAACGAAGTGCTGGTGTTTGAGCGCCTGTTTGGTACGTCCCCGACGAGGGCTGTCCCCAAGAAAAGTGGAGAGTTGACCGTAGGATATTGGGTGCGCATTGGCAAAACCAAACACACTTTCGACAAAGGTTATTTACCTAACTTGACGACTGAATTGTTTCGTGTCACTGGACGAGTGCATGGCCGTCATCCTGCCGTCTATAAATTGGAAGACATGAACGGAGAAGTGCTCAAAGGAACGTTTTATTTGCCCGAGTTACAACGTGTCACCAAAAAAGAAGACGACGTGTACGACATCGAAAGCATTCTCGAACGCAGAACCCGTAAAGTGGGCAAACGACGTGTCAAAGAAGTCAAAGTACGTTGGAAAGGATATCCACCCAGTTTTGATTCTTGGATCGACGCTTCGCAAGTCATCGACTATAAAAAGAAGTGACCATCATGCCCTTTCACACAGACGCAGCTACGTCGACCACTCCTTCACCTAGTTCTTCTCTGCAAGATTTACAAAAACAACCTTTGTGGGTGTGGTGCGGAGAACGTGTACCTAAAACGCAAATCGTCTTTTTCTGCCAAATCTTCGTGATGTATTGTGCCATCGGGGCAGCCATTGCCAATTTGAGTTTGCAACAAGGAGGCAAACAATTGTGGACCATTTTACTGAGCAGTTGCATCGGTTACCTGCTTCCCAATCCCTCCCTGAAATTCTCCTCGAACGGGAACCACGGAAACCTTGTGTCCAGTAACAGTGCCAGTCACCACTCCAACAACAACCACAACCAGAACCCCATTTTGGGCGGAGACACGCCTCTGACGTCCAGTAACTCCTCAGACAGCCACAGAACTCTGGAATTATGAGTCACCAAAACCACTTTTACTTAACCTTACCCAGTGACAGTTCCATGGAGCTGTTTCCCCACAACACGTTGTGCTGTTACACGGCCAAATTACCTCAAGCCATCCCATTAGATCACGAAGCCCATTGGGAAGAGCTTTGGTAGAAATGATTCACCCTACACAAATCCAAAACATCACTGAAAAGCAAAACACTTTTGAGGTCGAAATCCTGAACCAACAATTGCAAGAAACCATGAATGAAATCGGGTTTTCAGGGGACACAAGACCATCCAACAATTCACTCTTCAATATCTACACCTTGAAAATTCCATCAGGGTTTTATTTTAGTTGCCAACATTTGGTGGACACCATTTTTTCCAGGTTCGAGTTAGCCTTTGGCAAAGCCCTGAACAGAATCAAAAAAAGTGCCACCCTGGAGTACCATAAAGTGGCTCGTCGCTTACTGATGAAATTTCAGGATACCCAAACGTTGTCCATCAGTTTTAATCGTGACTTATTTGATATTTTAGGTGGAGACACAAAAATGGGTCCAAATTTTAAACCGAAGATCAACAGCAATACGGAATTTTACAAGTTTTTTCGATTCCCTGTAGAACTGAACCAAGGACTGAATTTGATCTTTGTGTATTCCGATGTGGTGGAGTACAACGTGGTGTGACACACCTCTGTGCCGTTACTGCGTGTCATTCCTTTCAAAGTGAATAGTGCCACGACCAGTGACCAGGAAGGTGGGAACACTTATCACGTCCACCGCGAATTTGTACATCCTCACTATTTACCCGTCAGTAAGTCTTATTTGGACACGATCAACATTGCTATAGAAGGAGATCTGGGACAAAATATTCCATTCACCAAAGGAAAAGTCACGGTGAAACTCCATTTTCGAAAACGGTTCTCTCACGACTCGTGAGTCATGTATCCAGTGTACCGAGGGGTTGCTCGGCAGCGAGGACACGGTTTAGGAGATATGTTAAAATCGGCCTTTCGTTCGGTGGCCCCAGTCTTGAAACCGATGGTGACACGCGGATTGCACGCCTTGAAAGATGCGGCACTGACGCAAGGCAAAGAATTTCTCCAAAATGTCATCATTGACAAACAAAACCCTAAAGAAGCCTTCATGAGGGCAGGCAAAAATGTCTTGCTGCAAACGGGCAAAGACCTTTTGGGTCGACGAGAAACACCTATAAATGCCCTGCACGCTACCGAGTCAGGCATTCAGCAAGGACAAGGCAGAAAGAGACGACGAAGAAATTACCCTTTCACCAGACTTCACACGTCTAAAGCTAGAAAGGCAAAGAAAAGAAGAACCGTTCGAGACTTAGACGTTTTCGATTATTGAGACACAGAGAAAAAAATGACGCACCGAGAGTCTTGCGCTTGTTCCAAGTCGGAACTGGATCTGTTTGCCATGCCACCCACCATGATGACCATGCAAGAATCCCAATGGGTGGAATTTCACCCCGTCTCCTCACTGACCGATTCCGCTCCCATCGAGTTTGAAATCAAAGGACAACCCGAAGATTACATCGATCTGAATAGCAGTTACTTGTACCTGAAAGTCAAAGTTCTAGATAAGGCAGGAGGTGATATAGACACTGAAGCAGTAGCTCCCGTCAACAATTTCATGCATTCCTTGTTTAGTGCAGTGGACTTGTACTTGAATAACAAACTAGTCAGTAGCAGCATGGATACTTACCCTTATCGTGCCTACCTGGAAAATCTCTTGACGTACGGAATAGACGCCAAGAACACTCATCTCAATGCCTGTGTGGTATGGGAAGCTGACGATGCAGGCCAGTTTGAATTATTGGAAACTGATACAACTGATAAAAAGAAAGAATACAATGAGGGATTTGTAGAACGAAGAAACAAAATCAAAGATGGACAGAGTTTAGAACTGATGGATCGTTTGCATTTGGACATGTGGTTGCAAGAAAAGTATTTGCTGAACGGGGTGGATGTCCGCCTGAGACTGAATCGTAGCAGTAGCGCTTTCCATTTAATGGCTGGTGCTGACGATTACAAAACCAAAATCCAAGAAGCCAGACTCTACGTACGCCGTGTGGAAGTGTTACCTAAAGTGGGAAACGACATCAATCAGACGTTAAGCAGAACGACCGCCAAGTATCCCATACGACGCGTGGAAGTGAAAACCTTCAACATTCCCAAATGACAGCGATCCATGATGACGAAGCTTGGAGTCTCATCTCGGACGAAGTCGTGTTGCATCAGTGGTATAAAGACTTGCGTGAACATTCTTGTCCACCATTAACCACTCAAGAGATCGATCGTATCGAAGCTGTCCTGAATCAGAGTGGGGAAACGAAACGAAGAAACGGTTATTTGTCAGACATTTTCAAGCAAAAAGTCAGGATCGAATTGGTGACTTATTATTACCTGTGAAGAAGAAAACACACAAATCAATGGATACCTGGGAACTTTATTACCTTTTGAACCACAGCTCGTATACTGCTTCTTGGAATCCTGTCGTCTGTGCTAAAGATGATCTGCCTCATCGCAAACCTCAAGACCATCTAGATTATGTGATCAACACGGACGACAGTCATCTCCCAGGAACCCACTGGGTAGCCGTCTACTTCCCTCAAGAAGGATGTGTGGAATATTTCGATTCGTACGGATTGCCTCCTTTGGAAGACGATATAATCGACTTTATGAGAAGAAATGCTCAGACCACCCGATTCAATAATGTGAAATTACAAGGCACAGATTCCTTGGTGTGTGGACAATACTGTGTGTATTTTCTTCATCATCGCAGCCTGGGCTATTCCTTAGAACATTTTTTGACTCATTTTGTTCCTCGTTCTTCTTCTAGAAACGATGTGAAAGTAGATCAATGGTTTTGTGACCATTATGCTTATCTTTTGTCTCAATCTAGGAAACGTAGTGTCCATCAATGGCCTAAAGACTTCCAACAGTGGAAATCACAATTTCCTTCACAACGTTGTCAACCCTGTCCAAAGTAATGTGTGAATTGAAAAAAATGTTTGAGATTTGAAAAAATGTTTGATGTTATATTGTTGGATTATTGTTAAAAAATGTTAGAGTTGTTTGTTAGTGTTAAGTGATTTTGAATAAAAAATGTTGTGTTTTGAAAAAAATGCCTTTGTGGTTTGTTTGGCTATAAGAATTTTGATTCAAGCTCTTTGACTTCTTACTATCCCTCTCATGACACTCATTGAACGTTCCGGCTCGAAAACCGTAGAAGGATGTTTTCCTTCACGTCCGCGCTTTGACTTTAAGAACCGGGGCAGTTTCCAGTCTAACCATCCATTGTCGACTCATCCTCCTACGAAGATGTGCTCCAAACTAGCTAAGCTAAACGAAGCCTACGTGAATTTGCATAGGGTCAGACACAGTCTGATACCGAAGCCAGAAGAGATAAAGAATGTGAGAATGCTAAAAGTCACTGAAGACCTGATAGAAGAGCTCTTCAGAGAAGAAGTGAACAGGGAGAAAGAAGAATGGACAGAGAAGTACAGACTTCAGAGACAGCAGCAACAGCAACAACAACAACAGCAGCAACAGCAGCAGCAACCTGAGCCTGACAGAGTCTTTGTCGATTGTCGTATCGACACCAAAGAGTTCTTCTTCTCTTTCCGAAGAAGCAGACCTATCGTCAGAAAGTCTATCCTCAGAGGACGTCGCATTCTTAGAAACTAAAAGATTGCCAAAGCAAACAAATAAAAACAGCCCTTTTCAGGGCTACCCAATACTCTAGAAAAGAAATAACAATCCATTTGCCAATGTGTGTATGTAGAGTAATGTGAATATAAACACCAACTCTTTTTTATAGTGTGAGGGTATGTGTTTGTGTATATGATTGTGTGTTTGTAAGTGCTCACGTACGTTTGTGTGGATAGTAGATTAAGATCATGGTTTTTTTTTTTTTTGCTGTTTGACGAGTGGGGAGAGTAGATTTGGGGTTTGATTGATTTATGTATGTGGATAGTATATTGAAGTGATTAATGAAAATTTTTAAATTAGTAATGGGTAGTATAAAAAAAGTGAGTGTTTCTTTTAGGTCCGCGCGTTGTTTGGTTATGATCTAGGTAAGATCAATTTTGTTTTAGGGGATGTTTTCCTTCACGTCCTCGCTTTTAGTATAAATTGAAAATCGCTTGGCAGTCTAGCTACCCTGTTCATTCGTTAACAAGACAATGAATATCAGAATTGTAAAGCTTCTAGAACTCCAGATGCACCTGGAATATGCCAGGCGCCTGTAAAATGAACTGGCCGCGGAGACCATTGTCGAAGAGGGAAGGATGAAAGAGGAGGAGGAAAGAAGAAAAAACGAAGAGGAGGAAAAAGAGAGAAGAAATTTCAGAATCCCAGAGACAGAAAATTGGGATTCTGAAGCCACTTATCCAGCCTCTGCACTCCCAAGAAAAAAGGTAAAAGGAGACTGGGGAAGAAGATATGTGTGTGGTGCCAGGCCTGGAAGGTGCCATCATTAACCAGGTGTCACTGGAGTTCAAAAAAAACAAACAGCCCTTTTCAGGGCTACCCAATACTCTAGAAAAGAAATAACAATAGATTTGCCAATGTGTGTATGTAGAGTAGTGTGAATATAAACACTGACTCTTTTTTATAGTGTTTCTGTTAGTGTTTGTAAGCGCTGACGTAGGTTTGTGTGGATAGTAGATTTGGGTTTAATTTTAATGCTTTGCGTGTGTAAATAGCAGATTAGGGGTTTGTTTATTGATGCTTCACGTATGTGGATAGTAGATCATAAGAAATGAGAAAAGTAGGGGATGTTTTCCTTCACATCCGCGCGTTTTAAGTGATAATCTAGGTAATATCAATTTTGTTTTAGGGGGATGTTTTCCATCACGTCCGCGCTTTAACTATAAAGCTAACAGTGTTAGCCATTAGAACCCATTCCACGGAATAAAGACAAAGAAAATGGTGGTAGCAACAGCGTTACTGAATCATTTGATAGGCATTTATTATTGGATAGTACATGCTACGTTTGTCATGGAAAAGATAGAGAAAGAATTCAAATTAGAAAAGTGTCTCGACTGTTTTAATAATTTGAAGGAAGCAAAGGAGATAGTAACAGGAATGATGGAAGAAGAGGAAAAGAAACTGAGAGGATTGATTGACCCGCCTTATGTAAGAGTGGGACGTTTAAAGGAAGCACTTGAAAATGTCATCGAAGTCAGGTGCTTCTTAGAAAAGATATTGAATTGGACGGAGTGGCGATATGTAAAATGGGGGTTGGACCAGCTGACAAAAACGGAAGAAGTAATGAGGAAAGTGATGACGGAAGAGGTAAAGAACATCAAAGAAAAGTGGAATAAGGAAAGAAAAGAAGAAGAAAATAGAAAGAGAAAAGAAAGCTTTGAGAAACTCAACAATAACTGGATACGAATACAGGAGAAATTCCGAGCGATAGGTCATCCTGACTGGATGCCTGAATCAGAAATAAAGAAGAAGAAGACAGGAATAATGGCAAAAGTTAGAAGATGGCTACAGAAGTGGAGGAAATAAAAGAAGAAGATAATGAAACCAAAGGCTCTTTTCAGGGCCACTCATAGGTCTCGAAAAGAGATTGACTTTCCATTGCCTACCCCTTTTTTATTATTTATTTTTTTTTAATTTTTAACAAAAATAAAAAAACCCATGTTAATTTCCCCTTGTCCCTAGAATTGCTTTTTTTTCTCCCATGTTCAGTTCCCTTTGTCCCAAGAATGGATATTTTTTTCTCCCATGTTCAATTCCCTTTGTCCCTAGAATGGATATTTTTTTCTCCCATGTTAAATTTTACATAGTCCCCAGAGTGGATATTGCCTTTTTAACATGGAACTCCCCTAGTCCCTAGACCGTCCCACCATACTACTTATATACGACCCTTGATTATGGAATGGCCGGGAATAAGTGAGTTATAAAGGGAAGGGATCTCAATTTAAACCAGTAATAACTAAAATACATCTGTGACTGGATCCATGAATAAATATATGACTAGGTTTAGACAGTACTTGTATTTTAGTCAAAACAATGAATGATGCAGCCTGAAACTGGTATTGCTCTCATCCATGATATGAGGTGCATCATGTTATTTTTAGAAGTCATGGAAGTTGCTTTCATAACTAGCTTACATCAATCTCCTGAACTAATTGACCCATATCAACTTTCAAATCATAGTGTCGTGCTGTCTGTTTTTTTTCAATGTTTAAGTTTGTAAAGAGAAACATTTATGTTTAGATGCAGTGAGCAGAAATGCCTTGTACTTGTGTACCATGCTCATAACTTCTGCTATGTTTGTAATGTAGTGACGTTTGCATCACAAAAGCTCAGTATATCAACTATGGTTAAGAAAGCATATTACCTTTATTTGCGCTGCACAATTGGAGATCAGGAGAACAGGTTGGCCCCACACACATGCTGTAACACTTGTGCAACAAATCTTCGCCAGTGGTTGAACAGGAAAAGGAAATCTATTCCATTTGCAGAGTCAATTAGTTGGAGGGAGCCAACATATTATATCAGTAACTGTTACTTCTGCATGGTGCCACCAGTTGGGAAAAGTGTGACAAAGAAGAAAAAGGGGATTATGCATTATCGAAAAATACCATAAGTTATACTTCCATTACCCTACGGAGAAGGATTGGCGGTTCATGGAGTACCATTAACGATCTCATTTGAGTCAGTGGAGGAAGAGGAAGAGAATGAAACTACTAGTCCTGAATCATCAGTGGCACATAACCGAAATATTCTCCAATCCACCTCCTCTGAACCACACTTCATAACACAAGGCGAAGTGAATGTCCTTGTCAGGGATTCGGAACTATCCAAGAGTTAGGCAAACCTGTTAGGCTCCACACTAGATCAGTTGAATCTCCTGGGAGGTGATTGTAAGATTCCCATGCTCCGTGACCGTCAAAAGGATTTTGTAGACTGTAACAACATCGGTGGTGTGATGGCAGCCCTGAAGATCATTCATGATCATGATGAATGGAGACTGTTCATTGTTTCATTGAAGACAAGTCTTAGATCTGTTTTGCCCAATATTGGATATGTTTTACCATCAATTCCAGTTGGTCATGCAGTCCATATGAAGGAAACCTACGAAAACATGAAGCAACATTAGTGGTACATATAATATGACCAACATCAGTGGCAACTTTGTGGCGATTTGAAGGTTCTTTCTCTTTTGCTAGGTCTGCAGACTGGATGCACAAAGCACTGTTGTTTTCTCTGCGAATGGGATAGTCGTGCGAGAGATCCCTACTACATCAAGACAGAATGGCCACTACAAAAGCTTTCGTGTAACTCCGTGAAACATTTCCAAGGTTAAGTGAAGCTAAGATAAAGAAAGAAGTCTTTGTTTGTCCTCAGATTCGTGAACTTCTTCGAGATGATGCATTTGACCGTACACTGCGTGGCAAGGAAAAGACGGCATTGAAATCCTTCCAGTTAGTGGCAACCAATCTTTCTCGGCAACAACAAGGCAGATCACTACACGAATTGATGGAAAACCTCAAGGGATGCAAAAGCATCGGTTGACACATGTCACTAAAGATACATTATTTGCACTCTTATCTAGATTTTTATTACAGAACTGTGGATCAGTGAGCGACGAGCAAGACAGCGATTTCACCAGGACATTGCAACAACGGAGAAATGCATTCATGGTAAATGGAGCCCTCAGTCCTTGTAGAGTATTGCTGGACAGTGACAAAAGATGTTCCATTTAATGAATACAAGAGACAATCCAAAAGGTACCGAGTAGACACTGAATCAGGGCTAATCTAGGTACTTATGTATATGTATGCATGTATATATATATATATATATATATATATATATATATATATATATATATATATATATATATATATATATATATATGTATGTATGTATGTATGTATGTATGTATATATATATATATATATATATATATATATATATATATATATATATATATGTATGTATGTATGTATAAAATAGTTTTTTTTGCCTTTTGTTTCATAACACATTTTATTTACATAACCCTTTTCCTGTTTTATTAAAGTATTTCATACACTGGACAGTAACGACTCCACCTCCTTACGTTGTTCTGACGTTAACTTCCTGTCAAGGACAACGTCGACGTTGTTTTTTGTCCCTCATCAAAAGACAACTAGGGTGTACTTCCCCCTCTCCTCATTTGTCGTCGGGTTCTTCAGTCACAATTGTATCAACACGAACTCTGTGGGTGTCTCTCTTTTTCACGGTTACGTTGCAAGAGATTTTCATGGTACAGCTTCCCCTTGTCACTTACCTGGATACGGTAGTTATGCCAACCCCTTTTCTCCGTTACTACGAATGATCCCCTCCATGAGAATTGACGTTTGTTGTGCTCTAACGTCAGCAACACAAACATTTTGTCACCCACTTCGAAATGACGTTCTTTCCTCCTTTTATTATATTATTGGCTTGACGACACATTGCGTCGTGGACATTCTCCTGAGCCAATTCTGAAACCCCATCCAGCTTGTTGCAAAGATCAGCGACATATTGGTATGCTGTTTGCAATTATTCGGATGCTTGTTCATCCATCCATAACTGCATTGATACAGCTATGGGTCCCCTGACTGTCTTCCCAAAGACTAGTTCAAAAGGCGAAAAACCCAAAATTAGCCTTGGGTACTTCTCGATACGCAAAACGTATCGCGAAAGATATCGATCCCAATCCCCGTGAAGACCTTCTCAGAGCTACTTCAGAGCCTGTTTCTATGTTCCATTGAAATGCTCCACCAAACCATTGAACTGCGGGTGATACGTGTTAGTTGTCAGGTGTCTAATGGACAATAATCTGTGTATCTCTTTCATCACTTAGCTCACAAACTGCGTCCACTATTCAGTTAGTATCTCATCAGCAACACCAACGCCCGACCAAACTCGTATTAATTCCTCAGCCACCGTGAATGAGTAAATGTTTTTCAAGGCCACTGCCTCCAGATAACGAGTGGTGTAATTGGCTATCGTTAGTATATAACGATTATCGCTTTCTGCCGACGGCTTTATCGGAACTAGTTGGTCCATCGCCACCCTCGAGAATTGTTCGTGGGGTGGTTCCTTGTGGCACTGGGCGATGGGAGATTTTAGGAGCCACCCACTGACACTTGTCACAAGACAAGCAAATCCTCCAAACACCCCTTTACACACATGGCCAGTAGAATTCTCTCACTTACCTATCTCTGATCTTCGTCACGCCCATGTGGCTTCCAATTATACATTTCCCATTCTAAGACTTCTACTCGCTTTTATATGGGCACAACAACTTGTTTAAACCTTTCGGTCCCTTTCTTGTCGTACCGGTACAAAACACTGCGTTTCGTGGCAAGCTTCATCTTGCTGTCTGAAGATTTCCGTATTTACCCATCTTTTGCGTATCTGCGTACCTTGTTGCGAGACAAACCTTGCTCTTGAAGTTGCCTCACGTAGCAAATTGTCTATGGGCGAAGTTATGAGTCTTATCGGGTTTGACCCTGAACTTCGCTTCACATCTCTAGTCTCATCGGAGCCCACGTGTACAGGTGTTTACGTCATAGGTTAGGCTGTGGCAACACATACCTACACCCTAATATTACGTCATGAGACAGTCCCGACAAACACGCTGATTCAATTTGTCCCTTTACATACGGCGAATCAAGATCAACGTTAACGACCGGGAGCTAATCTTTCGTCCGGTTAGCAAACTGGACTTAGAACATCTCGCTTGTATAATCTCCAGGCTTGACATATATGCTATCTACAAGGGACGGATGACTACTGCCGGTCTCAAATAGCACGCTTGCCATCTCATCATTACCGCAGCTACCGCTGTGTTAGTCAATTCCACTGTTTTCTGTTCTTTTTGCAGTGTTCGGAGTTACCAAATTAATCGTTGTCGGAGGATACTTCTTCCAATCCTTAAAGACATGGCCTGGTCTTTTCCAGCCGTAACACACCAGCTCACCTTTCCTCTCCGTATGATTCTCTGCCTGTCTGAGTCTTGACCGACCCATGGATATGTTCTCAACAGGGATTTCTGGCCCCTGGCCTTCCACCATTCTAACCATTCCGTCTTTGTGGTACCCTCTTAGTGGTCTTTCTATGCTCGCCGATGCCAGGTCAGTCCCTGCCACCCCAAGTTGTTGGACGCGAGTGCGCGCTCTCATAGGGCTTGGTAAGCACGCTTATATCATCCAAGGTTGAGAAATCACGCTCCGCTAAGAACACTATTACGTCCTTTCTGTATATACTTAGGACGTGCTCTTTCAAAATTTCCTAACGTACGCCTTCATCCATGAGCGCGGTACCAGTCATTTTCATCCATTTATTTGAAATTAATCGTTCGCGGCTATGGAATTGCTCGTACTTTATGGTACTCTCTTAGACGATTCTCTGAAGAGTTTCCGAAACTTTTCCGCCGACAGTTCATAGTTCGATAGTAGCGCTTTCTTCAGAACGTTGTTGTCGTCTACCTAGTTCGGTGTCATATTTTGGTAGACGTCTTTCGCATCTCTCTGTAAGAATGCCAAAACGGTGATAACCCACTGGTCTTTGGATAGCTGATGAACCAGTGCCAACTTTTCGAACTGCGTCAAAAAGTTGTCAATGATTTCGTCCTTGTCGTTGAACATGGACCTGGAGATCTGTATTGGTCGTCTGTCTTTAGATCGCCTACTTGCGGGTCCTGAACATTCATTCAGGTCTTCACTCCTTCTTGGCTCTACTTCGATCCTTCGCCTCTCCATGGCTAACATATGTTCGCGTTCACTAGATGTTTCGTCGGCTGCAATCTGTCTATCTGTCTGTCTTTCTATCGTTCCGCTACCTGTCTGTCTTTCTCTCGTTCCGCGGTTAGCTGCTCCTTGTGTTCTCTAACACTACGCTCAACACATTCAGCTAATTGGGCCCCTTCGTAATAATATTCGTCCTTACCAATCGACTTAAATTCTCTAACTAATTGTATGTCTGTCGCCATCCTGGTCTACTTGTATGGTGACACAAGAATTAAATGTTATTTTACCTACACTCACGTTTTACTGTCCTACTCGAAAATAGTCCAACAGGATTTACCTACTTCTAGTATGGCCCTACTCAATTAAACCAGACTATTATTTGTACCAACAACCAATAAACGGTCAGTGCACAACTGGAATGTCTCCCCAAATTCAGTGTAACGCTTAGACACTTAAGAAGGAGTAATTACTACTGCGGGGTAAACCTAAATATCTCTTCTCTCAAGAGAATACATAGATAATTCTTCACTTTCACTTTATAAGTTTAGAATACGACCCAAACAGCAATGAATGTGCCTCAATGTCTTCCAATATTCCCATCACAATATAAACAGAAATGGCAAGAAAATTGCATGCACAGAATATATTTAATAAAAAATAAGCAGACAATGATTCGATTCACTCTTATCGCTATTTCTTGACAGGTACTATATAAATTATCAATGTTTAGATATTTATTATATCCTATATTTGATCAGACTATTTACTCGAATAAAATGTTCTGATCCCTAGACGAGCGCGCACTTAGTGGAGCTGGAGGTGTTATTGGGGTTGATTGGTGGATTGTACCTTTTTACAAGGTGTCCTCTTTATTAGATTACCGTTATCTAGAGGGTGATTGCCCTCATTGTTGTGGTTCCGACAGAGTAAATACTACTATAAAGTGTGAAACTTAACCATGAATAAATACAGATCTGAGCAGATATATAGAACAAAATGATATGAGCCCCTGTACATGAAATACAACAATTTAATCAATTACATAAACAACTAATAATACGTTACATTAGGAAGATACACTTCTCTTTTGAAATAAATCATTCACTTCTATAAATAGCAGATCTGTTTTTAAAGATAGAATTGGTCCGTCATAGAATCGAGTGAACAATCGAAGTCATTGTCTTGTACAACTTCAAAACCTGTTTATTTCCGGCTTACTCCAACTTCACAGTGGCTGTTTTTATTGATCCTTTCGCTTTTGTCTGCTCCAAACTGTCTATTGTCTCGCCTCTTTTGGCCCTAAAACTTTGTGTGTATAGGTGGATATGTAAGTAGGTAGATACGGAGATACTTGGATAAATAGTTACGTGATACGTCAGTGGAGCAACTTACCCTTGTGCTTTCAAGCTTTGATCGTTTCTACCGCCAGAATTGTGTCCGTCAAATTTTCAGACACACGGTCCCTCAGATAAATGTTTTATGAGAAAATATCTTCTAAATTCAATCTCAGGGTCTCCTATAATTTTTATTCCTCTTGCAGGAAAACGTAGACTGACTAAATTTTTGCGATGGGGCATATTAAAACCATGAAATTTCTTGTATGAAACATGCACCTTATTTAGCGTAACCAATCAGGATCAAATATATATATACCTCCTACTATAAAAATGCGCCGAAATTGCGGTAAGCCTGACTTCTAGACTTCCAAATAAATGACTCTGAACAATTGCAACTCGAACATGTTCGACACAAAGATCGACGTTAAAGTTTTTCCTTCCCGTCTCTCTGACGGCTAAATAAACGAAGGCTTAATTAATTTAATTGTTTGACAGTTTTAAATTTTTGTTTTTCTTACATGCTATTTTAATGTAAATTTATGAACTAGAGATGATACTTTTTCAGAAAATTGTCTGACCTTGACTGTTAGTTGATAAACAACAGGTGTTGATCTAAATTATAACCTGGGTTCAGAATTAGTAAAAAAAGTTCTATTTTATTTCAAAATGATTCGTTGTTGTCAAGGTCATGATGTGACTACGTGGGTTAAGAAGTAAACACATTTTTTAATTTTTATTCTGGGAATAAAATCTTTGGTCTAATCTCGGCCATATTCTGTGTATGTGATATAAACATGATCATGTAACCCAACCCCAACCCCCTTATTTCACAACTTGGGGAAATTTTGAAACTACGTCTTATGTTACAATATAATCTTTGTTTTAAGAGAGATTTCTCAGTTTTAGGGCTTTTCTCAAATTAATTTGTTGTAGCCAGATTTAAGCTATAATAATTCTTCAGTTCATTTGGATTTCAAAAGGATTAATTCTTTATTCTCTGGAAATATTTTGAGGAGTGCTCACACAGAAAGTTTGGAAAGACATTGCTTACAAATTTAATTTGGATTTCCAACGACGGAGTGCCATTGTTTGGATTTCTACAAGGAACTAGTGGTAAGCACAGTTCTGACTACAGCATACGTCATCGTCATCCATCTTGGATTTTCCATCAGGATTCGAACTTGAAATTATTAGAACATTAATTACTAGGACTTTTGTAATTTAATTCGTGGATTATTCTTAGATTACTTTTTGGATTTGATTCTTGAAACCGTAAGTAGTTCTCTTTTTTATTTTTACAGAATTTTCCAGGAAAATACATTATTTGTTAAATTTTAAAAAGCTTGTTTTCACTCTTTATGTCTTATTGTTTCTTCGAGCCCAAAACACGTAACACATAGACATTGAAAATCATTGCAGTATAGCGATTTAATACGCACCTGTCTCCATAAATCTTATTAATTTTTCACTTGTCCAAATTAATGTACTCTTTATATATCGACAGAAATATATATAAGGGTTTCGAATAACTCTAATTTAAGCATCTAACAGTAGTCAGATTTAGATTTTCCCATGTAAAAGTTCGTGCAGTGTGCATTCAGTTTTTGTCTATATTTTCATTACATTTGGGGGAAAGAATAAATCTTGGTAGCATACAATTGTAGTTGACATTTGGACAGAATGGACGAAAATGTATACATTAGTAATATATTGTGTAAGATGGAGCTGAAACTGTGAGAGCGACCCATGTCCAACACAACTACATGAAGAAAGAAAAAAACAGATACTGAGTAGTTCGATCTCGTGCCAGCAAATACTATGTCAGACGAGGATATCTAAATTGTTAGAGAGTGTCAATCACGACATTGCATGTCAAGGAAGAAATATGTTCAGAAAAATTGGATACGCGGGATTTGAATGTTAATTTCTAGTCCAACACGACAATCGGTTATAGTTGATGCACTGACCCAGGTACCGATGTGGTACATACATTTTTGCTTCTAGATCAATACGACCATAGCTTATAATGTATGCACTTATCAACGTACTGATGCGGGACTTAAATGTTTCTTTCTAGACGACACCGTAGTTTACAATGTATGCACTGATCTATATACTGAAGTGTGATTTTAATGATTCTTTCTTGACCAACACGACATAGATAACAATGTATGCATTGATCCATATACGGTTGATCTGCACATATCTCGCTTAAGCTAATTTTCATTAAATAGGAAAGTTGATGCTGGTAAACAAGTTCTAGGTACGTTAGTTATAGTAGTTGTAGTAGTAGCAGTGTAGGCAGTAGTGGTAGCAGCAACAGTAAATAACAGTAGTAGTACATTATAGTAGTATCACTGTCCCATAAAGAAAAATTGCATTGAGATCAGATCAGAAATGCATGCAACATCATACACAAATTCTCCATAAAATTAACGTAATTAATAGCCACTATTTCAAATCTATTTTGACGGAAATGAACGTAGTGCACAGCATCTATTTATATCATGTCACAATATCGATTTCAAGTATATCCCTTGTGCTACATCTATTTAAAGCATGTCCTGTTGTACAAACCGCTCCGGTGGTCTAGTGGTTAGAGCGTACGCTTCAGATGCGTGGGTCGTGGGTTTGATCCCCGGCAGAGCCATGCCAAAGACTTACAAAAATGGTACTAACAGCTGCCTCGCTTGGCGCTCAGCTTTAAGCGGTTAGTGTTAGGACTGGTCGGCCTGGTGTCAGGATAACGTGACTGGGTGGGACATCATGCTACATGTCCGCGGTATGATGTCCCAATGCTAGACATCACTATAAACTGCCACACTGCAGATATCGTAGCAATATGACTGAAAAAATTGTTAAAGCTACGTTAAAAAATCCAAATCACATACACACACACTCCTGTTGTACAAGATCTTTTTTAAAGTATGACGTTTGCACAGTATCAATTTAAAGAATGGAATGTATACAACATCTATTTAAAGTATACATCTATTTAAAGTATGTACTGTTGTACAAGATCTATTTAAAGTATGTCATGTGTAAAAATTATGTTTAAAGTATGTCATGTATACAATATTTATTGAAATTGTGACACGTGTGTAACATCTAATTAAAGTATGTCCTGTGAACAATATATATTTAAAATGTGTCCTGTCTACAATATCTATTTACAGTATTTCCTGTTTACAATATCTTTTTAAAATAGGTCCTCTGCACAATATCTATTTGACGTATGCCATGTATACAATGGCGTTATAAAGTCTGTTCTGTGTACAACATATACTTAAAGTATGTCATGTATGCAACATTGATTTAAATAATGTGATGTGTACAACATCTATTGAAGTTGTGTGAGGTGTGCAAGATCTATTTAAAGTGTGTCACGTGTACAACATATATTTATATTATGTCATTTGTACAACATCTCTTTACAATATATCATGTGTACAATATATACTGAAATTTTGTCTATTGTACATCTATTTAGAGTATGTCCTCTACGACATATTTAAAGTGTGCCCTGTGTAAAACATATAGCTAAAGTATTTCTTTTGTACAACATCTTTTTAAAGACAAAACAACATTTTATTTGCTATAAACAAAAATAAATCAGAATCCCTGCGGTTTTAGCACTAACTCTGTGTAGTATATCAAACCTATATTAGGGTCGTGCAATTGCCTCGAGGGAGTCCACAATACTATATGCAAGTACATATTTGCAATGCTTCGAATGAGCGGTTCGTTCCAGTCACACAATTTATTTCCATATATATGACATTTTTAAAATAAATCACAAAGATTCGTGATGCTTTACTCAAAGAAAACTATTTCCTCAAGAGTCTTAATTGACAAAACAAATCCTTCCACAGCATTTATCGTAATAACACCACTCTCTCCATCAGATTCCACACTAAAGCCTCTATGTTGGTTGTTACTGGCTTACTAACAGTCTGATTGTAATACGCTGAGACTTCATGCAACTCAAGCATTGGCTAACACTTGAATGTAGTAGATTACGATAGCCATAATTGTCACATGATTTTTAAAAATTATATTTGAAGCGCTGCTTGCTAAGTTCGTACCGACTAGCAAGAATATGGAGAAGTAGATAGCGAGTGTGAGATTGATGAAGAGGGTCTGAAATGGAGGTTATTGATACAGTCCCATCCCCACCACAGGGACTTAGCCCTTGGGTCATATTCTATAATTTTATTTTATATCTTTGCTCAGAACTCCGTTCATTCCATCCATTAATTTCATAGTTATATTATCCACTTGATCCGGGAAATAACGGCGAGGTCGATCTTCCTCTAGATAACGATAACCACCACTACCATCACCCGTAACAATAAGAAAAAAAGGTAGAGAGAGACTGAATTGTTAAGCGTACATGTTGTCTACAAACCTACGGAGATAACTGTATATCTTAGATGAAACAAGTTTGTTGTTTTAAATAGCACTTTTCAATATTTTTGGTCATATTATGCTAAGGAAATGGGCGCTATATGCCCTTTCCAGGGATACAGTGATGGAGCCGACCGGGGCTGGTGTGGGTTAAAAGGAATCCGTAACCCTTATATCACGAGTCCGCTCACAAAGTTAATGCCAGCCGTCAAAGTTGTCCGTAAATAATACAGAGGTGACTTAAATCTGTGGCTAAAACACTGACGATAAATACGCGAAGATGTGTCAAAGTCGCAGCTGAAATATAGTAATTAGCAATCGTGAATGTTGCTTATAAATGCCAGGGAGATAGATGATAGACATTCATTGCTGAAATGTAATACATGTCATTCGAGGCGTAAATACTCGGTTTAAGCTCCATGAGAAATGATGATGTTCCAGCTCTAAATGATTATGAGTACTTTTTTTGGTGCATTGATCGATCGTTACAAAATATGCTATCGTTAAGTAGATATTGCATACCTTTTATGTTCTCCAATGACTTTTCGTCCACAAACAGCACAAACGACATTTTTGATATGAATGATTTAGAAGTTTTTTAAGTTAAAAAAAATAGTAGTTGCATCAAAAATATGAATAATTCGAAAGAGGACTTTTAAGTTTGATTGATTGCAAGGAAAACTATGCGAACAACCAATAAAACGAGACAACGCATCTGTTTCATAAAATTCGCCTACACTTTTAACTACGCAGTTAATTGAACTGGGTTTTGGTTTCATATTTAGCCGTTTTATCAAAGCCTCCTGGAACAGAGAAACTGTCTATACATCCCAGAATGCAATCACGCCAACAAGCTAAAATGTAAGATAATGCAATTTTAAGTGATGAAAAATACAGGATCTACGATTTGGTTAAATCATTTGGAGCAGATACAGTATCTTTTGCTGGATATAGTTGCCATGCAGCAGGAAATTTGTGAGGTTTTAAAATGCTTGACTCTTCTTTTTTGTTAACGGATTTAAAATAGCATGCAGCTGCTGTACAAATCAATTCTATATATATATATATATATATATATATATATATATATATATATATATATATATATATAACAATCAGCCTTTTAATTATAACCAAAGTGTCGAAACAGCACAATAATAAATTAAGCCAACTATAGAAATAGATAAATAAATGTAGGAGTCAATGAATTTCTGTGAGTATGGAATGCTTAAAAACTGCTAATGTTCTCAGACAAAGAATAATTAGGTGTAAATTTATTCAGTACATGCTGTAAATTCATTAATTTCGTGAATAAAATCGAGTAGTTTTTAGAAAAATGACATTTTCGTTTGTACTTAAAGTTCTGAACTGGGGAGATATCGTTTGATAGCTTCCATTAAAGATTATTATGTTATATGTCCTTTAATTTGTGATTGGTAGCAACAGAACATTTACCAAAATAAAACCCCATAAAATCTAGTGAATTTAGAGCACGTGTTATGATGACAGTAAAATGAATAATGTAGATACAAATAAGAGTAGCTATTTAAAACTAGTACTTTCAATATAAAAGGAACTTCAAATAAAGTATAAATTTCATTCTCATTTCAAGACTATAATATTATACTGTTATGTTATTAATCATATGATTTATATATTGTAGATTAATGAAAATATTCACATTTATATTACATATTTTACATAAGGTAAAATATTTAAACCAAAGATGTTCAATATTTAAATTTAAAACGTCAATGGACTAGCAGTAAGTCTACTAAGCAGAGTATGTCAAATCGTGACTACGATTTGACGACAGAACATAACAAATCGAGGCTATGATTTGGCGACAGAACATAACAAATCGAGGCTATGATTTGGGGCAGGGTATGTCAAATCGAGGCTATAATTTGAAGGTAATATGCTTATTCTTTATGCATTATATAACTTGAAGTGCGAGTTGAAGACAACCGTGCATGTTAAATGAGAATTGGATCTTTAAGTTATATTAAAATACTGCCTACATACTCTTATTTTCAGCACAATTCAGCTTTACATTCGTGATATAAAAAGAAATATTGATTTTAAAGACATTTCGGCCGTATTAGCTGGGATGTAAAACCCATAAAGCGGTTGGCTGATACTGACTGGTTAAGCATAACAGCATTAAGTGGTACAGTGGTTGGAAAATAGCAGAAGCAAACGAGACCTTCAGGAAGTCTACTGTCATTGTATCATGAGGCACATTTAGCTTACGTTTGATGTGTGTTAGTAGCAATTTACATAACTAGTCTAAAGGAGATAAAATGGCTTCCTGTTTGTGAACTGTTTGCAATTAAGCCTGAAAAGCAAATTTCTTTCCGCATGCATGATATTCGATTAGATGAATTCTCTCGCCAAAGTAAAAGATTGACGAACACTAGTAAGAAAAATATAATGGAATAAGAATTGACATTTTCACATTAGAGGCTTAGTGAATGGATATTTTATATTCCGTAAAGTAATTACCTTTGATGTGCTGAAAACATCAGTAAAAGTAGGAATCGACAGAGGTTTATCTTCAACATGTCGCCGTGCCAAACATTGGACGTAATGATCCTTTAAAAAGTAGGCCCGTCCATGTCAAATGCATTTCAAACGATACAAAAATGACACTGGTTGTTCCAGGACCACTCATTTAATACGGATAGTACAAGATTATCGTGCCCATGCAAAGTTTCTGTGAGTTTGCAAGTTCATCCTACACGCCCAGAGTATGTACCAGACATAATTCCAGATATCCAGTCGTAATGGAAGAAATACTTAAAGACAGTATTTCATTTTTTTACGAATAAGACTATAATGATTCAACCTCCAAAAACATCCAAAATGGTATCCGCTCTGTTAGTCTGCCAAGCGTCCAGGGAATCCCATCATCATCATTGACGCAGTGTATTCATAATCAACACTTCGTATTTGGGTGGGCGTATTTTCAGACATTGGTAAGGGATCAAGTCAAACACAAACAAAAACAATACATAGTATAGAATGTGTGTTTAGTATCAAAAGTGGTACCACTGTATAAAAGGGTAGTCCTACAAAGCAACTAATGTCAAAGACTGTCATCTGCGCTTTGGATGAACGCATTCAGTGTCTACGTAATTGACATTTATTCCAACATTGCAAAAACGAACGATGATAGTCAGTCTCAGTGCACATTAAATGATATTCAAAAGTCCCAGACACAAATTTAAAATGTTGAACAAGCAATTAGGACTGTCATGGTTATTTAACTTGAGAGGATGCAACGAGTTTTCCAAACAAGCATTTACAATTCGATTTTCCACCTAAAACTCCAAATTATTTGAGATTTCGTACCAACGAATCGGGTTTCGATGGGGATCCAATAACTAACGCGTTGCCATAATTATTTTCATCCGTCTTAAAGTATGAAAGCCCATTTACTTACATAGAAATGATTTGCATGCATTATCGTTCATCATGCCGTCATTCAAGTCCAGTCAGGCAAATTCTGCTTCGCGCACTGTAGGCTAACAGTCGTGAAAAGATCCACAGGTGCGTTCACCCGTCTTCTGGTCTGATCTTCAAAAATGGCTCGCTAGTTTTCTTTGGCTTTCAGTTGCTGCAAGAAATCGTTCACATTCCTAGACAAAACAACACCTTTTAGAAAAGCAAATTGCGGAATTGAAAGAAATCGTTCCAATAAACCATATCTGGAGCAATAACACGCAAGCACGCACATACACAGACACTCTCTCTCTCTCTCTCTCTCTCTCTCTCTCTTACGTGAATAAATAGCAATTATTCTAATTCAATGAAATAGTCTGATCATATTTAAATCATTTGTTACGAGTCTAAGCTTTCACAATACGTATCAGAAAAGAATGAAGACAACAAGCTTTGTAAAATTAAACAAATAATTTCTTTCCCTAGACTTCAAAATAAATTAATAATACAAATAACTTACCGTATTGCGAATTAATTCCAAATTGTAATCCACGAATTAAAAACACAAGTCATATCAATGAAAACTACTCGGCGAATCAGAGTTCAAAATCCCGATGAAAATCCAAACTGGAAGGAGGGGATGTATGCAATAGTTATCGTTGTACTGATGTGTCAACATTCTTTTGTTGAATCACAGAAAATATTATTTCAGTTTTTGAATTCTTTATAAATTCCGGTAAATATATTTGTCCAAGAATTATCGGAGCACTTTAGTATTTCCAGGGAAAACAATCACTTGTATTCAATAATTTGAAGACAAAAAAATTCGGCCCCAATCTGGACACAACAAAAAGCAACTTGACTTTTCACGTGTTGAGACATGACTGATCTAATTCTTAGCATAACATCAGTTATAAGACTAACTAAAACGCAAAACAGATTCTCTGATTGGGGTTAAGAGTTCACAATTCTGGTAAAAAGACGTTTGTTTACGAACTAACACGTGCCTCGCGTAACGTAGTCCAGATATGACCTTGACTCAACTCAATGATTCTTACTCGAGAAAAAAAAAAATTGATTACCAAAACTGTCACTGATTTAAGGTCAGCAACTAGATACCATGTTTATATTAATAGGTATTTACTCCAGTGAAATAAAGTTTGAAAAATCAATCAAGTCAAACAGAACTGAGCTTACTTCTGAAAAACTCAACTCCAGTAAACACTATCTGATTACAATAACATGTAATGGAATAAAAAGTATTTTAAAAACAACAGGCAAACAATTAATTTAAATATACATAACACATTATTGTAGGAAAAAATGTTTTTTATAAAATGCTTTTGGCAATCTCATTCTATCTGCTTTAATCATGAACTAGAGTGTGGCCAGGTTTGAAGCTTGATATTCGCCGACACATGCTTTTAGGGTCCAGTTAGACTATATCATAAGTGAGGATAGTAGAATTTCCCATCTTGTTACAAGCAAACGACTCATTCATGTTTGGCACTAATAAACAGTCATCAATCTGTAAAGACCTTTGCTTGGTAGGGTAAAAATTATATACAAGAAACAGCTGGTTTATCATGCAAATGCTAACAATATATCATAGGTTTACATGTTCGACAACAACTGTAATGCTTTTCCATTTTCAATCCCAGAGCTTTTCATTTATTGACCTAAAATGGCATTATATTACAGTAAGCCATAAATATTATCCCGCTGGATTCCATAAGCATTTTCTTCAGGACGTCTTGGAGTCTGCGTCTGCTTCTAAAAAGTAAACTATCGTTTATGGTATTAGCATTCCATGAATGACTTACTGAACATCCGTCTTTTGGGGAATTTATATTTATTTATCATTTTGACATGACATTTGGTATGTAATCATTTACATCATAGTTTGTTTGTTATACTGGATTTATTATACTGTTTTGCTACATAATGATATTTAGCCTTATCATCGAGTAGTTTGGATTCTATAGTGCCATGAAATGCGTAACAATTAGTGCAAAGACCTGAATAGAATATACGTTTCCTTATAAAAGCTATAAAAAACTACTCGAAAATTAATGAAACGTAAGAAGGCGGTAAGAAAGTTCGGCAAATTCTTTTGTTATCAACTTCTCTTCCCTTAGAATACATTTATCGCACGTAGAAATTGAAGTTGCCATATGAACTAGTTGAGTATTTATTTAGGAATACGACTCACTCCTTACTTTAGATTCCGCTTCCAAACGTTCTAGCGTATCGATATTCAGTTTATAGAAATGTTTACATATTTATTCAGTTACTCTACTTCGTCATGCCGATTCTAGGCAAAAATTATGAACAAATCATCAATAGAGAATTGCACCAAAAAAAAGAGCACTGAAAAGACGCGGTTCTGCCGCCCCGGTATACCCCAAACCAATCATGCACATATTTATTATTTGAAAAAAAGGAACGAAAATAAAATGAATACGTCTTGCTCTGGCAGATTAAGCATCCAACAGCAAATTGTGTTTCTCTGTCACTATGAATAATGTTATGAACGTAAATAGGAAGTATGCTCTGCAAAATTTTACCAAACTGTCACATTATGCAAACTCCAATGCCTTTTTATGGCACCACTTGCACTGATGTTTGGCCAACGAAAACTAGGCTTCCATTTCAATTAAACTGCGCAGTGAAGTAATGCGCAGCTCTGTTAACTGGTTTAGCAAATGGAACGTAACTCTGCATCATCGTCCCATATGTGACTTCGGTAGAACACGTACAGACTTATATGCTTATTCTAAAATCCAGACGCCTCTTGCGGCCAAATCATATTTACAATTATTGGAGTAAGTACATTATCAACAATTAACATTTCATTTTGTGGTACATTTTCCGATATTAATAAAATTATATGGCATATTGAGAATATAAATGTTTAGAAAGTACTTGAGGGTTGGAGTGGTTAAGCTATCCTTTCAAGTCATTTCTAAGAAGTATAAAATCCCCATCGTGTTACTATTACTTCTAATATAACTACTACTACTACTACTACTACTTGTAATAGACTTTATTCAACATGGACATTTGAGCCGAAGGCACATCTCACACAGGGTCAAATTGCACTAAAATATGAATTTTTTACCTTATGTACAATATAAAATTAGACATAAAAATGCATTGACTTCATAAGATATGCATTTTTACAGACTGGAGGCAATACAATACACCAATTTCGTGTGTGTGTACGTGTGTGTGTGTGTGTGTGTGTGTGTGTAACAAAAGTATTTTTCAGCTGTGTTTAAAAGCATCAAGAGTTGTACATAAATTAATATCATCAAGCAACATATTCCTCATTAAAACCCAACTGCATGTTAAACGCCTTTTAAACATTCCAGTCTTACGTTTTGGGGTTAATTGTTACTTTTTTCGGGGAGGGGTGGTGGTAAATTAATGTTCTTGATAAAAACGAGAGTGATTCAGCTATAAACTAGCGAGACGAGTAAAATCTTAATATAATCTGGTTGTTTGAACTTCGTACATGAAGACTGGTTTCTTATCTAATAATTTTTAAATTTATGAAATGGGTTTTAAAAATAAACATTAACTGGTAGTTTTATCCAAATGAATTCTATCCACATTATTTTTCAGGCCTTTAAGGAGTTGTAAAGATAAGAGATTGAGATCAAACAAATCTGGCGGTGCAAAATCGGGGCACTCCCGTACAGGGCACCACTCTTTGCCTCAAATTAATTTTGGACTACCAATTTGTAATACATAATAATTGAAAAGCATAGCGCAATCAATAAATCAATATAGTAAAATTGATACACTTCTTCCAGAGCAAGGCATTTTGCTTTGCGACAAAATTAACAAACTTTGACTAAATTAGTGTTACTATGTAATCATAAAATCTAATCGCCACAACATTGAATTCTTTGCAGATAAATCTATACATTTGTTACTTTATATATATATATATATATATATATATATATATATATATATATATATATATATATATATATATATATATATATATTGACTATTTATTTATTCTCTGTATAGGAAGCATATTTACGTGTCTCGCTGGGTAACATTTGATTGATTAGAGCTGTATGCATAAATGTATACATCAAAGTGTAGTAGTGTTGAATGACATGGATAAAGCTGTTCTGTATAGAATTAGACTTGGAAGAATACAAGTCTTAAAATTGAAATAGCACGTCTCAAGCAAAATAATTATTGAATCCTATATAAACTCTAGAGACCTTAACATTTGTGTAAAGCGAACACCGCGTATGTTTCAAGTTGTGATCTTCCGTAATTTTCTGTAAAGTCGTTAACAAGAAGGACTGGCTAATTTTAAATTTATAATGGTCATGTTTGGATCCATTAATATCGTCTTTTTTCAGTGTGTGTGGTGGAGGGTGGTAGACGAAGAGGGGACCTAGACAAGAAGGACAATGATTTGTGGGATGGAACCTCTCTAGTAGTGGGCACAAGGACCGTCACCCTCTCAAACACCTACCTTTTAGTTGTCACCATGGCATAAATTTACTCGTCTAACTGTAAAGAAAATTTATTCAAGGAATGCTCCAGTTGCTTCATTTTGAATTCTAATGATTTTACTCTTTTTTTCAGACAGGTTATTAAAGACTTTTCATTGATTTGCATTTCAAGTCTTCGTTATACAAAACTCAATACAATTCCAGATATTCTCGTTTGGATAAATTTAATTACCATTTATGCTGAAAGGAATTCAACTTCAGAAGAAGAATCCTAGTAGTAATTAAAAGCCTCAGTATTGTTTGTCTCGTTTGATTTACCTAACGAGTTTCGGAAAAATGCAAACTCTGTTTTAATTGAGTCTCTACTACTGGCTGAAACGCCAATTTTAATATAAATATGTGCTTGCATTTTCTTTTGCTTCAGGAAAAGACGGTAGTTATTCACGATTAGGGTGCATTTTCACTCAAATGCTTTATTAGCTTACCTTGTGATCTGATTGACGGGCTGCTGATTGAAAAATTAGGTATTCAATTCCAAAAGAAACTGGCAATTAAAGCAGTAAAAGAGATTCATACCACAGAAAGAGATTAATGTCGTATGGCTAAATTAAAATATTTCCTAATACAACAATCAGCTGACAGAATAATAGCTTTGAGAAAATTGTTTCATTTGGATCAACATCTCAAAACCGTGTTCATTCTATCTTTTCAAGCTGTAAACTTATTATGCTTCAATAACACTTATTATGAGAACACCATCTTAACGAACACTTCAGTAATAAAGATACCTGCTCGTAAAGAACAAACCCTTAAGAGCCGTTTTCTACAATAATGATCATTTCAAACTTATTCGAAACATTTGCAAGGAAAATCATAAAGCGATATCTATCCAGAAAAAGATATTTGATGGTCCTTTTATCTCTATTTATAATCAAGTTTCCCTTATCTGTAAGAACAATCATGGTTCTTTAAAACGTATCACTTTTGAACGAAATAAGGAAACAGTCTCAGAATAATCACCCTATCTAAATTATAGAATTTACGAGTTTGATTGAAATTGATATCAGAAACCGATTTTTGTATATCTCAAAAGATCACAAAATAAAATATACTAACCGTTCGACATATATATTTTGTCTTCAGAAATTTAAAAAAGAAACCTCTAAATAAATGATAGATAAGTATGTTATTACGATAATATTTTGCTATTTTCAGGAAGAAAAAGTATACAACGCAGAGACTATGGGCAATACCTGATGCCATGAGAAAAGTTTATAGTTTCCGTACATTGAAGTGTGAGATAGTTAAAACGTTGATCTAGAAAAACTACCTCTGAATAGGGTGGTCATGGAATTAAAGCCATACCAGGGTGATAAATCTATGATTTGCACAAGGATTAACGAAAAGATGATGAAGTCTTAATGGTTGTTTTAAATCTGATTGGTTGCAGAATACATAATTTTCAAATTTAATTTTAGATATTGTACTTGATCATTTGATCATATTGTTTGCGCTATTATTCATAGCCACTGGATTCAAAAATATTTTTTTTGTGGATCGATCCCCAAGTTTGCTGGGGTTTGGACGCTCATGCCTTATAGAACGAAACATATGGCATGTAAACATCACTGCAGATGCTTCGCAAAATGTTTGTGTCTTGTACTTGTTGCATGATATTCATGGTTTCAAACCTTCCTTGATTCTGATTTTACAAACTACAAATGATGACATGAACAAACTGTCTCTGGAGGAAAATCTTAATTTAGATCAATGACAGAACCCTATATATTTTTGTTCGTTCTTTGAGGGTTGGTGGGAGGAATTTTACATTATGTACATGCTTCCCAGAAAAAAAAATTCACTCACACAGATGAGAGGCGTTGATGAGAATTCAGTCATATCATCTTTCACAGTCATCGCTTCCATCATACTTAGAAACAATGACCGTTCAATAAGCTTTTGGAGCATTATGCATTGGACACAAAACAGTTATATGTCTTCTGACAAGTTTATTTATTTCTGAAGATGTCAGTCAGAAATGATGATCAACTGGAAATTTAAACAGAATCCAGCATATGCATTGGTTTCGAAAGAGAAAGCCCACACAAGGGTGAGATTATGTAGGCATTAACGGACCTTTGTAAGTGTTTGTCAGAATATCCGGTTCTCGAGGGTGCGATTTCCTTGTCCCACTACAATTTATTGATGGGCCACTCTTCTCTCATTTGTAGCTAAGAAAGAGTGGTAAAAAGGAAGGAAATTGTCATGGGTCGTGCAATGCTATATTTTCTGAGAGAAAACATCTTGATGTTTCATTCTAGTGAAGAGAAAAAAAATGTAAATTTGTCACTAGCCGTCAATAGCCACGGATACCATTAAAACCATGAAATTCGAAAATATTCTTTGACTCTTACGTTGCCGAGAGGTAAATATTGCCGCCTCCTGTTAAGATGATTCGAGTTCATATCCATAAGGCGCAAAATGTTTCTTTTTTTTAAAATCTTAATGTGCTGTTTTACTTTGAACTGAATGGAACAATTATGTTAAAGCAGAACATAAAAGATAAACCGTTTACATGAGGCGGCATCGAATAAGAAATCTGCTTAGCCAATACAGATGAGCATAAAATAAAAAGAACATTTCGTTGTTCTGAGCGAATCAATGATATATTTCATCTCGTGGATCAAAAACGGAAATATTTTCACCGATTCGATGAAATATCTCCGTTATTTACTCGTTTCAGGCGAATATCCTCTTTATAAACAATAATCACTTTAACTGGAAATTACCAAATGTTTCTTCTCAGTATTAAAACTTCAATAACATTGCAGATATTCCAGACGTCATAAGGAGCGTGTGAGCGTGTTACGCCGAAGAGCTAGTTTAAGGTCCTAAACTTCGATTCTGGTGTGAAATTGGTGCGTAATGAATAAGAAAAATTTCTTTTCCTACGTCAATACCGGATATATGTCACATTTCGGTACCAAAAAGACATATTTTAACTTGTGGCTTCGCCACTCATTAAAATAGCACGTGCTTGGTACCGAGCAGATAATTAATTCCGGTATTAACGCAGGAAAAGAACATATAATCTATCTCTTTGTTCAAGTACAATATCTCAAAATTAATTGGTGATCATTGTCATTATTCTCCTCCTGTTACACTGTAAATGAACGCTTTAAAGGCTGGGTTATCATTAACGTATGAATGCTGCTTATGATTTACATGATAAAGCAAGAGCTAGACAAAAAGGCTGCCATTTTGATTTGTTCTAGAAATACAGTTTGCTCCAATCTTCAAAGGGACAGCGGGTATGTACGTAGGGGGTGGGTTATGTTTTCACCATTGATAAGAATATTTAGTTAATTATATAAGGATTGTACATTTCTCTTCTTAATAGTGTAAATTCTGTATTTGGAGACAATAACGCAATAGCATTAAGTATTCAAAAGCAGTATCTAGGCAAAAAAAAAAAAATGACATTGCGGGAGATTTATCTCACTTCTGTGCGCCTGGGTTCGAGTCTCTGGCTCGGCAAATATGGTTATGTAAAAAAGATTATCAGTAGTAAAATGTTTTATTTCCGCTGGCAAAACGGACCGTCACACTACAGCTGATTTTCCCGGTTGAACTATTTTGATACAATGTTTGTCTAGCGATAGAAGATACACTTTGTATTATACAGGACATAGCTGCGGTCCCTCCAACAGCGAGCATGCATGTGACAGGGTATAAGCATGTCTTCTTTAGCTGGTAATAAGAATGCTAAAAAATATATTTATGCATCTTGAATTTCATCAACTTTCTTAGTTTTGCTAGTACGAATGACACGATCCATGTCGTGGAAAATCTGAGACGCATTGAAATTGTACTGTAATTTCTACAACATTTCCAACTGAAATCCCAATTTTCTTACTGCACTAAAATGACTCAGGAAATCCAGTCGATCTTAAGCAGAAAATCAGAATGGAATTGGAACAACATTAGAACAAACGCACTCCATTCCAGACCAACTGGAAAAGTAATTTTTCAATGCTCATTCATTCAAAATATTACACTAAATTTAAATTTATGTAAACAAAAACAGGATTTTAAAACAAAAATAATATCGAGCGTGAAGACTTTCAAAGATCAATGGGCGGTGCTCTATGTGCATTAATATTGTTTCAGTTTATTGATGACTCTTCGATTGTGTATTTATTTTGAAATACAGCATATAATAAACTACTCCGTTTCTGGTTATTAAGCCTTTGGTATGAAAACGAAATGAATATATAATAAAAAGGTTACTGCATTTGTATGGGAAAGTATGAACTTGTTTTTTCGAAGTAATTCTACACGATCGTAGGATGCAGTATTACTCAGAAGAAAAAAAAACTGGATTATATTTTCCCATACAATTGCAGTGATCTATATTTATTGATTAAATAATATTCATATTTTTCATTCATATATATTCACATTTGAAAAATATATCCCTATATTCTCTTTTTTGTTGTTGTAAATACAAGATTTTCTAGCATGACGTGAGAGGTTTGATTGTGTATGCCTCCAGAAATTATACACAACAGTGAAAACGAGCACTTTGTGAGCTACAAATATATGAATGGAAAATGGCATTTCCTTTCATACAGGGAAATTATTTTTGTTGAAGGAAATGGCTCGCCGTAGTTCGTGTCTCTGTAAAGTTTTTTCACCTTACTATCTTGACACTAATGATAATCCCGCTACGATGCATTGCTGAATCTGATATTTTGTGGTCAAAGAAAAAACAAAATGTACAAGATGTCAAAAATGTAATGTATTACAAGAATTAGGTCATCAAAATACAGCAATCTCAAATCACAGGTATTTATATGATCAGTACATAATAATAACAAAATTTATTTTACTTCGTAAATACCGAATACCTTGCAAACATTTACGGTTTTTTATCGGCTCACACCCTATTTTGACGCTACCTTTTTCGGATGCAGTGGTTTAAGCTCATTTATTGAGAGAACTCATAGCTTTATGACGTCACACCACACTATTTTTTTTAAGGTTGATCATCATCAAATCACGCAGAAAGAAAAGGTTCTCGAAAATCCTTTCATTATCAGCCGTGAAATGAAACAAACCCACATACGATGACACATTCAATTTCATAAATTCTTTTGTTTACAATTTAGTAAGCCCTAGTAAAAATCCTTACCAAATGGTGTACTAAGGGTAAATTGCGCCCAGGGCGACGATGAAAGCTAAAAGGAGTTTTGGCTCCTTAAGACCTCTGGCGGACTTGGTTTTGTCGCCCCATGATATCTGGAGCCCGAGGCAACAGCCCCGTCCGTCACCCTCCTCCCATTTGTACGCCATTGTACTTACCAACTATCCTGATGGACAGTTAAATTTCACGCCGTGCAAAGGCGGCTTGTATGTTAACCAGGTGACCCACAGCTGTTAACTGCTGCCTAGAATGATGCACAGAATTATCTTGTTTTCTATTGATCTGATGTTACTGATGTTCAGATGTTGGTTGTTTTCATTTTTGTAACTTAATGAAATTTACATGAAACGTATAATTTATGATATATTTCAAAATTACATAAGCATTATCTACGATTAGGTTTATTTAAATCAAAGTATTAGGTTTTTCCTGAAAAATAATCCATTTTAATTTAATAGTAAATTTGAAGGGGTCCTGACAATTTTGAAGTTTATGTAAAACATATTATTATTAAAGCAGATTATTTAAAAATAAATTTTAACAAACAAACCTGTATTTTTCTAAGAAAATTTCACAGAATTTCTTCAGTGATACAGAAATTAGAGTTTGTGGGTCCATTGTCCTCATTTCGAACCGGATACGCAATGCCCTAAAACCGCCGCTGCTGTAGGATTATGTCTTCTGTCTCTGATTATTTGAATTCCTATGAAAGATGTAAAACATTTTTTTTTGCTATTGGTATTGCTCTCTCTCTCTCTCATATATATATATATATATATATATATATATATATATATATATATATATATATATATATATATATATATTACCGGCGCATATTTACGATGGCGTCGCAGGCAGAAAAAGACTTCTGTGAATTGCGTCGAAACGGGTTACGTAATAAAGTCACTTACCGACAAGGGTTCGTCTGATTGTAAACATACCAAGAAGAGTTTGAAAGGAACATATCATTGTTATTTGTAGTAAGTAAAGTTTCTAAAGTAATGAGAAGTATCACTATGAAAGGAATATATTTCTGAAAAGGTGAAAGTAAGTGCTTAACCCTGGCAAACCCGAGGAGTCCAGCGATGAAATTATATCCGGCATTTATGCAGGAAAGGAATTATCCTCCATATATTTTCATTGATCAATTTTCTCACCATCCCATGCTACCCATGACATCTATTTCAGTAGGAATTATACAGGCGGCGAGAAGAATGATTATTACTTATCCTAACAAATAAATATGCACTGCATGCCTGCAATTCTTGGAAAGTACGTTTTTCGGACAATATTCGACAAGCGACTTTTGTATAAAGTTAACTTGTGTGACCTATTTCCTATCGTACCAGTGCCAAATTGTCGCTGGATTTAGTTTGCTTCTTTAGTCAGATTCGGACCCAAATTTATATGCTGAATAGTCTAATTACATCATCTAAAAACTGAATGGTAAAATACGGAGGTTTTTGTTTTCTTCCCTTAATACCTAAAATCTCAACATTTCTTGCTAGGATACTTACTACTAAAAGTTTGCGAAATGAAAAACGTTACCTCTTATAAATTGTAGCAGATGTTTTACTTCTACTAATACGCGTACGGAAGTGACGTATAGCGGATACATGCAAACCCTCAAGGTTTCCAGAAAAATATGCACTAGGCTGTGGGAAAAAAAAACAAACACCAGCGGTTTTCGGCCATTTAAGAACCTGAAAAGACTTATCCTGTGCCGTATTGGTAATATTGTCAAATATGGTTAACATAATAAGAATAAACATCTGCTCTAATAGTGTAAGCGTTTTGTTGTTCTGGTGCTTTTATGTTCAACATGGCCATCCATAAAATGTGGTAGACGAATTAGCTAATGAAGGTTATAAGCGCGCAATGTGTACACAGTCTTGAATTAAGGCATTATTTACTTCCAATAGGTTTCCAAGGGGCATGAAATCAACTGAACTCAACTGCTTGTCGATAACAAATGAATTCCTTTCTGTCATTGATTATTGCTTTTTCAAATGTCATTTCTTCTTGCTTACCAGCCGTGTAATTTAGACGGATGATCTACTGGATAGTGTATGGTCTAGATTTTTAACGTAGCTGTAACTATTTTTCAGTCATATCGCTATGATGTCTGCAGTGTGGCAACTTATAGTGATGTCTAGCACTAGGGCATCATGCCACAGACATATAGCATGATGTCCCACCCAGTCACATCATCCTGACACCAGGCAGACCAGTTCTAACACAAACCTCTTAATGCTGAGCGACAAGCAAGGCAGATGTTAGTACCATTTGTGTTTAAGTCTTTGGTATCAACTTGATAGATACGTTTATTGATGAAACATTTGGTTTAAGTGCGACATAGCAATCGCATTCGAGTCAATGTATGTGTCCGTAGTCTGTATATCCGTCCGTCCAAACCCTAGATTCAAGTCAATATTGATATTTTTAGATTAAGTTAAATGTCAAGGACTTAAAAAAAAACAACTTTTGATGCAAATAAAAGATGAGACGGACAAACAGTGGGTCTCTTTTTAGTTTATTATATATATATATATATATATATATATATATATATATATATATATATATATATAATTCAAACTTTTCAGGAAAATAAATTCGGATACCGTCCCCCTCTCTTATATTACTGTCTATTCTTGCTTATAAGTCGAGTCAAATTGCAGAGCGTACAGACCCAGACCTGCTGTCGCCTAATGTCTTTGTTATGCATATTTGATTTATTTGTATCTGATTTAATATATATTTATTTCAATTGAATTGTTTGTCAGTTTTAAATTTTTATTTGTTATTACAGGCTATTATAATGTAAACTTATTCTCTAGAGATGATACTTTTTCCAGAAAATAATTTGACCTTGACTGTTAGTTTATAAACACCAGGTTTTGATCTGAATCCTGACCTTGATTCAAAATTTGTGGCAACAGCTTAAAAAAATGATATCTTTATTGTAAAATGATTGGTTGTTGTCGAGGTCATGATAGGACTTCGTGTTTAAGATGTAAACAATTTTTATTATTTATTATTTCTTAGAGTAAAACAATTGGTTTTCGTCATGGTTACACTGGGTAGACATGATTTTTAACAAGTACTTATTTTGTATAGGCTTCGAGAAGATGATCACGTGACCCCTTGTTTACGTTTTTGAAGACTGTATAACCTCTATTCTGTAAAATTATTTTCAGTAGACTCTGGGCTGTTAAACTGGAAGTTTTATGTTGTGCTGTTTTGGAGTTATTTCAAATTAATTGGATTCAAAAGGATTAATTCTGTTTTTTCTTTAATGGAAAATACTAGTGCTCATGTGAGATTCTTAATCAAAGACAGTTCTTATAAGACATTTATTTTGATTTCCAAAACCGGACTTAAAAACTACAGATTGCAGCATACGTCATCGTCTTCCATCTTGGATTTTTTGCCGGATTCATATTTGAAATCAGTAGAACATTTTGTTTTTAGGACTAATACAATTTTATTCAAAGATTATTTTGTATTTGATTCTATAAAGCCGTACGTTTATATTTTTTTTTAATTTTTACTGAATTTTTCGCAGGAAATATTTTTTTGGTATTTTTTCAAAGCTTGTTGTTTTCACACTTTCTTGTGTTACTTTTTCTTCGAGCCTAAACACGTGACATACGATTTTGAAGATTTGTGTCTATGCAACGAGAAGGAATCAGTAGTACAAAATCATAAACGCTGGTCCATGTTACTTAAAGCTTGACTCGACTTAACAGAGAGTGAACGCTCCACTTTTCAGGTCATAGACTGATCCAAATACTAGTCTTGATTGGATAGACAGCTGGAGTTTTCCAACTCAGTAATATATATATATATATATATATATATATATATATATATATATATATATATATATATATATATATATATATATATATATATATATATATAGTATGTTTTTTTATAAATGTTATTTTATTGATACTTAAGGTAAGTTTGCTTAAAGTACGGAATTATAACAATTTATCAATTTCAAGAGCCGTTTAAACAGGCACTTCTTTGTTACATAATATTTACCCACCCCTGCAGGAAATTGTCCATGAAATAAAACGGTGCCGTCTGTTTATATATTAGTTCTCAAGATTAGTTGCAATTTTATATCAACCTTGGAAGTTCAAATAATTTTGCAAATAATTTATCGATGTATTATTGAATATTACATTGCATTTAATTGGTCGGTCAAAGCATATTACCAGAAATGCAGACATTTAAAAACGCAATCAATAGCCTTATAACATACTAACATAATGGCTCTTTAATATCCTTGTTAAGACCTTATGTGTATGCGTCTGTGTAAACAAGAGCCTAAAAGTGTGGTAAAAAAAACCTTATTCAAGTACGAAAATAGTTTGGACAATCGCTGTTTATTGCGAATGTTTATAATGTTGTAGAAATTGTCGCAATGCTATCTTTGTGTATGTTTTATATCGCAGATTTATCCATTTAATTAAAACTTAGGCGATCAGTGAATCTTGCTTAAAGACAAATTAAAAGCGAAAGTTAGGTAAAGTCTCTCCCCTGCCCCCCTCCCCCAGCTTTTATTACTAACTTCTAAACTTGGTGTTGACAGAAAGTCTTTTTTGTCATACAAGTGTTTACTTAATCTGATTTTGCCTGTTGCTGATGAACAAACATGACTTTAAATATTTGTTCGCACCATCTATAATTGCAAGGTAAATACTCGCTGTTTAAATATTTGTCCGTACCGTCCAAGTTTGCAATATAAATACTCGCTATTTGAACATTGTTCATACCATTCATATTTTCAAGGTTAACACCAACTGCTCGAGGATGTTTATATAGGAAGCCAGTGGTATTATAGTCGAAGTTCATAAACAGACAAGATCATCTCAACATGAATCGAGGAATTTGCTAAATACACGTGAATATTTGGAGTGTGTTTTTCTTAAACATATTCAAGCTATCGGCACGCTAAAAGGCGTATAACAGAGTAATAATCACAGGGTATGTACTACATGTATTTACGTTCCCGTTTATAGCCTTGTTATAAGTAATATAGTGGGATACCGTAGGGTCTATGGAAATCCCGGTCAAAAAGGTCTTCGGAACGTTTAGGATCACCACTTTTCAAAACTCCTTTTAACGTTTAGGGTCAATGGGAATTTAACATAGGGAATGTATAGACAATATTTTAAGACTGTCATTGGTCAATAGGAATTGGATATGAGTGACGTCACGGTAATGGCGATTGGCAAGAATGCTGCAAGGAGCTGACCTCAATCGGACCAAACAGAGGGAAAAAACTTAGAACGCTTGGTGGGGGCGGGACTGACGGGACATACATATACATAATACATACAACATACAGACATAGATTGATCAACATCAAACATATATGGCAAAGAGAATAAATCTTTTTTGAAAGCAAATGAGTGGCCCTATAAAAGACCGTTGGTTTTCTTCTCCTTTTTTATAATTATTTCTTTACTTCCACCAACATCTTATTTTCTGTCCCTCACTTTTGTCTTCTTCTTCTCGTTCTTTCTATCCTCCTGCTTTTCTTTTTCTTCCTCATTCTTCCTCTTTTCATTTTCTTCTTCCTCTTTCTTCTTCCTCTTTTATTTCCCATTCCATTCTCTCATCTCCGTTTTGTCCTCTTCATCCTTCTTTTCCTAAACTAAATGTTGTTCTTGTTCTAGTCATCTGGTGTTCATCACTATGTCCTCTTTGTCGTTGTCTTTGGGTTATACTTTCACGGTATACTCTCATTCCATTTCCATAGATTTTCCAACATTCAAAAAGGGATAAGTGTCTTCCATTGCTTCTAATTGTCTAGAATGACTTCTCTCAAACTGTTCATTGCCATGGTATAATCGATTTTGCCATTCAAAACGACGTTCACCTTGCGGGGTAGAAGATCTGCAAACTGAAGTTCCACACGAATCTGACTGGATTTTATCGGGTGGAAATGTCCCCAGTCTTTGCCTTGGTCCTGAGTGAAGTCAAAACTCCACAATGCGTAACCTGCAGCGTAATCGTCGTATGTAATGCCATGGCTGGTGTGAGTCCCTAACTGTCCACTGGCTTCGTACAGGGACAAGTACGATCTCAAGTATTTTTTTCTGCGCAAGCTTAGGTTCGGAGGTCTGGTACACAAAGTCTTGACAGTGCGACTGACGTCGATATGGGACACTTTGTATTGCTTAAAATCGAAATGACTGGCAGTGACGGTTCCGTTAAAGGCTACGCTGCTCACCATACCAATGATTAAACGTTTAGGTAACTGTCTTTGGAACAGACGATCTTCGATCAACGATTGATGTCCAGTGGCCATAGTAAAAGTTTTCACTTCCACACGTCGTATCGGATACTTGGTAGTCTTTCTGCTCAAAGTGTGATTGATGTCGCTTCCCAAATTAGGTAACACTTCCACCCGTCGTACGTAGCGTTGTGCTTCTTGGATGACGGTTTTGTACTCAGCAGCATTAACCATCTAATTCAACCGGTACTGCTACGATTCAGTCTTAGGTGGATATCCACCCGTTCAGCAAATGCTTTTCTTGCAATCACATGTCCAAATACAAACGATCCATCAGTTCTAAACTACGATCTTGCAGGATATTCTTTATACGATCATCAAAGCCCACATTATGAAGATTGTCAGCTGCTGTCAGTGCTGTATGGTCAAACCTGTCTACGCCTGCTGTGTCAGGTTTCCATACAACGTAAGCATCCAGATGAGTGTTCTTGGCCTCTTTTCCGTACGTCAACAGATTTTCCTGGTACGCTCTGTAAGGGTAAGTATCCATGCTACTACTGACGAGTTTGATATTCAGGTACAAATCCACTTGACTGAAAAAGGAATGCATGAAATTGTTGACGGGATCCAGTCTAGCATCAACAGGTAGAACGGAGTCGTCGCCCGTTTTGATCACTTTGACTTTCAAGTACAAGTAACTGCTACTCAGATCGATGTAATCTACTGGATGGCCTTTGAATTCAATATCGATGGGAGCTGGATACGTTAAAGCGGAGACGGATGAAATTCGACCCATTAGGATTCTTGCATCGACATCATGAATGGTGGCATGAGAAAACAGATCCAGTTCCGACTTGGAACAGTCGCAAGTCCCTCGGTGCATCATTTTTGCTGTGATTTGTTTAATAATCAAAAATGTCTAAGTCTCGGACGGTTCTTCCTTTCTTAGTATTTCTAGCTTTTTGAGTGTGAAGACATCTGAAAGGATGTTTTCGTTGTTTTTTGTCTGCCTTGTCGTTGCTGTGGAGTCAGAGAAGCAGGAATACATGACTTGGCAGCATCCAGGGCATTTATAGGAGTTTCTCGTCGGCCTAAAATGTCTTTACCCCTTTTGAAGCAAGACAATTTTACCTGCAAGCAAGAAAGCTTATTTGGGGTTTTATTTGCCGATGAAGACATTTTGGGGAAATTCTTTGCCTTGTGTCAATGCAGCATCTTTCAAGGCGTGCAATCATCGTGTCACCATTGATTTCAAAACAGGAGCTACCGAAAGAAAGTCCGATTTTAACATATCTCCTAAACCATGTCCTTGCTGTCGAGCGACGCCTTGTTACACTGGATACATTACTTATGAGTTGCTAGATGATCCTTTTCGAAATTGGAGTTTAACCGTGGCTTTCCCTTTGGTGAATGGAATAATTTATCCCAGATCTCCTTTTATAGCAATATTGACACTGTCGAAATACGACTTACTGACAAGTAAATTGTGAGATGTACAGTTTTGCAGTGAACGTGATAGGTGTTTCCACCTTCCTCGTCAATCCACGTTAAAAGGAACGACAGGAAGTAACGGTACAGAGGTGTGTCCCACCACGTTGTACTCAGTTCTTGGTTCAGTTCTACCTGGAAACGAAAATATTTTACAAATTCCACGTTGCCTGTAATGATTGGTATGACTCCATTCTTGAGTATACTGGTGCATCCACCCAAATTGTCATCCACTTGAGGACAAAATCTAATACCTACCACATTGTCATCAGCGATGAGCTGCTCTATGGTACTCGATGTTGACATTTTTTGTCCAAGGCTTTGCTAAACATGGCATTGAATTCGATAGCAATCGCGTTCACCAGATGTTTATCGCTAAGATAATAGCCTCCAGGAATAGTCAAAATAATAGTGTAATATTTAAATTTGTTGGTCGGCGGATCAATCATAGCGCCAGGTGCAGGTTCAAATTATTTGTGAGTGTTTAAGTAATCTTGCACATGCTCGTCATGAACTTCGACCACAAAAGTGTTTTGATTTTCAGTGATGTTTTTGATTTGTGTAAAGTTGATTTCCACCAATGCCACTTCCCAATGGGCATCGTGATACAATTAGATGGCCTGAAGTAATTTGGCCGTGTAACAACACAAAGTATTGTTGGGAAACACCTCCATGGAACTGTAACTGGGTAGCGTTAAGTAAAATGGTTGTCGTTGTTTATAATTCCAGAGTTCTGCTGCTATCAGAGGGCTTCATCGAAATCAGAGGAATGTCGAAAGGATGATTATTTTTGTGATTGTTGTTGTTGAGGTGATAATTGGCGTCTGGTACAAGACTCTCGTCGTTTCCGATCGAGAAGTTTTTCAGGAAAGGCTTGAGAGGAAGGTAACCAATGCATCTACACAGTAAAATGGTCCACAATTTTTTGTCTCCTTGTTGCAAACTCAAATTGGCAATGGCAGCACAGATAACACAATACACCACAAATATTTGGCAGGAAAGGACTATTTGCGTTTTAGGGATACGTTCTCCACACCACACCCACAGGGGTTGCTCTTGCAGATCTGGCAGAGAAGAACTCGGTGAAGGAGTAGCCATTTTGGTAGCGGTAGCTGAGTGTCACAGAATAAGGCAAGAACTAACTTGGTTTCGCCTTAGAACGATTTGATCATTTTTGTCGTAACTGCGTTCAACGTTACCTAGGGTGGATAATTGTTTTTCTAAGGAAGCAACTGAACTAGCATGTATCTCGGAAAAGATCGTTTGCGGAGAGAGACATTAAAAGCACGAAATACACGGGTATTATACAATTACCAATAAAAACTCTCCTGTAGATTTAAGGCAAGTTTGTCTTCTAACTGACACATTGTTCTTTGTATCTTGTCAAGGCGTGAATATTCTCCGTTTTTGTTCTCCAGCGATAGGGGTAAGTGTTACATTTGAATTTTATTTGATATGTGAAGCACATTCAGTTTTTAATGTCGTATCGTGAAATTATGCCTTTACTACTACGCGGATCTGAAACGTCGTAACTTTCGAATTGTTACAAATTGCTATTAGGGGTTTAATTTAGTAACACGTATCAATAGATTTTAATTCCGTACCTGTTATTATGACCAGTTTGGTTTTATTGTAGCTGTCTGTACCTGTCGGTAAATGTCGGTACGTATCTCTCTATACGTATGTCTGTGCGCATGGTGGATCCATGAAGGGTGGGCGTGGCCAATACAAGTGTGTTAACCCAATTTAGGGTAATTGTGTGCTGTCGGTGCGTATGTGTGTGCGGGTATATCTGGCTGTCTGTCTGGCCATCCGTGTGTCTGTATGGATATGGTAGATGATGTAACCATGAATGCCATACGAAGACGAAACCACTAATGTGTAAAATTGTGTGCGTGGTGGATCCATGAATTTGTATGAGACCGATTCAAGTGTGGACCAACCCAAGAATTCGGGAGAACTGTGTGGTTTTTCAGTGGACACATTTGCACGTTTTTACAAATATTTATGAATCATACGGCTGTACAAATGAATGAGTCATATGTTTGTTTCAATTGATTGACGTTTCAGTTGAGTATCATTGGGTCATTTTGATTGCATGAGATTATTTGAATCTTATTTGCATTCCATGAGATTATTTGAATCTTACTTACATTCCAAGAGATTATTTGGTTCTTCTTTTTATTCCATGAGATTATTTGAATCTCACTTTCATTACATGAATATAAATGAGATTATGCGAATCACACTTTCTACACAGGAGATTATTTTAATCTTACTTTCATTCCATGAGATCATTTGAATCTCACTTTCATTATTTGAGATTACATAAGATTATTTGAATCTTAAAATCATTACGTGAGATTATACAAATCTTACCATCATGCATTTGAATATATGAATAAAAAACAAAGGTTCTTTTCAGGGCCTCTCATATGACTCGAAGAGATATTTATTTTCTTTGCCGTATGTGTTTTTGATATTTATCAATCTATGTACGGCCAGTCCCGCCCCCGCCAATCGTTCTAGGTTTTTCCCCGCTGTTTGGTCCGATTGAGGTCAGCCCCTTGCAACATTCTTGCCAGTTTCCAGTACCGTGACATTTACCCTCTCTGATTCCCATTGACCCTAGACAGTCTCAATCCATTTTCTATACATTCCTTGTGTTAAATTCCCATTGACCCTATACGTTGCTACGGTGTTTTAAAAAGTGGTGACCCTAAACGTTCCCATGACCTCTTTTGACTGTGATTTCCATAGACCCTACGGTATCACACTATACTACTGTTATAGGTTAATGAGTGTTTGTTGATTATGGGGAGTCGGTGTTAAGAAGTTATTTCTCTGCCCGAGTAAATTCTTAAATCTGTTGCGTCAGAAGATAAAGAAGGAAATTAACAGTTGTTGTACTGTGTAACTCAAGACTGTTGTCGATGATATTTGGCAAAAGTGCCGATCTTTGTAAAGAACAACGGGAAGCATTTCATCATGAGAAAATTTGACCCAGATATTGAGAAAATTTGACCCAGATATTATGAAACACCGAATGTGCCTCAGCGTGCCAAATATAGCGCCCTAGAATTGCGATTCTACCTAAAGAATGTATGTATCATTACCGTAGAGAGCGGTCACTGGTACTGGGGTACGAAACACCAGGGCTTTTCTTGTTCTTGTTCAGATAAAAAGAAATCTTTTATAAAATTAAAATGTGTTGTTCGACCGGGACCCCGGGGATATATCCCCGGTTGCACCCTCCCCCTCTTGTCTGCCCTGTATGAAGTAAACAATGCTCATATTCATTCTTCCTCTTTAGTGTAGATGGTATGGGTAGAATGATAGTTTAGTATTATGGCAGAGGACAATGTAAATTCAACAATCATAACTAATATCGTCATTTGAATCGATGAAATCGTACGATGTATACAATTAGGTTTAACTTGTGCACTATATCGTCCGAGCAATATTAGCTACGTTACATAAATGAACTTATTCAGCTTTTAATTTGTCTTTCCAAGGCGACGATATATGTCTACAGTTTAGATACGGTATAAACGTATACCTTCAATTAAGCAAAGGAGACGAATATTTTGGGTTATATAAACAAATTGCCAGACCTTTGGCAAAATAATCAGAAGGAGGACTAAACTTATTCTGATGCTGGCATGGTTAGTGCTTCTGACTAATCCTTTCCTGAACGCTTCACTGCACATATTATTTATCTGCCGAGTTATATTCCAAATTAATTGATGATTACCTACTTTAACACCACCAGATGTCAATACAAGCAGTGTAGCATTGAAATTTTATCTACCGTTTAATGTAAACATCGCCTTTACCTCACCAGTTATCAATTTACCAAACACTGATTTGATTTCATTCTATTGTTATCAAACACAATAAAAGTGATTATTACTGAATGAAAAGTCTTTGGTAATACATACTTATTTTCAGGTCAGAGAACGTAATTTAATATTCTTCGGTAGGATTTTCCCTATTAGGTCCAACAGTTCCGTTCACGCTCCTGGATCACTAACTTGCGTGTGGGGTGGATTTTAAACATAGCATTAACAATTTTTCACTCATTTCGCTACGAGTTCTGCTGCGCGATATTTTATAGTGATGTCTAGAACTGGGACATCATGCCGCAGACATGTAGCATGATGTCCCAAACTGTCATATTATCCTGGCACCAGGCCGACCAGTCCTAACACTAATCTCTTAATGCAAAGAGCCTAGCGAGGCAGATCTGTGTGTGTGTGTGTGTGATTTGGATTTTTAACGTAGCTTTAACAAATGTTCAGTCATATCGCTACGACGTCTACAGTGTGGCAGTTCATAGTGATGTCTAACGCTGGGTTACCATGCCGCAGACATGTAGCATGATGTCCCACCCGGTCACATTATCCTGACATCAGGCCGACCAGTCCTAACAATAACCTCTTAATGCTGAGCGCCAAGCCAAATAGCTGTTAGTACCATTTTTATAAGTCATTTGTATGACTCAGCCGGGGATATATATATATTTGTGTGTGTGCGTGTCTGTGTTAGAGATAGAGGTAGAGAGAGTTGTCCTAGCGGTTGCAACAATAACCTACTTAAAAGGAATATCAAGGCTCGGCAGGAATATGTCATTCATTTTCAATCACTTTAAAACTATGTCGTCAAATTTTCAAAATTGTTCAAATAGTGTGCAAATAATATTTTTTGGAACAGCGCCTACCCTAAATGGAATATTAATAAAGTTATAATTAGTATTTATTTATCGTTTGAAAATATCTACCAATTCGCATCTAATGTGTACTGCATTAATTGAACATTCATATCTTCTTTTATTATAATTTCTCTTCTCTCTACTAAATCTATCAGCCCTACATCCGATGGTGCTGATATGCAGTACAGGTAAATATTTTCATGTAAGGGAATAACTCGTAACAGTTTGTTGTAATTTACATCAAGAATAATAAATAAAGCTTTATAATTAAATATTACTTACATCATGACATCTATATATCTAACTCACTCATTAATTGCGTGCAAATATTCTGTAGAACTGAAATTACAAGTAAAGGTTCTGATAGCACAGTTGAGTATCAATAATAGTATATTGCCTATCCCAACATATAATGTTTTATTTAAAAGTGCTGCAAAATGTGTGTGTGTGTGTGTGTATGTGTGTGTGTGTGTGTGTGTGTATTGATGAGTCGGTTTGTCAGGAATGGAGAGGATGGTAAGAGTTGTTATACCTAAGTTTCTTTTAGAGAGAAAAGTATATCAGCTGGTAAAACTGTAATTTCTCAACTGCAAATTTCGAACATAACTTATCTTAGTGCACTTGAACACTATATATATATATATATATATATATATATATATATATATATATATATATATATATATATATATATATATATATACTACAGTGAGCTCTGACTGCACATTTTAAGTCGCTGTCATAGAAATCGAACTATACCTATAAAAATATTCGGTTCTCACATAAAAACGGGCAAGCATGAGAGCCCACTCGCGAAATAGCTATTTATGAGCTGCAAACGTTACAATGAGACATCCGGAGCAGACGATAGTCATATACGACAGAAGACTTAAACCAGCGGTCTCAAACACGCATCTGGCTGGCCGGATGTAGCCTGTGGAATTGTTTCTTTGGCGCGCAATATCAAACGGAATTTGTAAGATAACTAATAGTGCAGTTTTTCGTCATACAATCTAGGGTTTATACTAACTCGATTGTTACATCGTTTACGTCTTGTTTCCATCATTTCAACTGGCTAACTGTATTATGAGCCTATTTTGCTTATTAACAAGTTTCAGTGATACGGCCCTCATGTGATTTGAGCTCTGACCCCGACTTATACCTATATCAGTAATCAAACTAAACCGCTTTATCATTCTACATTTTCGTCTCTGAAACATTTTGTCGACATGACAAATACAGGGGCGGGTATACAGCATGGATACAACGCGGGCGCGAGTACTAAGCAAGTAGATATTCAAGTACATCCATGTCTACATTCTATGTCCAACCGCATTAATTTGTATTAATGCTTGTGTGGTGAACAAACCGACCATTATACACAAATAACTTACGTACACAATTGACCTTTTTAGTCAGGCTAATATTATTGATGGTAACTATAGTAAACATTTGGATATTCATTTTCTATGAGAATACAATTATACTTTATAGATTAGATTATTGATCGCTACTACACTGTGTGTAAATTATTTTCTTTTTCGTCGAAAATTTCAGAGATTGATGCGTAAAGTATTTTAAAAGGATTTGTGAAAATATCTTATGATGTAATGAGATTACCAGAATAATGGAGTGTGCTAACATACGGACAAGATTAAATCGCTTTTTCGCTTAAATATGTCACTTAGATTAGTAAAGGAGGCAAACAAATCTAAGATTCTGGGGATTTTATTGGTATAACAACGAAGTAGGTTATGAGATAAAGCATGAAAAGTCATTGTATGATCATGTGCAAGGAAAAATTACATCGCTGACATTGACAAGACAACCCAATGCAGATAGTGAAACAAGTATTGAATAATCCAATGATAATATTGAAATAATTAGTGAATAGTGTAGTAATAGTGAAGATCGTCACATATAAATTAATAAGAGATACGCCTTTAGCATTATATTATTACAATTGTAGCCATACCCAGTTTTGATAAGGTATATTATAAACCGATCGAAAACGAAGCATAAGCGGAGAATCACAATGGGATAAAGAACTCCTAAATAATTTCCAAGTCCAATGAAGTAAAAGCAATAGCTGAGATAAACAAGCATTATAGGACGTTTGATATTGTTGGATATATTCGTTCGAGTATGCATAATATTCCATGATGGATCATTTGAACTCATTTAGGCTAAATATACGCTTAATGGAAATTATGTCTAAGTTTGCAAAAGAATTGTATGCTGATTCCATAAATGAAACAAGCCTGTTTATTCGTGAAAGCCCTATTTACAATTTCGAACTATCATAACAATTCGATAACTGCATGTGTTCATTGCTCTACAAACATGCCCCAGCTACCTAGTGCAGAGTATCAATTCAAAAGTGTTCTCCATGGTATAGCCTTTGTTACAGACCAGCTTCGCACTGCTAAAAGAGACCGCCGTAAAGCTGAAAGGCTTTGGCTTTCAACCAGACTCACTATTCATAAGCAGATCTATGAAGCAGAAGAATGTCACAGATATAGTCCATGCAGCAAAATCAGCCCACTACACTTCTAAGATCATGGAAAGTTTCAGCTGCAAAGAGCTCTTCGAGATTACTAACAAGCTAATGACTAGGAACAAATGTACACCACCTCCAACTACTTTCTCCCCAGTCGACCTTCCGGACATGTTTGCAAATTTCTTCCGTGACAAAGTACAAACCATTATAGATAATCTTGACACCACAATTTCATTTGATTCGTCGTCACCATACAGTTGGGATACAGAATTTGAGCGGCAACCATTAGCAACATTTGAACCTGTCTCTATGGATTTCGTACGTACAATCCTGATGAAGTGTGCACCAAGGTCATGTGAACTTGATCCAATTCCAACACCACTGCTGCTTGAGTGCTTATTTCCAGTATTGCCTTCACTAACTGATGTTATTAATACCTCTCTCTCATCAGGGGAATTCCCATCATTTTTCAAAACTGCCATTGTAAAGCCTCTGCTGAAGAAACCAACACTAGACCACAACGATTTAAAGAACTACCGCCCAGTTTCTAATCTCCTATTCATATAAAAAATCTTAGAAAAGGTTGTTCCATCCCAGGTTGTATCTCATCTGAATTCAAACAGTCTTTTTAGCAATGTACAATCTGCATATCGCCCTTGCCACAGTACTGAAACTGCTCTTCTAAAAGTAGTTAATGACATTCTCTCTGCTTTGGATAGCGAAAAGATTACAGTCCTCACACACAATAGACCATGCAATATTACTTTACCGTCTCCAGCATCTATTTGGCATTCATAATACAACCTTACTGTGGTTCAAGTCCTACTCGGTCAACAGGACAAAAATTGGTGTTCCACAGGGGTCTGTTCTTGGACCTGTTCTCTTCATTCTATACACTCAGCCGCTCTCAAGTGTCATAGATCATCATCCAGTGTCTCAACAACTGTACGCTGATGACACCCAAATATACAAACTCTAGCCACCCAACTGAAGTTGCTACCATCCAAGGTGTAGAGAGGTGCATTTGTGACGTGAAATCATGGATGATATGTAACAGCTGCAGATGAACGATGATAAAACTGAGGCCATTCTGATTACAACACAAAGACTTTATCATTCACATCCTTTATCTCAAACAATAAATATCAGCAACATCAACATTAAATTCACACAATCAGTACGAAACCTAGGTGTTACTCTGGACAGTACTCTCACATTGCACCAACATGTTATGAACATATGTAAGGCTGCATATCTTGAGCTGAGACGCATCAGCTCCATTTGCAAAAATCTTTCAGTTGATGCCACTAAAACACTTGTGTGTTCATTAGTGCTTTCAAGACTGGACTATTGTAACTCAATTCTGTCTGGTTCATCTCAATATCTACTCCAGAATCTTCAAAAAGTTCAAATCACAGTTGCTCGGATCATACTTAGAGTACCACAATCAGAGCACACCTTCCCGCTGCTCTGTACCCTACACTGGCTATCCATTCGATCCAGAATCAAACACAAAATTTGTTCTCTGTACTACGTTTCACTGACGGACTCTAGTCCAACATACCTCTCCGACCTCACCCATGTGTATACAACAGCAAGATACTTACGCTCCTCTTCTGACAATCGTATACTCATTATTCCCACTATGAAAACAATGTCGTGTGGGCAGCGTTCTTTTGCATACCAGGGCCCAGCAACGTGGAATGAATTGCCCACTGAACTTAGATACAAAGTCACAGTGATCCCATTCAAGAGTGCTCTCAAAACGCACTTATTTCGACTGCAAGAACAAACTTGAAGACCTAGTAATGTTTCCTACCTGAAATATTCTCAGTATGTTTTTTATATTTTCTAATTTCATGGTGTTTGTGTTTGTAATCATATCATTATATATGTTTTTTTATCTTATAGGTGTTGTTTAATGTTGTAAATCGCTTAGAGCATCTTAAGATTAGGCGCTATACAAAGTCCTCATTATTATTGTTATTTTTAACACAAAATTTTTACTGTTCGTTGATTGACTGAATGAAATGTTAATATATAAATTGGATTTTTTTTTGGTAATCATATCATTATATATGTTTGTTATGTTATAGTTGTTGTCTAATGTTGTAAAGCGCGCAGAGCTTCTAAAATTAGGCGCTATACAAAGTTCTCATTATTATTATCATTATTATTATTATTATTATTATTATTTTGACATCGCTGTTCTGATACCATGGTATGTAAAACGAGAGATAAGACGGTGGCGACTAGAAAAAAATCATCTAGTTAGACAACGATTTTTGTATATAAAAATTTCAATGATATTATGAAGCAATCAATGCAAAGATATATGCCATGGAAAGTATGAACTCTGCGGCAGAATACGCCATTATTAGTAATATAATTCGCATAGATTCTCGTTTCGTGTTGGTCAAGACCATGTCCCAAATGTGACATTGGAGTAAAGTGGCTTAATCACCTTCCATCACCGTGCAAATCTGTTCGCGAGTATTACCATGCGCACAGGAAATGCTTCACCAAACCTGACCGCAGAAACACAAGACGACACAAACACCGCCGCAGTGAAATAATCGTCAAGATTGAAGTGACTGCAATATCTGATTTTGATAAAACAAAATGGAAGGAATAATCACTGCGTAAAATTATGACAGTCTATATTTTAAATGGACGATATTGTACAGTTTGCACAGCGCAAACTATAGTAAATGCCAGCACAGAAAACACCGACAACACCTGGGTGAACTTAAGTTTTGGTAAAATTGAATTTCCTTTACAAGTCCAGTAAGTTTGAACGACTTAGTCTTGACATCGCGTTTCATTGCATTTGTTTGGAATAAAGGCATACAGCCAATTCAACAAGTATTATGCACATGAATACAGTTTAATAGTGATTTGTTATTGTTACACGATCCGGGATCGTGGTACCATTATTTGTGTGTATACGATTTACTACGAATTTTATAGCAGCATTGAAAATACGAGAGTACGAAATGTCAATGTTGACGTTGCATGCATGCAGTTCAACAACAGATACTTGCCCAGCATAACCTTTACTGCAGCGGAATCACTGAAAAGCCGCAACGTACAATTTGCAAGAGCCTGGCAAAATAATTGGAAATTTACACCCACGCAATCAGACTGAAGTACTGAAAATCGCGGACTTGGACTATCTTAACTTTCCAATAGACGGTTCAGCGTGTTTAACAAACACGGTCCAAGTTGTGGATCACTTTCCACCCGGGTTTTGATATACCGTAATCAGATACGCGACGTGGCTGAGTCAATAATGTTGTATCGTGGCAAGGATATGATAGATTTTTTTTTATAATTTATAAAAAATATATCTCAGGTTATAGCGATATGGAGACGACAACAACTTTCCTACTATTTCCCTTCTCGGCTGCACTTCTTTCAGTCCCACCTCTGAAAGCACCCTTATGTAATGCAAGTCAGTGCTTTCCTGTAAAAGAATAACTCATCGCAATTGGAATGCTATTGTAGTGTTCCTCCACACTAATAAACAGTTCACTGTATGTTTAAAACTTTTCGATTGATAAGTATATCACGATCATTGTTAATAATCCTATCGAACCAACGTCAGATTCTTTTATGCCAGCTCATTCGATACACACTTAATTACTGATATCAGTTCTGATCAACACAGTATTGTTATATATTAATATTTTGTCTTACATAATAATATTGTCTATCAGACTGTGCCTGTTTACTTTTTGAAGTGAGATAAATAAGTTGTCATGTAATGATGAGTGTTTTTTTCGGAACGAAGAGGATAGGAAGGTTGAGCTTAGTGTAATGTAACTAAATAAGTGCTCAGCCGCGGAAGTTATTTTACTTTGGGTTTGTTTTTAAAAAAGAAAGGTATATCATTTGGTAAAACTCTTTAATCTCACAGCTGCGAATTCCGAACAAAGTTTAGCTTTGTACATTTGAATACCGTATTTAGTCTACAAAAGTGTACATTTTAAATCGTTTTGAAAGACATTTAACTACTAATCATACATACTTTTGCCAATATTTCACAAATGTTATTTAAAGTTTTCTATTCCCCTGTTACAATGGGTTGTTTTTGGGAATAACAAGATCTTTGGTAACCTAAAATTACTTTACTATGGCAAATGCCATACATTTTTTAAGATTGTATTCTCAGCTAAGTGTCAGGCACCATGCACGAGCTTCCATAAATCATTTACCGATCTGGCTTACTACCTAGTTAGCTACCCCCCTACCTCTTGTAAATGGATATCTGAACTTCGTTTGAACTTCGTCTTGATTTTATCTGCGCGTAGTAGCCCACGGCAAATTTGTAGACGACACAATCAGATTTAAATAACGAGACATTAGCAATATCTACTATCTTCAAATAAGTAAATATGGGATAAAGAATTACGTACTTTGCATATAACACTGAACTGCAAACAAAATTATGTCGCACCGTTCATTGTCCAGGCATCATGACCCTTTTTCTAGAATGATCAATAGAAAGGTGTCGGTGCCAAAATGATGCTTATAAGAATCATGATGTAATATTTTTCTTTTTTTAATAGTTTACTAAAAATACCAAGATGTCATAAAATGTAACATGTCATTATGCCTCTTATGAGATGGTCTTATAAATACCAGAGTCTGACTAGTTTAACGGAGGGGCCCCGAGTGGCCGAGTGTTCTAAAGCGGTCTCCGTTACAGATCACTGCCTTCTCACCTCTGTCTGGGTGGGTTCGATTTTTTGATTCAGCCAGTGTGGGTATGTGAGAAAGATTGCCATTAGCTACTCGTGTGTCGGTGGTTCTTTCCGGGATTTTCCCGGATTCTTCCTCCACCATTAATACCGGCCGCCATGTATATGCTATTGTGTGCTGCAAAATGGCGTTTAACCCTACAACAACAACTAGCTTAACATTCCGTTAAGCTAGTTGTTGTTGTAGGGTTAAACGCCATTCTCAAAAGGAGAGAGCCTTGGGATTGTGGAAGTGAAGCTGGGACTTTCAAGAGTCACGAATACCTAACGTTTCCTAGGATGGCGTAAGGAGGGGCTCGACGAACAATTTGATCCGCATTTGCACGAGCAAGACATTTAACTTAAAAGCAGTCTTTTTGTTTGAAGGACAATATACATCCGGTAGAAGTAACTTGCTCTGATATGACGTAGACTTGCCCAATGTATAAAGAATGCATAATGAGGAGTTTTCCGTTTTAAATATTATAAGGCCAATTTAAAATGGTAGGTAATTTAATCATAATGAGCACTTAAGATGAAGAACGTTTTCCAGGTCTAATTTATGTCAACAGCTGCGAACGATATGGGTAAATTGCACATTTGTAGACACAATTCCAGTTGGTAAATAATTGGCGTTGACATAGACTTTAGTTTTCGAATCAGAAACATTTAGCTGTCACCTTTGTTACAATCGAGATTTGTCATGGACCAATTCTGTTGAATATCTCCGTCTTGTATGGGTAGACACTAGTTATGCTGACTTTTCGGTAGATGAGACTAAAATATTTTCAAAGTTGTATCTCGAGTGGCAAGATCAGCCGAGCTCGATGCGAACAAGATTTACGTGCACTACATTTCTATGTTATTTTTAAAATCATTTGCCTCGAGTAAATTTAAGCTGCTTTACATAATCATATCGGGATGTGGACCTTAAATCAACTGCGAACAAAGGATTCTGACACGCACTGTCTTCGGCCAAGTTCCGATATAAATTCTTCATGAATACTGAATTAAAATATTAATTTTAAAACGTCCAACATCACTGCAGGCTGAATGGCAGGTGCTTTAGAAGCTATTATTATCTGTTAGTTCCTTTTTCCTGTTTAGTTCTATCAGAGTGTTCACAGCAGCAACAAGCTAACCCAGCAACTTTGGCAGCGACACGGTTATCTAGGTTTATCGTAACGACTACTGCATAATTTAAATTCATAAAAAACATATTTTTATGTAACACATGTATTAACAAGGATGAAATTCATGACGTAATGTAAGGCACAGATTAATATCGAAAATACACATTTCAATTGATGCTCATTTCCAATGTCATTTGTAAAATTCATCGAATAGTATCGCCTTGGTGCATGACAAATATGGCAAATTTGTGACTCACCTTATAAATTTTATTTGTGCAGTAGCAAGATAAAACCAGTTTTGGATTTTTGTTCTAGATCTAAGTCTAAACCATCTACCCACTACTACTTTGCCCTCACATCACGTTTCCCCCTTGATTAATAATCAAACAAAATCGCACTTATAATACGGAAACCTCTCTAAATTTGTGCGTCGACAAATACAGGCGCGTGTACGACGCGGATAAGGCACTGGTGAAAAGAAGATATTACTTGGGGTACGGCGCAAGTACTATACAAGTTTATGTACAAGTACATCCATGTCCACGTTCACTGTTCACTTCTGCAGTGGACTGTGATGAAGCATCTTATGAGCGGAGCAGTAAAAACAACTGGACAAATTCTCCGAAGCAATCTCGAAGTCTAGTGAAGCAAAAACCAGAGGTAAGATAACTACGTACTCTATGCCTTTGATGTTGCTGGGTATAAACGTGCGAACCATATTATGTCCAGGGGTTAATTTGCATATGGGTAATTGACGAGATGGTGTTTGACGTGGGTGATGCAATTGATTGGCGGGAAATTAATGGGAAGTGATTGACCGGGGGGTACATAACCTGAGGTGGTAGTTGTTTTGGAACTATCCAAATTACTAATATGCGAATTTTAATATGAAAAATGGGTATGGAGTCGCTGGTAAATGCGATGAATATCACCATGTATCCGAAAGAGTATCCACTGTTTGAGTACGAACATAAAATGGATGTTTGTTAGTTCGAAGATGAGTGCTAGGGTAAAACTAAGGAGGAATATATGGGATGAGCCATTAAATGTACACGATCGTGGTTGGATCTGGCAAATACATCAAGAATGCGAAAGGTGTCCTGCGCGTGATTATGTAAAATGGATCTAAGGCACCGCATGTATATGGGGTGTCTGCACAACACGAATGGCCAACACAGCAAAATTGATCCTGCCAAAGAAATCAATCGGATGGGTGTGCATCGTTGTACCAAAATAAGCTTATTTCCGCGGTCCAAGATTGCAAACACCGAGTCAGTAGCATGAGGTTGTCTACCTTCATATAATGCCAGTGCATAAAGATGAGGAACTGAATTATTTCCGAGTGGATCTAATGGCAGTGGTTGTGACATCATTTTAGCATTTTTTATTTACCAGTGACAGTCTTCTCTCGAATCGTCTCTGCAAGTTTTGACCTAATCGCCCGTGTTGTTTCATTATTCAGAGCTGCTGTGACTGATGGAACTCGTATTTCATACTCGGTAGATCGAGCAATGTGGGTTCGAGATATCATCAATAATTCTTGTGCGAACTTATGTCAGAAGAACCAGTGCAGTCGTTCCAATATAGCCTGATATGAATGCATGTTGAAATATCTAACAAGAACCTTATATTTAGTTAACAACGCAGCAATAGCTCCGAAAACATTTCATCCTGGATCCACCTGCAAAGCAGTTGCCATTTAGCGGTTCGCCTTAATAAATGTTGAATATTTGGAAATCAACGGCTTCGGTTCCTTGTATCTACTGGTGACAGCAACAATGGTTAACACGTACTTATATGTGTGTTTTGTCACTATAACATGAAACTCATTGATTTGCATAGTCATGAAACGCCTCGAGATCTTATGCTTTTTGACTGGTAGGGGTGTGCATTAAAATTGTTGATTATATAATCGCTGTTTTGTTAGCAATGCTGTTACAAACACCCGTATGCGGACATCTAGTTTTAGTTTGCACTTGAGCCATCACCAACCGCAAACACCGATTGATTGCACCTTGCCACTTGCAAAGTACTTTTGGTAGTATGTAGAATTCCTACTAATATTTTCTGACGTTCAACCACCCGACGACAAGTTTCTGACGTGAATCTAGCCAGGTTTGCCAGCAACGCGGATTTGACTGGATTTACCATCAGGGTTGTTCATGTCGATCCCGGCAAGCTTGTGACATTCCAGATGTTTACTTGAACTTCGAGGCGCCGTTGCAAACAACCTGGCCGAAATCAACAAAATCAATGAGAGTGGGAAAATCGCAGACACTAATATGTCGCTAATGATTAGCAAACATTGAAATAAGCAGCCGAGACTTCCAAAAAAAAACCCCAATATATGGATGCAACTATCGCAGAGTTTCTCTCACCACCACGCGTAAAACATCTGGACCGATCAACTAAATGTTAGTCAACCCTGCGCGCGCGCGTGCAAGAGAGAGAGAGAGAGAGAGCGAGAGAGAGAGAGAGAGAGAGAGAGAGAGAGATTATAGCCATATTAAGTGTTCGAGTTACAGACAATGTTATTCTGGAAGATCTTGAAAAGCCTAAGGTTTACATCATGTAGGTACACGAGTCAGGATTGTATTTATTAATCTAAAAAATGTTTAATACCGGGTGGAATATGACACAAATATTGATAAATAATATTCAGTTTGATAGACCATCTATATCAAGTGCCGGACTTGATAATGCTAAAGTATCATTTACATAGGCAATATCATTAGAAGTGGCCGTCAGAGATGAAACTTAACTTGAATGACTCAACGTTTATCCGAATGAGTACTTCATGATTTTGAAGCTTGTGTTTAAGAATAGATTTATAGTTACATATAACAGTTTGAATTTGAACGTGTCGATGAAGTTAGGCATTTGCCGACAAAGTGTCAAATTAGCTCACCAGTGATACTAAAATTAAATTGCGATTTCAGCCTACTTGTTGACAAATATCTATTTAAAAAATATGATATTAGCATGCCTACTTATGCACTTAAATATAATTTTGCTAAGGACCAAAACTGAAATCGATACGTGGGACCACCTACATGTACCAATACCAACTAAAACACAGCAATAGATCTCCAAAATTTCTATCATCATTCTGCTATATCATATTAGCAGGATACAGTAGCGCCATCATAATAACCCAATGTATAACTTTGACAAATATGAGAGCTGAACTTCCAGAAGTTTCGTTAACTTAAAAAAAGGTTGATGATTTTATGAACACTTTCAATGAGCACATACATTTTTCCAAGATAAACACCCAATTTAAACACGTGAACACTCTTTCACAAACAAACTTCTTTTCAGGCGAAATAAACATTGTTTGGTTATATACGACTCGATGTAAGAATCAATACAGTGACCTTATTCGTCATACAGTTAACAGCATCTGCCGTTCTTCGCTTGAATAAGTTTTTATGTGCCACAAAGGAAGGAAAATCTTAACAGCTGCTGTATTTGATAACTCATTATTTGCTGGCTAAGACATTCGGAATAAATACCAGACATTGATTAACAAGGAGACCTAGATGTCATTCATTTGAATTAGTGACCCGTATTTCGAAAGCCCCATAGTGCCAAGGCTTGCAATGCCAATCACCAGTTAAATCATAACAACTACGACTTTCTACGGGGATTTAACAGTAGTATTACGCTATAACCATTTATGGAAATTGAAAAGGATCGTTGTTAAAATACGGATTCCTCTCGTAAATTAACATGACTCTGGTGCAAAATGTATAGAGATAGCCTAATACAAGGAAAGCAAATACACATCTACGCTGGAACAAACCCCAGGGATGGGCAGGCTAGATCACTCCGAAAACCCATATACATTATGACACACCCACAGGGATGAATCGGTTGGGAAAATTTATTTATGTTGGAGCAAACAGTGATTAATGGTTTGGACAAATCAAAAGACATAGGAGATGCTGAACTTGATCCAAATGAAACAAGGTCATGGCCAATCTGCTGCTCATTTTGGGGGGTCTTTAGTTTTAGGGGACGAGATGACGATGAATCGGAAAACAAGCTGTTTCTATTAGGGAGACATGATGGAAATCATTACCTGATCTAGTATGCGATAGTAAAGCAGTCAGCCGCGAGTAGGCACATGTACGCAGCCGACAATGTGTGTGTGTGTGTGAGAGAGAGAGAGAGAGAGAGAGAGGCCCCTCGTGTAATAACATCATGATGGTTCAGTATAACTTAGAATTTCGATGCATCAGGATGGAATAACAAAGTGGCAAAGCTATGCTGTGATATTCACAGAAAGTCATTCAAAGTTAGATGCATTCACACAAGACCTCAGGTGAGACTCAGAACTACTTACCAGAGAAGAGTGAAAATATATCTTACGTCTGTCAAGGCCATTTGTCCTAATAATTCCAGAAATCCAAAGAAAAGGAACCAGTTTGCCTAAGAACGGAGATAAAAGCAAAGATAAATGGTGTGTATGTAAAAGCAATTGCACTGGTCTTTGGAGTGTTTATAACGTAGAACGAAAGTAGAGGTAAGGTAAATTGCAAATAAGGAAAATCAAGTTATGGTACTTTCAAAAGAAGAAAAAGATAAATCCGAATTATCATGTCCCATAAAAATATTCAAAATAACCAGCAAGACATAATCAGAGGTAGCAGAAAATATACTTAGTACAGCGATGAGTTTAAAATCGATTGTCGTTTCTAATTCACGACATTATACCCAAGGTACATCAGGATTTAATATTTTTGTTTATTTGTTTCCAAATCCCCTTTTGACACTCTCCAATGATATGTCAATCTATTTCTTTGGTTTGGTTCTTCAGATCATGCGAGTTAATTTAACTTTCGCACTACTTCTGATGGCATCATCGGTTTATTTTTCTGCTGTTGTTGTTGTGGCTGTTTTTGATGGCTTGGATTTGGACTTTATAAGAAGTGTAGTTCTTCTTATTTTTCTTCGGTCTAAAGCGATTTCACATACTGCTCTCATGATCCTGTTGAATACATTCTCAGTCTACTTTTCCCAAGTCTGTTGATCATTTGTTATCATGGATTCAATGTCTCTTTTTCTTGTATCTTCGATTTGTTTTACTTGTTTAATTGCGGACGCTTCGCCATTATATCTTTGTACAAATTTTATTTAAATATTCCTTTTTGTTTATGTCTAGAATCATCGTATTTTATGCGAAAATCATCGTATTCTGTCGGTTTCATCCGACCTTCTTGTACTGACGAAACTTGGAGAAAACTGAATAAATCTGGCTTATAAAAATGGTACTAACAGCTACCTCGCTTTAGTTAGTGTTAGGACTGGTCATCCTGGTGTCATGATAATGTGGGACATCATGCTACATGTCTGCGGCATGATGCCCCAGTGCTAGACATCACTATTAACTGCCACACTGCAGACATCGTAGCGATATGACTGAAAATATGTTAAAGCTACGTTAAAAATCCGAATCATACACACACACACACACACTAGCACAGTCATATATACTGTACTGTATTCATCTGTGCAACACTCTGAAGTGGTTGCTGGTAGAAATGCACTTTGTATATCCACAGAGGGTCACAATACACAATATCACATTCTGAGTGGTGGATTCAAAACAGGAGATGAATAGGATGAGTAAGATACCAGTTAAAATGTTTCTTTGGAGTCAAATTTGGCTACATAACGTCTGACAGCAGAGCAGTATTTCTCTGAAGAACGTGTGAGGAACAACAACGGTATGTGAAAGAGTTTCGATATATGGACCAATTATCAGAAGAAGTTTACAGTGCCGCAAAGTGAAGAGATGTGGAGAAAGTTAATAAACGTTGTTAACAATCAAAGTCTAGAAACAGAAATTTAATCGCTGATTACCGTCTTTTATGTTTTATGCATTGTATGTTTTGCCTTTGGTATGCTTATAACTTTTGTCCTTTTTAAATTCCAAACAAAAACTTATTTACTACATACTCTTCTTTTGTTATATGTGATTTTTGAGTATGTATGTTTGTATGTATGTATGTATGTATGTATGTATGTATGTATGTATGTATGTATGTATGTATGTATGCATGTATGTATGCATGTGTATGTATGTATGTATGTATGTATGTATGTATGTATGTTTGTATGTATGTATGTATGTATGTATGTATGCATGTATGTATGTATGTGTATGTATGTATGTATGTATGTATGTATGTATGCACGCATGCATGCATGCATGCATGTATGTATGTATGTATGTATGTATGCATGCATGCATGCATGCATGCATGTATGTATGTATGCATGTATGTATGTATGTATGTATGTATGTATGGATGTATGGATGTACGTATGTATGCATGTATGTATGTATGTACGTATGTATGACTGACTGACTGACTGTATGTATGTATGTATGTACGTATGTATGTATGTATGTATGTACGTACGTATGTATGTATGTATGTATGTATGTATGTATGTATGTATGTATGTATGCATGTATGTATGTGTTAGTCATCCTATCTTATCCCATTTTCTCATAATGTATGTCTGTGTGGTGGGATTTTAGTGCAAAAGTATATGTCTTTATAATACTTTCTATTTCCATACTCCACTGGTATGCACGACTGTGTGTGCTTGCATGCATGAAACACAAAATGCTCCTTCCTAGGTATGTATGTGTGTATGTATATATATGTACTAATACAAAAGTCTTTACCCTACCCATTTATTTGCTTGTAATCGTGCCCATTGAACTTAAACACAAAGACAAAGTAATCTCATTTAAGAGTGCTCACAAAACTCATCTATTTCGACTACAAACTTAAAGACCTAATAATGTTTCCTACCTTAAATATTTTCCTTAGTATTTCCTGCTTTATGGGTTTCTTACAATGTAGATGTCTTTGTTTTTTTGCGTCCTTGTACATAATTGGTGCAGATGTCCTACTCGCATTTCCATTGCATCTCATTTTGAACAATATTTGGTCATGATTTTCTGTTTATGTTAAATCGCCATAGTGAAAAATAAAAATGCGAAATTCAAATGTGATGTGATCTTCTCATATAATGTTCCATTCCCATACATGACGGTAGTGTCAACCTCTTAAACTATATCATAGATGACTATATTTCACCTTAATGTTAAATTCCTATAGATGGGTATATTGCCATCTGCTTAATTTTTACCATATTGTCCACTAATGTTGCATTCCCAGAGATGGCTACAATGACATCCTCATAATTCGCAGCTTAGATTAACATAGTGTCCGCAAATGTAATATTCCCATGCATGCTTATTGTGAAGTGTCGAATTTTTAATTGTATTGAACCTTAAAGTTGAATGCATTGAGCATTAAAATTTTATCGCATTTAAACCAGAAATTCTTTGTGAAGGGTCACTTTGACCTTTCTTCTTTTCTCCCCCCCCCCCACCATGTCAGTGTTCAAACATGAAAGGTTAAAATGTATGACTCAGGGAGATTGATCGGGCCTTGCTACGCTGTCCTGAGAATGTAAACATTTGAGCTACCAACCATAACCTCTTGATAGGAACACATGTCAAATTATCATTTTCATAGGGAATAGATTATATGCTGTCTAAATCTGAAGGAAGAAATTATTACCTTGGGGAAAATTTAGGAACCGCTGACTACGATTAGGCAGAATAAATTAAGGCGTACACTTTAGAAGCAATGATAATTTTAAAGTCAGAAATCTTTAGCCTTAATTTCCTGAGAGGGGAGAAGTTTTGGCTTCGAGGGAAGCCTAAAAAGAATAGTGCTTTCCTCATTAAACACAAAAGGGACCAGGTGGCTGTCCTGTGAGAAAAGACAGGGTTTAGTGCTGGGACGCACAAGTTCTGAAGGAGAACAGCATTAAGGTACGCAATTTTAATTTCCCACGTAATTTTCTATTTTTTGATTGTTTGTGTTATGCAAATGCGTTTGCTATGACTATGTTCCATAGTATGCATTTTTTATTCAATTTCATGGAAAATTGTTTGGATTTCATATGATTATACGAAATAATTTCCTTTGTCTGCTAGGACAATACTGATTATCGTGAGTTAACGATAATTACCTATTTATATTTGATTTTGTAATGTTTAAATAATCTTGTAGGTTAAATATTTCTGTGAGTTAGAATTTGTGAGTTTCATGCAATAGTAATCGAACATGTAGTAGCATAGGTAAAATAATACGGTAATGTTCGATAGTCGCTCACGTGGTAATTTATGACCTGTCACTGTGAAGCGATGGTAATGCTCTACCTAAGTCAGAATTTACGCAGTGTGTGGATAGCTAATATGCTTCTGAGTAACGAAGTGAGGGAATTTTATGTTCCTGTAGAAAGTGGTACATACAGAGTTCTTTGGGGTAATTTTGTCCTTTAAGGAACAACTTTCGGGGAGAGAGACGGGACAGGCCGAAGAGGGAAGTCCAAAGATAAAGGAGTGATGATTTCAGAAAAAGGACCAGGAAGTCAAGGAAGGGTGAAGCGTAGATAATAGAAATGCTCGAGGAAACAGGAAGACGTTGATACACGATCAAGGGGAGAAAGGTGATGCAATAAATCGTGGACATTGCGCCCTTTTTACCACTTGTTATTACGATGAATAAATCCAAATTGGACACTGCTATGTTTTCATAATTTAGACTGAATCGGAATTGCCACATTTAATTTGTATTAATTAAATTTGTTATTGTTCTTGTCTAAGGGGGCTCGTACTGCGTTATTTCTTTCCTGCATTCTCGCTCAGTTCTTTGTTCAAATTCTATTTCTTTTTCACTCCCACTAGCTACATAAACGAGGGAGGTCATCCTCTAGATAACACCAACCAAATCCAATGAACCACTCCTCTTACTAAGTTACAATATCGCAACCAGTTATGAAGCCTTAGCCTCAAGAACACAAGCGTCGTAGAGTTATATATTGTTTCGATTTGCCTTGAATGATTCCCAAGGTGATCTGATACTGATTAATCAAACACCCATGTATCTTCCACGCAATAATTCTCGGTTGTCAAACATTCGTTGTGCTGATGTGAACCAGGGCCAAACACACGTTGGACCTGCTCCGAGAGACTTACGGGAGATTTTCAAAGATCCACTGACAACCTGGTAGAGTAAAATGTTACAGCGTTGTTTACATCATTTTCTGGTACATGGGTTGCGGTGGTGGTGGAAGATACCGATCTAACGTCTTCATCACGTTATGTGTGCCTTTTCGGAATCTCTCCATCTATGCTGACAACTGTTCAGTGGCTCGAAACATTACCCAAGAGTGGTCGGCAGCACACAACATCAATGCCAAGAAATATCATTAGGATGTTGCAGCTGTCATGGATCACTTTAGGCGAGTTTGTGTGTTTTTGTGTTTTCGCAGGGTAGTCTTCGTGCTCAAACGTAAAACACACACGACAAGATAATTCTCACTCTAATCAAGGTCGTCAATGGTCGGAGCTTCATCGGCTATGGAAAAATAGCAATGGTGGATAGTTTGCTTTCGTAAAATCCACGAGTACAACATAACATGAATGATTGTTCGCTGACAGCACAATCACTTCCAGCCGATCCGACGTTATTTATTTCATGATTAGATTCAACAATATTTGAGTCTTCCTCGATCCAGTCGGGTCAATAATTCACGCACGATCGGAGTTTTGAAACATGTCGCCATGCTTGGGTGGGTTGTGTTTAACTTGCATAAAGAAGTCAATGAAGAAATGACCCGGATTTGTCTTCTCTTTTTTGTCGCCATGTTAAATATAAATTGTTATGTAACACAGTTATGCCCTGTATGATATTCCGCATGAGAACTCTTACTGGAAATCCGATGCCGAGTCAAGCTCGTAATGGTTGAGCTGCGATAAGTGAAACTTGTGTTCAATGGGTAACAAAGAAGTTCATTTTTGTTGGCCATGGTACACGTAAACTCAAGTTCATCAAAGGTCGCTGGCGATGTCGTGGCTGTGTTGACAAGGGTACTGGAAAGACAGTGGAGCAAATACCCTTGTGAAAAATAGATTAATATATACAATTAATGTGAGCCTCGTACACGGCTGGATATACGACTTCATTTCAGCAACCATTTCAAAATCCGGGAAAGCAACTAGAATTCGTTTCGATGCTGCATGTTACGGACAGGCATCGAGTAATATCTGTTTTCGTCAAGGTGCTGGTATAGATCTCACGCATATCTGAAACGCTATTAATCCTAAACCTGGAGAAAACATTGCCTGATAGATCATTAAACGAGGTATGAAGCATACGATTTTCGATGGAGGTCAAACATATTGATATAATGGAACTAGCTGCAATATACTACAGTCCATGCAAATCTTGGAAAGACGAAAATGCCGTTTGACAAGATAGTGACCACGGCGAATTCACTCGTCAAATTTGCTAGAACATGGTTGGCCAAGCAAGCGCTGTGTCAGATGTACATACCAACGCCAAGGAAGATATCCCGCTTTTGGTTTGATAAGAGGACAGCAGGCGAGGTTCATCAGGATGATGTTTATTTCTCCCACATGATCGGGTACGGGGAAACGCATACAAGTACAAGTTATCCATTTTGAATGTCGCTATTAGATACAAGGAACCGCAGCCGTTGGCGTATAGAGATTCATCATTTACGCACGCAAACCCTTAACACAGTAACGTCTGTTACAGGTTTACGCGATCAATCATCTTTGAACTTACGAAAGTCCCATTCATATTCTAACTAAACAGTGGATGCTCTTTTCGGATTCATGTTTTATCCATCTCGTTTATTACCCATCTCTGCGTAAACACAAAACGAATCCTTATCATAATAAAATCGCTCATTTGTAATTTCTCTTTCATTTCCAATAAGCGAATTCATCAATGATGTCGCTCAGCAACGCCTGTCTGATTAATGATTGCAAATTTGACAATGGGAAGCACATAAAGGTTTTCTCGCAAACGGTGTCAGAAGAAACTATAATGGATAAAGAATAGTATACTTTAAAGCTATATCATATCTCGCATTTGACAAGGACGCACCTGTGTTGCGCTGTTGTAAGCAAAGTTACCAATATTGCTCGTATGAGCCTCAGGGTTCAGAAGCACAATGGTCAAAATAAGTCAACGCTCAAGACACATTTCAGTATTTTATTCCCTTACGTGCATTGTTAGAACTCCAAAGATAGCTTGTAAGCGGCGACAACGACGATGCATCCGGTGCCAACGATAAAGCTGTATTTGTCACTAATAGTATCATGGCATTGTGTGACAGCTTTGTTTATCTCATCGACCGAAGTAAATCGAAGCAAATATCTAAACTTTCGACGTCGCTACAACGATTCGTGGAATCGCCCGTTACAGTGACTTTTACGCAAGGTATGCTGGCCCGTCAATAATAATCTTCAAAGGCACACGTAAATATCAAATGCATCTTCAGCGCAGGAGGTACTGTCACCAGAGACAATATCAATTTCAATAGCAGATTTTCCTGCACGATTCCACCCTCGCAAATATTAATGTTTTGCAGAGACTTTTCAAACCACACAATGACATTAACCAGAAAAGGTAACTTTAATAATGGAATTCGGCGGGTAATACATCCACCCACAATGATTGTAAAGTTAATTTATGCAAATTGCACTTTAGATGTCATTAGCGAGTTCATCTGTGGCCACGACGCACGTCTAACATAATTTATGATTTCTGGCGGAAAATCTATTATTTCATTTCTCCCGATGACCAAATGCCCTACGATAACTGATCTCCGAATATAATTTTTATAGCAAATAAGTGTTCAACAATGTCTTAGCTTACCACGGAACGTGTTTATAGCATTTTAACTGGTAGACAGTCTGGAAGCCCAACTGTAAATTTCGATGACATTTGTAAAAGTAGAGGTGACTGAGGTTTCGCCAAGATTAAACGGTCAACCCAGCGAAACTATTTTGCTCCACGTTGGCAAGTAGGTGCGTCGCACGTGTGCATTGCTGACTGTTCAATATCTAGATGAGACAAAAATATTGATGCAGGCTTACAGAATCTCAGCACCATTTATGATGTTCCTGATCAATTACTTTAACATCAAGCTTCTATACCTGTTTACTCAGTTCATCGTACATATGCTTCTGAGCACGTAGAGGACGAGACGCCGGTGACCTAGATTATACATATATTGCTCTAATTCTTTCTGATAAGGCTCAGTTGTTTCAGGGCTTGAGTGGTCCAGTGAGGCATATTTACATACCTGCAGAAAGATTATACAGTCATAACATTGCGATTGAACCTCTTACGTTTCCCAATAACGACATCCTATAAAGAAAGTGAGGGCTACTCTTACCCTAAAGGAAGGAGCTTGCGAAACAAATGTCCTATACGAAACATTTCCTGGGTCGAATTTAGACATTTTCCGAAAACGTTTCATGGAATTATTTCCGCGTGGTTAACCCAAACACAATTTAATCAGCTTATTGTTGCCAAACAATAGAACAACCCCATATCATAAATGTTATCCAGGTCAGAGGTGGAACAAATGCAAACATTACTATTACTCGCAGCCATCACAGCGTTGTTTTAACTGCAGATCACGTGCTTGAAAAAGTGGCCATCTTATGAATTGCATCCAGGATGGTTCTGAAAAAGTCGGTGCGAAGCGGAACAGTTTCTCGAGGACGCAGAAATGTGGAATAAATCTTCAATTATCTAGGCACGGGAGTTATAGGTTCTCAAGCGGAAGTGGTCTTCGGTTTTGACAATGCCGTTGATGGCTGAAGTACGCCCATTTACCAGTTTTGATTTACTAGCAATAACAAAGCCAGTCAAACATTTCGGAAGTATTTTTATGCGTGGCAAACCTGCAATGATCCCAAACGCACGGGAAACTGGCATTATTAAATTCGATTTGACAATAGAACATGAAACTAAATGAGTCGCATATTTGGTAACGAATCGAGATGATTTGCATTTCAACTGATATGGGATTGAACTGCAGTAGTTGCAAACCCCCATATGCGGATATCTTACTTCTAGCTTTCACTTGAGCGTTCACGAATTGATTGATTTTACCTTGCCACTTGCAAAGTACACTTGGTAGTGTATAAAATTCCTTCTATTATTTTTTTGTGATGCTCAAGCGCTGTTTGCCACTTGGAAAGGACACTTGATAGCATATACAATTTCTATTAACATTTACCGACGATAAACCATAGGACGATACCTTGTTGATGCGAATCTAGTCAACAACGCGGATTTTATTGAGATAATATCTGGGTTGTTGTTAATGTCGATCCGAATGGGCTTGTTACAACATAAAACGTCTAACTTGGACATTCATGATGTTGTCTTGAACTGCGAGGCGCCGTTGCTAACAGCCTGACTGAAATCGACGAAAGCGGGAGAATCACAGACTATGACATGTCGCGTGTGCGTAACAAGTATTCGACTGAAGTAGTTGAGACTACTGTGAAACAATATATCGCTGCAAAGATCGCAGAAGTGCGCACACCACGCGTAGCAATACGATGAGGACCGATCCACAATATATTAGTCACCGCGGAAATGATATCCCCTATGGAAGAGCCATCATATCCATATAAAATGGTCGACTTAGAGTCATTGTTATTCAGGATGATTTTGATAGGACTAAATGTGACATCCTAAAGATGCACGAGTCACGATTGTATTTATACATCTAAATAATCCTTAATGCAGGATGGGATGTAATACAAATATTGATAAATATTATTATTTTTTTATACACCATCTGTATCGAATTCCGGACTTGATACTGCTAAAATATTAATGACATATTCAATGTCAGTAAAAGTAGCCATCCGAGATGAAATTCACTTCGAATGACTCAACAGTTATCCAAACGGGAGTTTGCGTTTAAGAATAGATTTATAAATACTTATAAGTGATGGATTCTGAACGTGGTGATGAGGTTGCGGAATTTGCCGACTAAGTATTGGATCAACTCACAAGCGATACTAAGATTGATAGCAAATTCAGTCTACTTATTGACAAATATGTTTCAAAAGTATGATATTAACATGCCTTCATATGTACTTAATAATTTTGCTTAGGACGAAAATTGAAATCGACAATCGCGACCACCCTGATACATCATTATCAGCCCAAAAACAGCAATACATGTCCAAAATCGTTAATCATACTACTATCTCATACGAGCAGGATATGGCTGCGTCATCATAAGAACTTAATGTGTAACTTTAAAAATATGAGGTCTGACATTTCATTAGCATCGACATCTTGAACCATCCCTGATGATGTTTATAAAACTTTCAAGATGTACAAACATATGTTTCCAAGATAAAGATCCGGTTTAAACACGTGAGGACTCAATCACAAAAGAAATTATTTTCAGACGAAATAAACATTGTTTGGTTAATTGACTCTATATAAAGGATAATACAGTGACCTCATTCATCACTCAGTTAATAACATATTCCATTCTTCCTTTGAAGGAGTTTGTATGTGCTACAAAGGAAGGAAACACTTAACAGCTGCTGTATTTGATAACTCATTATTTGCAGGCAAAGACATTTGATAGAAGTACCATCCATTGATTATCAAGGAGACCAAGATGTCATTCATTTGAATCATTGACCAGTATTTACAAAGCCCCATAGTGCCAAGGCTTGCTATGCATATCACATGTTCAATCACAACCGCACCGTGAGCGATTTATCTGGGCGTGTTGGAGTTATATTGCAATAGTGAGAAATTATGGTCATCTATTGAACCTTCGCATTAATTGATGCCACGACCTTCAAAGGGGATTTAACATTAGTAGTACGCTATAACCATCCAATGAATGTTACGAAGACCATGCGCATCAATGCCACGAAATATCATGAACATGTTGAAGTTGTCACGGATCATTTTAGGCTCGTGTGTGTATTGTTGTGTTATCGAAAGGTAGTCTTGGTGCTCAGACATAAAATCGTTGTACACAACAAGCTAATTCTCACTCTAAGCAAGCTCGTCCATTGTCAAAGCTTCATCCACTATGGAAAAATAACAATGGTGGATGGTTTGCTTTCGTAAAATCTCCGAGTAAAACATAACATGGTTGATTGTTCGCTGATAGCGCAATCACTTAAAACCAATCCGAAGTTATTTATTTTATGATTAGATTCAACAATATTTGAATCTTCCTCGATCAGGTCTGGTCAATAATTCATGCACGATCGGAGTTTTGAAACATTTTGCCGTGCCTGAGTGGTTTGGGATTAATTTGCATAAAGATGTCAACGAAGAAAAGAACCAGAGTTGTCTTCTCTTTCTTGTGCCATGTTAAATATCAATTGTTATGTAACACAATTTTGCCCTGTATGATATGCCGCATCAAAACTCTTACAGTAAATCCATTGACGGGTCAAGCACGTAATGGCATAAGTTCATTTTTGTCGGCCATTGTAATCGTAAACGCATGCTCATTAAAGGTCACTGGCGATGTCTTGGATGTGTTGACAAAGGTACCGGAAAGACCGTGGAGCCAATGCCATGGTGAAAAACAGATTAATATATACAATTAATGTGGGCCTCGTACGCTGCTGGAGATACGACTTGATTCGTGGAAACAGCTAGAAATCGTGTCGATGCTGCATGTTACAGATAAGCATCAAACGATATATATTTGCGTCAAGGTGCTGATACAGATTTCACGCTTATCTTAAACGCTATTAATCCTAAACTTGGAGGAAACATTGTCTGATGGAACATGAAACTATGGATGAAGTATGCGCTTTTCGATGGTGGTCAAACATATTGATATAATAGAACTAGCTGCAATATACTACAGTCCACGCAATTCTTGGAAAGACGAAGTTGCCGTTTGAAAAGACATTGACCGCGACAAAGTCACTCATCATATTGCTAGAGCATGGTTGGCCAAGCAAGCGCTGTGTCAGATTTACCTGCGTACGCCAAGGAAGATATCCCGCTTATGTTTTGTTTTGAGGACACCACATGACCCAGCTGTAAATTTCGATGACATTTGTAAAAGTAGTGGTGACTTTTTTGTCAGTATTAAATGGTGAACCCACCGAAACTATTTTACTCCACTTTGGCAACTGTCAAGTTGCCCGTGTGCATTGCAGACTGTTCAATATCTAGATGAGACAAAAATATTGACGCAGGCATACAGATTTCTCAGCAACATTTATGATGTTCCTGATCAACTAGTTTAACATCAGGCTTCTATACCTGTTTAAGCAGTTCATCGTTCATATATACTTCAGAGCACGTAGAGGACGAGCCGTCAGTGACCAATATTATACATGTATTGCTCTAATTCTCTCTGATAAGACCCAGTTGTTACGCAGGGCTTTAGTGGTCCCGTGAAGGTTATTTACATGCCTGCAGAAAGATTATACGGTAATAACATTGTAACTGAACCTGCTACGTTTACCAGTAACGATATCTTATTTGAAAAAATGTGATAGCGACTCTTAACCGAAAGCAGATAGCAAAAATAAAACTTCCTATGCAAAACAATTTCTGGGTCGAATTGAGGCTTTCCTTCGATAACGTTTAATGGAATTATCTCCGTGTGGTTAACCCAAACAAAACCGAATCAGCCTATTGCTGCCAAACAATAGAACAGCTCCATAACTTGAAATTTATCCAGGTGAGAGGTGGAGCAAATGATATATTACTATTACTCTCAGCCATTACAGCGTTATTTTCAGCTGCGGCTCCCGCGCCTGCAAAAGCGGCTGTATTATAAACTGCATCCGGAATGGCTCTGAAAAAGTCGGTGCGAGGCGGAACAGTTTCTCGAGGACGCACAAAATTGGAATTAGTCTTCAAAATTATCCAGGCACGGGAGTTAAAAGTTCTCGAGCGGAAGTGATCTTCGGTTATGACCTTGCCGTTGATGGCTGAAGTACGCCCATTTACCAGTTTTGATTTACTAACAATGACAAAGTCAGTCAAACATTTCAGAAGTATTTTTATGCGTGGCAAACCTGCAATGATCCCAAACACACGAGAAACTGGCTTTATCAATTTGGATTTGACAACAGAACCTGAAACTAAATGATTCGCATACTTGGTAACGAATCGAGATGATTTGCATTTCGACTGGTATAGGTTTGCACTACAACTTTGGCAAACAACCATATGCGGTTTTCATATTTCTAGCCTTCACTTGAGCGCTCACGAATTGATTGATTTTACCTTGCCATTTGCAAAGTACACTTGGTAGTGTATAAATGTCCTTCTAACAGTTTTACTGATGCTCAAGCGCTGTTTGCCACTTGGAAAGTACACTTGATAGTATATAAAATTTATATTAACATTCACCGACTCTCAACCACCCGACGACACCCTGTTGATGCGAATCTAGTCAGCAACGCGGATTTGACTGAGTTAACTATCTGGGTTGTTGATAATGTCGATCCGGATGAGCTTGTTACAACATAAAACGTCTATCGTGGACATTCAAGATGTTGTCCTGAACTGCGAGGCGCCGTTGCTAACAGCCTGACCGAAATCGACGAAAGCGGGAGAATAACAGACTATGACATGTCGCTTGTGCGTAGCAAGTATTAGACTGAAGTAGACGAGGTTTCGGTGAAATAATATATCACTGCAAGATCGCAGAAATGCTGTCTTACCCATAGCAATAACATGGCGACCGACCAACAACATATTAGTCACTGGAGAAATGATATCCCCTATGGAAGAGCCATCATATCCATATCAAATAGTTGACAAATATCTGTTTCAAAAGTATGATATTAACAGGCCTTCATAAGTACTTAACAGTTTTAGCAGCAGAGGGGGCGAGTCCGACAACTTTTTCGACAAATTTCGATTAAGGCCTCAAAACGACAAATAGAGCCTTCCTTCGAAATCTCACTTTTCGAACAAAAAAAAAATAAAGTCTCCGTTTGGCAAATGGAGCCTTAGCGTTTTTTGCTCGAAAACGCCATATTTCGCCACAACATCTCGTTGGTGTTTTCCCGTGGTAATCATCGGGCGTCCCGCGTCGATGTCATCGCCCCCTCTGCTGCTATGATCTTACAAACAGAGTGATCACTAACTCCTCCTCTTGTAGGTCAATTAGGTTATTTGACTGATCGGTAATTCTAAAATTAATTCTCGTTAAAAACCGATCATGGCATCGCATATAGACCGGATTAATCGGACTCTCAACGATTAAAAATCCCGGAGGGGCTGTTGGTGAAAACGAATAAAGGATATACCCCTGTTGAGCTTGATTTGATTGCTTGGTATCCACCTGGTAACTCCCTTCGATAACATCGCACACTAGATTAATCGCTATCACCGATGCAATATTTACGTTGTATGGAGCAATATGCCTACCACCATCTCCGTTATCGTATCTGAGGATAGTTGATGGGGGGGCGTCCGCGGGTGGATTCTTAGGCCATCCTAGTATGGTTCTTATTGAACTGTTATAAATATCAACCATATACCCCGGTGTGCTTATTTCAATCGTCGACGATAACGTCGGTTCATGAACCGTAATAGCGATTTTTGATTCTTTTCCTGTGATCGATTTTATCCTGCGTTGAAATTCCTTATTGATTTGTTCTATTTGGTATGACCCAGTTGGTATTGTAACCTCCTCCCAGTCTGGGGTCCCATCGGGTTTATTTGTCCGTGCAAAAACCAGCGAGTTATTAGGTTGTTGTCCATTAAATGCGTCCGCTCGGATATTAGGCCAACTGTGATATATTCGCAATTTTGCCAGCGCTATTTCCTTCACTGGAACCGGTGATGGAAAGTTCACACTGAATTCGGGTTTCGTTGATGTCACTGATATCATACTTGTTTGTACCGAAGTGGTGTTCTCCGCGATCCGCTGAAGCAACTGAAACCCTTCGGGGTTCAGCGACATTATTATTATTCGTTGTCTTTAGTGTCTAATTTCAGCAACCAGGCGGTTCCGGCTTCCAGTTAAAAATCCTCGATTTTTGACATCGCGGAGCTATATAACTGGACCATCGCGGAGAATTCAACATCGGATACGAACAAATTATCAATCGATAATGAGATCAACCCGGATAATTTCGAGTACGCGTCGGATACTATTTGATGTTTTACTGTATACTCGTTGAGTTTTTTCTGAAAACACGATGATATCTTTTTAGTGATTGCGTTGGCGACTCCAGCAATTGTTGTCATCGCGGAGATAGCGATTGGAACAGCGATCGGGGCTATCGTGGTTACCGTGGATAAAATAACACCGGTGCCAGCTACTATACCCGACACCGAGTACACGACCGCGTCGATGGTTGTTATTTTTCTGCGGTATTTTTTTATTTTTGCGCGGTATTGTTCGGAAAGTGTTTTCAAATTCGCGGAGAATTCTTTTGCGGTATCGAATCGATATTGATGTGACGTCGGTGATACCTCTGATTCAATTACCCTGGTGGTCATTTTATTCTAAAAGAGCTAGTGTTTTTAATTACTTAGATTCGCTACAAATTCCACATACCATGTGATGTTTGCCCGGGCTAAATTTCCATCAACGGCATAAATTGTAAACTGTTCAGTTGCGTTCTTGTCTATAATTGTTGATATTGTATTGTTAAACCCGGATGAACTCGACGATAATATATTAAACTGCATCATTGAAACCAGTGTCAATCGATAAATGCCCTTAACAGTTGCGGTAGTATTTACTGTATTCTGTGTAGGAGTCCAATCGAATGATCCATGCCGAATTGTGTATACTGTGTTGATGATGTTCTCATGAGGGATTTTTATTTTTTCGAATTGCTCTGCTACTCTCGGTAGTCCGTCTTTAATCGCTGCAACCCTAGTAATGAGTATATCTATTTCCTGTATATGCGCGTCCACATTTTTTTTGTTCGCTGCAACCTTAGTAATGAGTGTATCTATTTCCCGTGTATGCGCGTCCACATCTTTTTTGTTCGCTGCAACCTTAGTAATGAGTGTATCTATTTCCCGTGTATGCGCGTCCACATCTTTTTTGTTCGCTGCAACATCAGTTTTGACTGTTTCTATTCTCCATTCATGCGCGTCTATATTATTCTTGTTCGCCACAATATCAGTTTTGATCGTTCCTATTCTCTGTTCATGCACGTCTATACTTTTTTTATTCGCTACAATATCAGTTTTGATCGTTTCTATTTCCCCTGTATGCGCGTCTATATTTCTTTTGTTCGCTGCAACATCAAGTTCGATTGTTTCTATTTCCCCTGTATGCGCGTCTATATTCCTTTTGTTCGATGCAACATCAGTTTTGATTGTTTTTATTTCCTGTCCATACACGTCTATATTTCTTTTGCTCGTTGCAACATCAGTTTTGATTGTTCCTATTTCCTGTGTATGCGCGTCTATATTCCTTTTGTTCGCTACAATATCAGTTTTGATTGTTTCTATTTTCCGTCCATGTGAGTCTACATTATTTATGATCGTTGCAACATTAGCGCCGATTATTTCTATTTCCCGTTCATGCACGTCTACACTCCCTTTGTTCGCTGCAACATCAGTTTTGATTGTTTTTATTTCCCGTCCATACGCAGTGATATCATTTATAGTTGTTGTGATTTCATCCAGCTTGGTATTTTTTTTACCAAAGAATTTATCAAAGTTGTCATCGATCCTGTTAACATTTTTTCGTAACGTGTAAAATTGGCCCGACAGCGTTGTAAACTCCGAAATAGTATTTTTTATTGTTGCAAGATTCGGTTCGGTTACCGTCGGGGTCCCGAAAAAACTAGCGGTAGTGAGCTGTATATCGGTGATAGATTTTTTCACCTGCGCGTCAAGTTCGGTCACCGATCTATCCAACCTTATAAAACCGTCTTTGACTAATGTTACCGCCGATATATGTTCACCCGGTTTGAGTCGTCCGTCGCCGGTATACAACGCGATAGTGTCCTCGGCGGCATCACGCTGTCGTGTTAAAACATCATCCAGGGACACATTACCGGATTTCAATTTACCCTGGCGGTCTTGAAATACGACTATTTCACCTGGGTCAACACTGGTTAAATTCAACGTATCGGCGATTTCATCCTCGATTAGTTTTTTTATGTCATCGGTGGCGAGCGTTTCCGTGGATTCCTTCAGCGCCGAAACCGGTCGTCCCCAAATATCAATCATCGTTATTGTAAAAAAAAACGGCGTTTCTAATTAACCCGCCGGGCCTCTACGACCCCACTAGTGTATTCGTTTACAACTACATGAGGTGGTTTTCGCGATGATGAAATCGCCGCGAGTACGTTTAATACCTCACGGCCGCATATCGGCGGGTCGCTTAACTGCTGTGTTGGCAACGTGGAATAAAACGCCCGGGCTGAACACGCCCGGATATACCGCATGAACTCGTTCGGCGGGGCTAACCCGTATGAATCAAAATAGACGATCGCACGCGGATCAGTCGCGTATGCAACCCAATGAGTTCCCGCTCCGGAGGACCCATCGAGGTTAATTATGCCTGTTTCAATATTCCTTGGTGCCGCCGGTAATTGATCCCTCATAAAAACACCTCTGAAGTTTTTTATCGCTAGCGCGTTTGCGGCGTCTATTAAATCAAAATTAGACATGGGAGTCATAGACTCAGGAGTCATAGACTCAGGAGTCATAGACTCAGGAGTCATAGACTCCCGAGTCAATAAACGGTTCCCGGTAGTCTTAGACCCTTTCCCGAGTACCATGAATACGGGGTTCCCGGTAGTCTTAGACCCTTTCCGGCCACGGGTCGTTTTTTTTTGTAGCCTTTCCCGGTTGCCTTCTTCAATGCCATTCCCGCCGCGGTACCAACGGCTCCTAACGCCGCCGCCTTAGCAACTGCTGGTGCGGCCGCGGCAATCAACGCTGGAATCGCGGCTAACAGCGGAAATATCCCACCGGTCTTTTCCATGTTTTTAATTGCTGCGGCTGAAAAATCTACCTGAACACCCTTTTTATTCTTCATCGCATCATTGAAATGTTTTATTTGACGCGCCGTCAACGATATCTTATGATTACCACCTGCCATCTGTGACGGCTTCAGCGTTATTGTGGTTCCGCATTGTTTAGCCGACTTTGATCGTAATTTCTTGACTTGACCATCAGTCAACTCTACACTGACAACACTATACGACATTTTATTGTAAACGCGTTTGTGCTTTCAATTACATGTTTTCCACTGGCGCATCAACGATTCTCATTCGTCCACCAACACCTTCCAACAGCATTGATTTATCGCTGAGAATGACAGCAATAGCTCTATAATCAGCAATAACGCCGCGAGTTACATTAGCTCGGAAGTGTATATCAACGACGGATTGTCTCGTTAAATCAAGATGTTCCAGCGAAAAGTAATAGATCGGATATAGTTCTCTGAAATCATATTGTGATATTTGCAAACCAGTGTCGACGTTTTGATCACGACTCATATACGACAGCAACCGATGGTACACGCGTGCAATATGGTTTTGACCGTAATTAAGCTGTATATCCTCGGATGGTTCCTGCTGACCGTTTATTCTCAGCGAGACGTCAGTAACGCCTAATCGATCAAATATCATATGGCTGGATAATTGATTATCAACTCTCGTCATATCCTGCAACGCGACAAATATATGACGTGGAGCCGAAATGCCTTGTTGTGATGCCAGGTTCCATGTGAATATACCATTGATATTTGATTGCTTAGTATCTGTTGTTGTTGTTAGCCAACTTAGTAATGATTTTCCTCCCTGCTCCATAAAGGATAGCAATCGTGCCTCTGTGGTAATGGATGGAGTTATTACTGGCATCCACAATAATATTTTAGTTAAAACGACTTTACCAGGGTCATTATTTGGATTCGCAAGATCCGCTGGAATTCTCCAAATTGCATTTCTATCATCACCTTTTCGCACAAGCACCACGGTATGCTTTGCTCCGTAGATAACTTTTCGCACGTTCCTACAAAATCCGAATATATGATGCAGTGGAATCGCGCATGAGAAAGATCTACGCGGCCCTGTTAACATTGATATGCGTGTTGCAGCTCCGAGGTTGAAATTAGGATCGCTGTTTATAATCATATTCTCAACATCAGCGTCATTGTTATTAGCATTATTTCTTGGTCGTCTTACCACAAATTGCGAGTTTCCAGCAGTGTTTTTATTATCCTTTGCAAACATCATAGATGGACCCGCTGATCTTGTATAATCGTCGGAATATCTTGCTAGCCCGATTATTGTTGTAGCAACATCAACATCGCGTTCTATAGACTCGATCTCTCGCCCGTCAATGAGATATTTTGCGCTCTCAAATAGCGACATTACGCCGTTATTGACTAAGCCAACTTTGGTACCATCTGGATACGGTGCTGGTACAGCAGGAGTATCGGCCTCTGTTACAAGTTCTCCTTCGATTTCAATAAACGCTTCACACGGTAAAAAATATTTACTGGTATCATGGACTTGAAGTTCAATTCGCGATCGTATGTTGGGTTGTACTGCATGATAGGAATAAAATTGATAATTACGGACAGAATCATCCTTGTGCACTGGTGCGTCCATATCAAACGCCGGGTCAGCTGTTCGTTTAAACATTTTATTTAATAATACGCTGCTGCATCTAAATCATCGTCGTGGTTTTAAACCACTTCCCGCTATTATGTTTGCGATGTCATCTTGATTATTGTTTACCAACGACGCTAGTTTTTCTTCCACGGCGTTATTTATTACTTTACTGACATTTGCAGGCATCACTGTCGTTGATGGCATCACCGGTGGTTTTTGTTTTTTTCTTGAAAATCTTTTGGATTTCACCAACGACATTAGTTTGTCCTTTGCTGCAGAAAGCGCCTTTCCGGCAACATCTCCAATGGCACTAATACCCTTATCACGAATAACATCAATAGCCTTCATTCCTAATTGTTTGGCTAACGGCGCTACTTTTGGAGCCATTCTTGTAAATAACCCCGCAATGGTGCTACCGAGACCATCTCCATAGTACGCGCGGTAAACAGGCAATCGCGAGTTTACCACGTAGACGAGTACTGGTTTATCATGGTTGTAGTGTATTATCATCCTTATTAAAAACACCAGTTTTCCAATTAGTGATTGATCACCAGTGATCAATTATCCACGAGTTCGTCTATGAGCGTTCGATATGAATTAATGTCTATGATACCACCTGCAAATAACCGCCTGCAAATATCAGCGGCCTCATTGATTATTTCCGGAGAGTTATTTCCGGCTCGTTTTCCTCCGATTAGTACTTCCAGCCGTGATATATCACTGAGAACATTACCAGGACAGGTAACACTAGCGTTTTCAACTAGACCACTACCACTTGGATACCCCTCTCCGCTTGTTTTTTTAGAACCAGCTTTTTTTTGATGTTTTTCTCGGACTTCTTCTTTTTTCTGTTGTTGTTGTATATCATAATCATCAACCCCCCTTCTAAATTCTTTATATCCCAATTCTTTTGTATGCAAGCGATCAACCCCTTTATTTGTTTTATACAACCAATTAACCCAGTCATCTCGTTTTATATTACTGTTTTTATACTCGTCTTTTAAAAAGTCATTTCTTGAATAATAGCTTTGAGCGGCAAAATTACCAAAAACCCTATAATTGTCGATTTTCAGTAATTGAGGTTGTTTTATTTGTGCTATAGCCCCTTCAGTGAGTTTAGCTATAAAGGGGACTCCTTTTTGAGTGGAAATTTTTTGAAGTTCACCAACATCACCCTGTTCAGAATCATCAATATCAGCTAATCGTTCATACTCTCGTTGGGTTTTTATATCACTGGAAAGTTGTTTTATCCGTTGCTGTGTTTGTTCTGTCTCTGCTGCTATCTTTTCAAGCACAGGAAGAAGAGGCGCCTCTTTCCGTTCGCCCTCCTTAGGAATATCCCCGTATATTGCTCGTTCTGTTGCAGCTGTAACATCCTTAGTCGCTTTAGTTACCGGGGCAAACAGTTGTTCGCTTCCAACAGTAAAATCGGTTTGTAGTTGCTGCCGCGTTTGAAGTTGTTCTCGGACCCTGTCTCGTAACGGTATGAACTTTTTAAGCGCCGCTAGCCGCTCTCTGGCTAGCCGAGTAGTGAGTGATTCGCCTACCATTATTGCAATTGCGAAGCAATTTCTAATTTCTCGCCGGAGGCTCCGTCTATAATCCTTCTAATGTTTTTGATCTTACTAGAAATCTCCCGGCGTCGTTCATAAACACGTCCGAGTTTTTTTCGTATTATTTCAACGGCAGTAAATAGTCCAATGAATGCATTTGCGTCATTGTGGTACAAGTTTTCATTAATCGTATGTTGTAATCGTTTTACAAAAAAATACTCGCGGGCCAGGGTAAAACGCCCCCGTTTCGACTGTTCGTTAATAATCTCATAATCGGATAATATTTTTTCACTGTCGAGACCATCAGATAATTCAATTCCTTGATTTTTTAATTTTGAAATCTCGGCTAATATATTATTGATGTCTTCGATATTCATTATTCTTATAGAACATCTTATTTCTAATATCAAAAATATTAATAAAAAAAAAATGAAAACCCGTGTATCAATCCCGAGGTGTTTAATAATTCGTTTTCTTCCGGAATGGACAATTTATTGTCAGCGCCATGAGCGCCGGCGACTTCGTCAGCGCCATAGGCGCCGGTGACTTCGTCAGCGCCATAGGCGCCGCTACATATGAAAATCGAATTATATGCCCGGTCTTTTTTGAGATTGCTGTTTGATATACTCGTTCTGCTACTTTTCGTATTGAGGCGATACAAATGTCAAAGTATCTACTGGCTTCATTCATCGACTGAAATATTTTTTCCTCGTGAGTTGTTGTATCAAATGACTTTACGGATTTTGCTTTCTTTGGGTATTTACCGGTTTGGCCTTTTTTGGTATTTTGACTCTGCGAGACAGCTTGCAAGTTTATAAGAGAATTATCAGTCTTATTATTATTAATATGATCAATCACAAGTCCATTTTCGATTAATCCGTTGAATACCTCAAATACCGCCCTATGAACATGGTACTTCTTCTTTCCGGCACCAAACATCAGATACCCCTGATTACTTACGGTACCAACCGGCTTCTTCAGTTTGCGGTTTCTAACAATGCCGTCGCGAGATGCCTCGTAATTGACGAGCACAGGATGCGGCTGAAATTCTTGGTCCATTTGTATAATAATACTACTTGTCTAATTTATTATTTGGTTTAATTATGAATCTTTCAACGTAGTCCTGGGGGGTTTTGATGACGAAGTCTGCGGTGGGGTCAATGACGGCGTTTTTAATTCGCTTGTCATAATAGCGTTTTAGTTCCCTGTATCGCTTTCCGCCACAATTGATACACAACTGCGATTTTCCTCTTACACCGACGTGGCAAACCAAGCACGAGAGGGGGCCAAGAGAACCATTACGAACGCTTTGTAAATGATACCCGCAGAATTCACCTCTACATGATTTATTGCACGGGGTTGTCGACCCAATCATCAACCATTTGCAGTGATTCATTATACTATATTCTTTCATTTAAATACTTGTTTTAATTATATGGATGAGTTCGAGAGATTGGCAGCAATTAAGCCCTGGAAAAATATTAAGTTCAATCTCGATAGAGTCCTCAAGGACGCACCAAAAGCGTTAATAAACGATAGAACCCTGTTGAGTAAAATACGCGATTGTATCGATGAATTCAAGCGTGATGGCGCATCTCATAGTTGGTCAACATTTCGAATTGATGGCGTTGTTGATGCTACCATGAACGACAACCGCGCAGCAACGATAATATCACAACTTGACGGTAAAAGGTATTTCTTCAGAGTAAAATTCATTGTCCGGGTGGAATCAGGTAATTGGATCATACGTGATAAATTTGAACCAGTTCTCAGCGACAAGAAAACAGTCATTGTTAGCCGCGACTCCAAGCCGGGGCTGTTAACCGGAATTGACAGACCATACTATGAACGAGCGTATCCTGAAACAGCAGTTGTTTATGGAATATACCCGTTAAATAAGAAACCTGATATCCGAAAACTGAAACCAATGAAACAGTCAACGGGGATAAATTGTGTAGCAGAACGAATAATAGAGCATTTTACAAATGCGTGTCAAGGAAACAAATTGACTGATTTACGACGTAGCAAAATTAACCAGTGGGAACTAACCGTAAAAGAGCGTGGAGCAACCATCAGCGACATAGCGAGATTAGAAACATCGCTGAGATTTCCAATAACCGTTACAACGATAACCGGCGAAGTATTATACGAATCAAAGTACAAATCAAATGGGGCCCCAATCAAAATTATTGATCATAACGAACACGCATGGACGCCCGCGATCACAGTGTTTCCACGGGATAGAACAGTAAGGTATATACCCGAAGAATTTTTAGGAGAAGAATTCTCCCGGGATGGTTTTCTCGCGGAGAGGAAACTATTTGATGCTATTGCCTACTTGTGTAAAAACGACCCTGTATCAGTGTGGTTACTTCGCAGCGCTGAAAACGACATGGATACCTTTGATCAGTTTGTAAGACCAAACGGTGAATTATATCGCACTGAAGCGTTTCACAACAAGATGAAAAAAACCGCCATGGAATTTGAAGAGCATGATGAACAACTGCTAACAAATTGTTTTACGATTCCATCGGTTGCGGCTCATGTTGCAGCAAGGAAAAATGCGTGGAGACCAACGCGCAAGGAATTTCTGCCGGATGTACAATCCAGTTGTTTGGAGTATTATCACGGTGGATTATGGAACACTGAATACAACCGCGACGCTATGATTTCCGTTGATATGGTTGCCTGTTATCCAGCGAGTTTTCTCGGGTATGGATCCGCCGCTGAGTATTTCAAACGATTTGGACACCCCAGTCATGAAATGACTCGTGTTGCTATTAATGGACCACTGCCTGATTTTGATTTAACCGGATTCGCTCGCATAGTATCATTTGAATTCGCGGCAGGACTCCATCGCTGTTGTTATATTTGGATCGGTAGACACATGGCTGAAAAGAAGTGGCTGCCAATAGCGCTGCTACGGTATATGATTGATTGTAGCATGCTTGTATCGTTGATTGTCAGTGACGCGATTATATCATACCGGGCGCAGACTGAAGTCTGGTTACCAGAACCGGAGCGTCTAGATAGCATAATTGACGAGTCCAGAAAACACATTGATGCCGACGAGGAATATATCATCGAATGGTCCAGGAGGATATTCAACCAACGAAACCGCGAGGCAAAAGATCTCGGTAGAAGAATAATCGGTAAGTTCACACAAGGTGGAAAAAACTGCGACTACAAACGATATTGCTCACGGCTGATTATAGATGACGCAGAATATGATTTCGTAATCAAGGACGCAGTGGCAAAAAATAGATACGTGAACTGCAAAACAGCTTTCTTGTCCAATGGAACAAAGTTGGGTACAGTTGTTACCTACAGCGATGGAGACAGCCCGGCATATCCACATTTGAGGGCGTCTATGCTGGGTTACGCCGCTATCAATTTATTCTCGATGATAAATAGATTTCCCGACACCGCGGTTAGAGTAGCCGTTGATTCGTTTTATATAGACGTAGCGTATAAGGGAAACTTAGCCGAGTTTACTAGTCCGGACGAGAGTTGGGGTATATGGAGAATTAAAAACGAAATACGACGCGATTATTCCCCGTCAGCAGATGTCACCGTTGAAAATAATTACTTACGCGGTGATAAATTGTCAGAATGGTCTAATGCACCATCGTGTTCTGATCCAATTTGTAGACATAAAACAGTTTATTTAAGCGGCTGTGGCGGGTCAGGAAAGACGACTCGGGCAATTGAATTATTTCGAACGCGGGCAAGTATAATCGTGCTTACACCGACCCATAGACTAGCGCGAGAGATAAAACAACGAAATGTTGACGCCGTTACTTATCACAGCTTTTTTCGATACAGCGGCGGTGAGTGGACTCCTGATCGAATGGGTGAAAAATTTATTCCTGGGGTTATCATTTGGGATGAGATATGTACTGTTTCGTTAGATGTTTTACAAATGTTTCTTGATTGGTTGGTGCTCGCGAATACAGCGGTGATCATGTGTGGCGACCATGGTCAACCACCACCATTTGTCGGCGAGGGTCCACATGATTGGTTAAAGGGTTTTGTGGACTATTATGAAGAAACCGATACTGATTACCGAGCACTTGATGAACAACTGCGCGGGGTTAAAAAACTAATCAGATTACAACCGGATAGAGTTCAGTGTGAAATAATCCGCGAGGTGATTCCGGAAACGCCGTTAAATGAATTCTGGGAAACATGGAGACCAAACGATTTGATTGTAGCGAGTAGAAAGATAGTCAGAGACACACTTCAGCAAAAGTTGTTTACGTTGCATAAGGAAAAGTTTCCAACGCGTCCAGTGCCATTATGTTATAGACCCGCGGACACACGACGGCAGAACATTGAAGTTGAAATTCCAGGCCTGACAGCGTCAGGGACAGAAAAACAAATTCTCGTGCTGAATGATATCGTGCTCGTTGATATCAGCTTCGTCGAGGACGCGCTACGTGCTAATAAATCCCCGTGGACGCTAGGATACGCAACAACAATACATTCCTCGCAGGGACTAACCATCACGGACACAATTGTTTGGATGGTTGATAATCGCATCGAATGGTCGAATCTAGTCTATCTTGCAGTGTCCAGAGTACGAAGGATAAATCAGCTTCGAAGAATTGTTATTGACGGAGTCACTGACGGAGTCGCTGACAAGGTCAGTGACGACAAAGTCACCATCGATGCAAGCGTCATTGATAGAAAACTCTCGGGTTACCGCCAACAGGATAAAAAAAAACAGCGGCGTTTTGATATTGATGCCGAATTAATAATTGCGTTACGACAACAACAGAATAATCACTGCGCGAGTTGCAATTGTATAATGAGTTGGCGTTATTCGGATAAAGACACTCGCCAATTTACCGTGGATAGGATCGATAACAGTCTCGGTCATGTCAAAAACAATGTGAGGTTGACCTGTCTTGAGTGCAATAGACGCAACGGCGCTAGTTAAGACCACGTGGGGGTAATTGAGTATCGTTAGGTATCACTTGTAGTTGCTCGCGTGTAAATCCGCGCTGAGGAGCAGTTGAATCCAGTCTATAGATCGGTGGTCTATTAGTTGATCGTGTTATCGTTGATATGTTATGCGTGGTAACACTCCAGATAGGATCAGTAGCTCTTTTTTTACCGCCTTCAAGCTCTCCTGGTTCATACAGATATCTAACAGTGACATCGCCGAGAATCGGCTTGGAAACGCTATCTATTTTTGATCTTCCGGGTATATACTTTTCTTTAATCGCGTCGCTGGGCTTCATGTTGATTGCTCGGGTAATCTCATTATTTAACGCGGCAATTACACCTGGCAACCTTTTAACCCATTCACGAGATCGTTTTTCTTGGATGAATTCCTTCGCGTATTGATATCCAAATAACCGTTCAGCAAGAGTCCGATTGAATCGTTCAACAATTGCCTGATCACGATGTAGCGCAGTATGACCTTGTCGTATCGCGACGCTATGATGTTTCAGCGTTGATAAAACAGCGCCGCGAAATTCACTACCGGGATCAACTTGTAATAGACTTGGCCAGCGCAGAGGGCCTCTTCGATAAATTCTTTCAAACGCAGCGGCTACTTCAGTTGCTGACTTTGTTTTTAACGGCTCCGCTTGTTTGTATCGACTCGCAACATCAACTACGGTTAGCGCGTATTTGTAACCGTTGTCATGCGGCAGAAATAGTATATCAGCCTGATGAACTTCATTAGGTACGCTGACATCAAAGCGCGAGAAGTTGATTTGTTTAGGCGGTGGTAGATAGATTTGCCATATAGCCTGTTTGGATAACCAATTAGCCGCAGTGGTCTTTGTTACCTTTGCAGCGCTTGCAAGCTTACCAATTGCGGCCTTCCCCTTCCAGTATCCTCTCGGAGAATAATAGATGGAATCCATGTTGTTATTATAAACGCTATCGTTTTCAATTACCAGCGCGAGAAGCTCCGCTTCCAATCATTAATTTACCTTTCATAGCCGATTTTACCAACCATGAGGCCAATTTTTCTTTGAAGGATTTATCAGGAATAGCATTTAGCGCGTGAATTAATTTTACATCCGCGATATGACGCTGTTGCAGATCGCTACTTTTGTAGTAAGCAACATCATGAGCATGACACGCCTTATCGATAGCGTTTATTGGATACTCACCGGGTTTGGGCTGATTTTGATCATCGAGTCTAATATCTAATCGTGTTCCGGGGCCACAGTAGTTATATCCTGGGAGGTGCTTTTCTCCTGGATACTTTGCCCACGGTGTTCCGGGGAGTTTTGCCAATTTGGCTGCGATGTCACCTCCTCGCTTTTTTTTAAAACATCTCCGGGTCTAATAAAAATAAATCTAAATTTCTTTGTACCGCATTGTACACACTTACCAGTAAGCGCCGATCTGTTATTTCTTGTTGTAACGGTTGTCATATCATTTGTGCCAGTACGCACTCTACACTTCACACAATATAGATCCATAATTTATGTATAGAGATATGAATATAATTGATTTTTCGGCGACTAAAACAAGAGAACCAGTTAAGCATGTTGCAGCGTTACCAAACTCGATCCGGATGATTATCATCGGACCATCTGGATCCGGCAAGACGCAATTGTTACTCAATTTAATAATGAGATGGATGAAGTGGGATAAGTTGTATTTGGTTGCTCCTAGCGTGGATGATCAACGATGCTACGAGGTGTTGAAAGATTTCAACGAGAATGCATCAGCGATCGCTAAAAAAAATGTTATTGAGTTTATTACAGATATCAATGATGCACCAGGTATCGATGATATTGATGGCGACGTTAACAATCTAGTCGTGTACGATGATGTTATGTTAGACAATCAAAAAAACCCAGCTAGGATATTTTCCAGAGGCAGGCATAAAAACACTGACGTGATATATGTCACTCAACGATACACTCAGATTCCAAAAGTAATTAGAGACAACTGTAATATTCTTGCTGTGTTCAACGGCGTTGATACACACACGCTACGAAATATTTGGCAGACATGGTGTGGCGGTGACATGGACTTTAATGGTTTTCGAAACTTTTTTAGTCATGCTCAGTCGACCCCACATGGATTTGTAACGATAAATTTACATGATCCTCGCACACGATATCGTATCGGACTTGACCAAATATTCGGTTAAATTGTAAATAACCACTTAGCAGCAGAGGGGGCGATGACATCGACGCGGGACGCCCGATGATTACCACGGGAAAACACCAACGAGATGTTGTGGCGAAATATGGCGTTTTCGAGCAAAAAACGCTAAGGCTCCATTTGCCAAACGGAGACTTTATTTTTTTTTTGTTCGAAAAGTGAGATTTCGAAGGAAGGCTCTATTTGTCGTTTTGAGGCCTTAATCGAAATTTGTCGAAAAAGTTGTCGGACTCGCCCCCTCTGCTGCTGTTTTGCTAAGGACGAAAATTGAAATCGACAGTCGGGACCACCCTGATATATCAATGTCAGTTCAAAGACAGCAATAAATGTCCAAAATCGCTAATCATACTACTATATCATACGAGCAGAATATGGCTGTTTCATCATAAGAACTGAATGTGTAACTTTAAAAAATAGGTCTGACATTTCAGCAGCTTCGACATCTTGAACCAACTCTGATGATGTTTATAAAACTTTCAAGATGTACATACATATGTTTCCAAGATAAAGATCCGGTTTAAGCACGTAAGGACTCAATCACAAAAGAAATTATTTTCAGACGAAAAAGCATTGTTTGATTAATTGACTCTATATAAAGATTAATACAGTGACCTCGTTCATCACTCAATTAACGGCATCTGCCGTTCTTCCCTTGAAGAAAGTTTTATGTGCCACAACGGAAGGAAACACTTAACAGCTGTTGTATTTGATAACTCATTATTTGTTGGCTAAGACATTCTATATAAATACCACACATTGATTAACAAGGAGACCTAGATGTCACTCACTTGAATTAGTGATCCGTTTTAGAAAGCCCCATAATGCCAAGACTTGCTATGCCTATCACACGGTCAATCACAACCGCACCATGAGTGACTAATCTGGGCGTGTGGACGTTACATAGCAATAGTGAAAAATTATGGCCATAATAATAATAATAATAATAATAATAAATAATAATGATGAGGACTTTGTATAGCGCCTAACCTCTAGGCTCTAAGAGATTTACAACATTAGACAACACCTATAAGATAAAAAAAAACATATAATGATGTTATTACAAAAAAACGAACACCATACATTTTTAAAACAAAACAAAAAATAAAAAATAAACATAATATGTTGGACTGGACAAATTTTGACACGATCGGAACACACCTCCCCGCTGCTCTGTACCCTACACTGGCTATCCATTCGATCCAGAATCAAACACAAAATTTGTTCTATGTGCTACGTTGCACTGTCGGACTCTAGTCCAACATACCTATCCGACCTCACCCATGTGTACACAGCAGCAAGATACCTATTCTCCACTTCTGACAATCGTACGCTCAGTATTCCAAGTATGAAAACAAAGTCATATGGACAGCGTTCTTTTGCATACCAGGCCCCAGCAACTTGAAATTAATTGCCCACTGAACTTAGACACAAAGACACAGTGATCCCATTCAAGAGTGCTCTCAAAACTCACTTATTTCGACTGCAAGAACAAACTTAAAGACCTAATAATGTTTCCTACCTTAAATATTCTCAGCATGTTTTCCAATTTCATTGTGTTTGTTTTTGTAATCATATCATTATATGTTTTTTATCTTATAGGTGTTGTCTAATGTTGCAAAGCGCTTAGAGCTTCTTAAGATTAGGCGCAATACAAAGTCCTCATTATTATTATTATTTTTATTATTATACATGCATACTTTTGTACAGACACACCATCGTTCAGACACGAAAAGTGAAGGAAAAACTATAAGGTAGGATGACTAACGGGCACAAATATGCACCTGGCCATAGGAAGAACATGGATCATTTAAGTTTTGTTTTGGAATTCACAAGCAAACATACAATAGACATGAAAAATATACATTCCTCTTAATACAGGGAACATGCCAGTTGGTAATCTATGATTAGTATTGATTCTAGAATTCTAGGACTCTTGGAAAGATCTGATCGAACCATTAAGGTCGTAACCATTCCTGGGATTGTTGCCGCAGCTTTTCTCAGACTACTGCTACTCCTATTGATATATTTGTACTTGTTTTTTGCAATGGACGCTGCTTCTGCTGTTAACGAAACTGTTTCAGGATTACATTTTCTTATACGCAATCAAATAGTATAGGAGACTTGGTAAAATCTGTACTTGATCCAAACGGATCCAGGCCACGGCCAATCTGCTACTTTTTTCTCTGTCTTTTTTATATTCACGAGATCACAATGAATTGGGAAACTAGTGAGCCATCCGCTTTAGATGAAGGAGACATGATAGAAAACATCACTTGATCTGGTACGCGACAGTATTATAAGTTAGCCTCGAGTAGGCACATGTCTGCAAAGAGAGAGAGAGAGAGAGAGAGAGAGAGAGAGAGAGAACGTGCGTGTGTATGGAGGTCCCTCATACAAGCATATTATACTGGTTCGGTGCAACTTAGAATTTCAATGCATCAGTATGGAAGAACACTATCAAAGCTATGCCGTGGTACTCACAGAAAGTCATTCAAAGTTACATGCACTCACACAAGACTTCTGGGGAGACTCAGAATTACTTCCTATAGAAATTGAAGATATCTCTTACGTCGGTTAAAGCAAATTGTCCTAAGAATTCCAGAAGAGCAAAGAAAAGGAACCAGTTAGCCTAAACACAGAGATAAATGCAAAGATCAATGTCTTTTGTGTCAAAAGTAATGGCGTTGGTCTTTGGAATATCTAGAACGCAGGAAGAAAGTAAAGATAGGTAAATGGCGAATAAGGAAAAGAAAGTTGTGGAGCTTTAAGAAGAAGATAGAGTCCGATGGACCAACTCTCTTTAAAACATTCAAAATATCATCAGATGTAGAAAAAACTTAATTTGTGCAGCGATGAGATTAAAATCCAATGTCATTTCTAATTCACGACAATAAGTCAGAATTTAATTGTTTTTCTTATTTGTTCCTGAATTTCATCTTGACTCTCTCCTATGATATGTAATTGTGGATCTTTTTAATGGGGTCTAGTTGTTCAAATCATTCGAGTCCCCCCCCCCGCTCAAATATACATGTACATTTATTTTCTTTTATATTCTTTTTGGGTTTGTTTTGATCTAGATAGACAGGTAGCTCTTATTAAACAGATATGGATAAGCCTGGGAAACGTAGTTTAAAAAAGTCACAATTTTTTTTACAGACGCTCATTATAATTAGCAACTGTCTCAAGTCAAACTGCTTCAGATGTCATCGTCGTCTTTTCTCCTGTCGATGTCGAGGCTGTGTTTAATGGCTTTATTTTATAGGGGTGTGTGGTTCTTTTCCTTTTTGTTTTGGCTAAAGAACTGTCACATACTGCTCTCATGTATTTCAATTCACTCAGGATCTTGTTTAATACACTCTCAATTTCAGAAGTCAAAGCTTCGCTAGGTTCAGTCTGTTGATCAGTGATTATCATGGATTCTTGTTTAATGGCTGATTCTTAGTCTTTCTGTGTTTTGTACAGATTTTATCTAAATATGTTTCTTGTTTATGTTTAAAAGATTCGTATTGTGTCAGTTCAATCAGATCTTCTTATACCTACGAATCTTCAGAGACCACCAAATCCAATAAATCTTGCTCAGTCGTGTGTACTGTACTGTATTCAACTACACAGCACAAAACCTGGTTCTTGGTAGAAATGCTCTTTGTACATCCACAGAGAGTCATCACACAGTTTGATTGGTGGATATAAAACAGGCGATGAATAGGATGAGTAAGATGTAGTCTGATTGGTTGAGACCAGAACGAGACACGCCACAGATGGCAACGCGCCGAAGCTAACTTTAGATCCCAAGCCTTTCTATATAAATTGCAGTTTGTTACTGTCTTGTCATCCTTTAATATATAAAAAACATGAGATATGGTTAGCGTAAAGTCGTCGACAATTATTTCCAGTATGTTGTTTCATTCCTACTACAATTTTTTTGTGGAGTTAAATCGGACTGCATAACGTCTGACAGCAGAGCAGTATTTCTCTGAAGAATGTATGAGGAACGACAAGAGTATGTGCAAGAGTTTTGATATATGGACAAATTGTCAGAACTTCAGTGAAGTTGAGTGAAGAGATGTGGAATATGGTAACAATCTTTTAACACCCAAAGTCTAGAAACAGAAAACTAATCACTGATTATTAACGTTTCTTATTTATGCATTGCATGTTTGTCTTTGGTGTGTTTATGTCTTTTGTTTTTTTTATATATTCCAAACAAATCGTATTTACCACCCCTCGTATGTATGTATCCTTGCATGCATGCATGCATGCAAGTATGTATGTATGTATGTTTTATTCATCCTATCATATCCCATTTCCCTCCCAATATATATGTGTGATAGGTTCCTTGTATAAAACTATATGTCGATTAATATATCCTGTATCCATACTCCATTGGTATGCATGGCTGCGTGTGCCTGCATGCAATAAACAAAAAGTACTCCCTTCATTGGTATATATGCTTATCTTGTTGTATTTACGAAAATAAAATAATCTCTTCCCCTACCCATTTGTTTATTTGTAATCGTATGTATTCGGAATAGTCAGCTTTAGCATTAAGTAATTGTATGAAAATAGACGTGTGTTTAGTCTCCACAAACTACCATGGGTTTGTTACAATGTGTGTGGGATTTATTCCTCGTGGGTTTGTTAAAATGTGTTTCTCCACTGCCCACTGGTTCCTGTGGGTTTGGTATAGCGTATGTTTGTGTTTTACTCTTTCATAACTGTGGGTTTCTTACATTGTTGTATTTTGCCCAACATATTCAGCTCTGGGTTTCTTACAACGCAGATGTCTTTGATTTTCAAGTCCTTGTACATTCGTCCGTGTTTTTCTTTATCATTCCTACAGCGGTTCTACTTGAATTTCCATTGCACCTCATTGTGGCCAATATTTTTAAAGCGTCATGTTTATTTCCTATAGATGAATATGAGGTTATGTTTATGTTAAATCTCCAAAGCGTCAGAATAATGTATATTCGCATATAATGCCATTCTGTCACATAATGTTCCATTTCCATATATGACCGTAGTGTCAAACTCTTAATCTGTATAATATATGAATATAATGATCACTGCTCCGGTGGCCTAGTGGTTAGAGCGTCCGCCTCGGATGCGGGAGGTCGTGGGTTCGATCCCCGGCCGAGTCATATCAAAGACTTACAAAAATGTTACTAACAGCTGCCTCGCTTGGCGCTCAGCATTAAAAGTTAGTGTTAGGACTGGTCGCCTGTCAGGATAATGTGACTGGGTGGGACATTATGTTACATGTCTGCGACGTGATGCCCCAGTGCTAGGCATCATTTTAAACTGCCACACTGCCGACATCGTAACGATATGACTAAAAAATTGTTTAAGTTATGTTAAAATCCAAATTACACAATACTTACTATATTGCCCCATAATGTAACGTTCCTATATATACAGGAGTACCACTTAAACTGCACTCTATATGTTTGCGTTATATGCAGCTATTTAATAGTAATATTTTCTCATGATATATGAGTACCTTACACTTAACCGAGAACTCGTTTTCTATGAGATACTGGAGACGGAAAGCATTTATATTTAGTTCCTTGGTACTGCTGGTACATGAACCTTTCGTCTGCAGATTTAGTCCTTTTGCAACTCAACACTGAGCGTTTCTTATTTTGAAATAAATTTCTCATTCACGATCACAACAAGGTCTATGTGTCTTTTTTAGTCTTAAATACTTACATCCTTTCTTCCACAATCTGTCGTGCAGTAATTGTACCTTACTGATAACATTTAAGCATGTCTGCTTTGATAACCGATTGCTAAAACCATCCCTTATCCGATCGCAACTTCCCATTACTCTTTCTCTGACTTGTAAAGGAATTAAAACTTAACATACGGGTTATAAGGCTGTTTAAGTTGGGCAAATTCAGAATTAACGTTCCCTGAACCTAGTCAGAAGATAAAATTTCCAGCCCAGGCAATGCTGGATAATTATTTAATCTTTTTGCTTAGTCGTAATATATGGCAATGAATGGTGTAATTTTAAAAAAAAAATATTACTAGATTTTGTTTCTAAAATAAAAGAACTGAAAGTAATCGTATTTATGTACGTAGACAAAAATCACAGAAATCATCTCTTCAAATGAACCGTAGAAGCATTCTTCATCGATCACAACAAGGGGTTCAAAAATATAAAATTGTTGGCAACAGGCACGTTTGTGAGTGATATTATATAGTTTATTTTTTGCGTCATTCACTTTTATACAAATATATTTATTAACGAATAATCAATTTAAAATAGAAAATTTTAGCTACATTGAAACGAGCAATAAAAAAATTAAATTTTTCGTTGAGAAGGCAAACATTGAGTTTGTTAAAATAATGGGGTTTTTATCATAAAAGGTTTCTCAAATATCTTATTGTCATTAATGCTTCTGACAGTGCATAATACAATGAGTATGCTTTATATCGTTAATTATAAATTATAAAGCCTTTATTTAGGTACGTAATATAAAATCTTATGAATAAATACCATCGAACAGTAAATAAATGGCATGCAAATTTCAGTATCTCACATGGTAAATAATTGATTCAAAGCATGAAACTTCTTAGCACTTCTGATATTTATTTTTGAATTGCCGTTAACGTTCATTTCAATGATTAAAATATTTTGTTTCTTTTAATACGTATAATATATAGAACATGTTTGCATGTTATAAATTAAGATAATCATTCTGCACTTCAAACAAAATTGTATAACCTATGAACTATCAGTCCGCAATATTTACACCCCGTTCATGCGAATATTGTATTGAATAATAGTGCCGCAATGCATTGGTTTAAAAAAAAATTATTTATACATATTTTACAAAGGTTTTTGAATTCTTTAATTAAAAGAGTTTTGATTGTAGAAAATATTAATTAAATATGAGCTAAACATGACTTTCTATAGTAGTGTTTCAATCTTTATGTCAGGTATGTTGGAGGCAGCTGTATAAAGTACACACCTATGTACCAATATGTTTAACTAACAAGCCAGTCCACTGACCTTAATGTATAATTTATTTAATCTTGGTAAGGTTAGATATACACTCCATAAATCCTAACACTTTTGTCCTTTTACCCCAAGCAATCAGTCCATAAATGTTATCGTAGTTTGTCATTTTTCTCCAGGTAATCACTCCATAAATGACACCTGTTGAGTTTCTTAATGGTCAGCGAGCTTGGTTTTATAATATCATTAAACATCACTGCGTACTGTATGATTGCGATGATATTCATAAAGTGTACTCATACCAGGAATAGAAAGAGGTCATGAATCAAGTTCGTGTCAAATTGTATATTTAGGCGCCTTTTTGTATTGGCTTCTTTTTCCTGTCTTGAATTTCTCTCTCTTTTTCGCGCACCCAATATATGTATTTTTAATTGTACATATTAACTTTTTTATGTGTTCGTTTCACTTATTGATTTTAACTTTGTTTACTAAAGCCATCGTTTCAAGAGGACATAACCAAGCTGTGTCCTTCACCGGTGAGTATGGTCAGATAAAAGGCTTTCCCATGCATTTTTAAAAGTTAAACTTTTTATCAGCATTTGACTATGCTTAATATTCCGTCACACTGATTAACACATAATCATTTAATGAATGTGTCTGTAAACGTCGTGACAAATGTATATATTAGAATTACTACCGACTGTAGTCACTCAAAAGTCGAGCCAAACTGCAAAGATCAAAGATCTTGATCTGCCGAAGCATAATGCGTCCGCAGATCACGTTATGTGTTCTTTTTCTACTTATTGCTCCTAAAAGACTGCACAGACGCAGATCAGTCGTCGCATAATGCGACGGCAGATCTGGGGTTGTGAAATTTGCTGTTGGACTCGACTTATACACAAGGTAATTTTTGGGTAAACAGTCCTATATATGCAGATGTTTTATGCATGAGTCTAGAATAAAATTGTTTTGCAGAGCAGGTACCCAAATTCGTGCATCAGCTACCGATCTTGATCGTATGCTACCATATGCCCGAAGCTCCTTAATACTACTTGTGATCAAGAAAACCGAAAGAAGTGCTTTCTTTTTTCTTTAGAAAAAGTTCGCATGCTGCAGACATGTATCATGATGTCCCACCCAGCTACATTATCCTGACACCAGGCCGACCAGTCCTAACACCAACCTCTTAATATTGAGCGCCTAGCGAGGCAGCTGTTAGTACCATTTTTGTACATCTTTCGTATGACTCGGCCGGGTTCGAACCCACGTCCTTCCGCTTCCGAGGAGGACGCTTTAACCATTACGCCACCGGAGCGTTCAGATATAAAATAGTATATCGCATGTATGTACCGTTAGCTACAGAGAATGTTCTTAAATTAGAATGCCTCATAGAAAACATTCAAAAGTTCAAATATTTAGTGACTGATTTTAACAAAACATTGTAATATACCTATAAATGAAGCTTATTAATGCCTTTATGAATTTATAGCTTTACCTCGCAAAATATTGTCCATGCTTACTTAGTGCTTTTTTTTTAAAGTCGGATCCAACGGCAACAAATAGAAACTCAGATCGGACGTTGCAGTATTAGGCGGTACGGATTAATCAGTAGAGCAAACAAAATGGACAGCAATCTGCTACAACATTACGCGATGGCAGATCAGGGCCTATGCTACTTTGCGGTTGAGTATATACGGAAAATGTATCTGTGTGTACAGTTCTTATTTCTTGGTGCATTTCGTCATACAGAATAAAAGGCAACATTTCAGAGAAAAGTAGTTAATCTTTTAAATATGAATCATCAAAGGAAATTAATCGTTTCCCACTAGATACTTGTATGCAAACACTATGGCGTTCACCTCTATCTGTTCTGTAAATAATTATAAATTGTAGGTGCAAATATGTCATTAACATCTTCAGGAAAAAAAAATTAAATCCAAATGTTTCACCGAGAACTATTTGTTGTCCAAATTACTCATTAGGAGATTCAATATATTTTGTTAAGTGTCTCATGGGTAGGAACTAGGATGATTTAAATTGCCGTTTGAATACCATTTAGCTGTTCGCACATTATAATAGAACCACATTATACAACCAATTTATTTTTCTGGAAATTCTTGCTGGGATGAATTGCAAACATTTTCAATCTTAAACGACGTATATATAGCTTTAAGACTAGTTAAATGGTGCTGTGTTGAGCCCTACTGAACGTTTCTAAAATTAAAGACCAATGAAAAAGTGGTCAAACTTGTGGGGTTTCAATTTTCAAGCAGCCTGACATTGAAGCTGTAATTCACAAAAAGCAGCATGATTATTTACTCAGTCTGCAGAAGTGATCTGTTTTTATACTAGATGATTATCTGTAATGAAATGGGCATTTAAAACAGCTTAAGCGATACGCATGGAGTTAATTTCGAAACGTGCAACATAATTTTCAGCTGAAAAATTGTTGCTTTGTTCGGTCGCTTGGATAAATGTGTCATGACTATTATCGCGATGGCGGCTGTTAATGGGGTAAGTTATACTGCTTAGGCTGTTAGGGGTCGTCCACTAATTATGTCAACAAAATGGGGGAGGGGGTTTGAAGAAGTTTGACAATTGTTGACATGGGGGACGGGGGAGTTCAAGATAAATTGACGTCAACAATGTTATTTTTTTTAAAAAATCAGCCACTATGCCCATTATAACAATTGAGGAACATTTGGCTTCCCTATTGGAAGATGATAGAAGCTAGAATATAAACTCTCGATTTTTTCATGAAATCAGTGTTATAGTCAATTTGAAATCTGTTAAACAAGTAAAAAAAAATATATTAAAATTTATTTGTAGACCTTTTAATTTCCATATAAAATATTGTTAGTTTGTGGCCTTTTAATTTCCATATAAAATATTGTTAGTTTGGTGGGGGGGGGCGAATTTTATTAGGGGGGTCACTGAAAGTTTGACAGTTGTTGACAAGGGGGGTGGGAGGGGGGAAAAATTGCCTAAAAATTGTTGACATAATTAATGGACGTCCCCTTAACTGGATACGGTTTGCTAATTAGCTTATAATTTTATTAGGAAATTTAGTTAAATTATCGCAAAAATCATCTGTAACGAAATATGAACAATGTCTAACCAATAATCCAACGAAAATTAAAATTTATATCGACTTCAAAACGTCGCTAAAATCCTGGGACCAAGCAATGTCACCTTAATTACATATGTGTTATCTATATATCTATTTGCAAAAACGAGTAGTTCTTTAAAGCAAAAATCCGAACAACAACTTTCTTTTGAAAGAATCTAGCCAGTAATTCTCAAATTAAACCAACTATGGAAGTCTTATTCCAGGCACTGTCTTTTGCAAGATCCCAACATCATGTCTGAAATGTAAATATAATATAGTGATCGGATTGGCTAAAATTGAAGTCTAACCTAAAAAGGACTCCTTAAATCTCTAAAGCTTAAAGTTAATAAACATTTAAGTCAGACTTAAAATTTTAGCCAATCAGATAACTGCATTTTAGACTTAAGTGTAAGTTCTAGGTTCATTTTTGCTGGTGGAATCTGGGTTTGACTTCACTAAAGGAATTAAAAGTGTTAATATGACTGTCTGAACTAAAACAACATTTTGAAATTATTTTGAATCAATTCAAGTAATTATAGGCACAGCAGTTGTGTTGCATCGAGACTGTTTGCATCTCAGTACATTCACGATTGCTGGCACGTATGCACAGTCAATGATATTTGTACATCAGAAAATTCAGGAATTCATCATTCGAGACACTGTTTTATTTTTTACTTGAGATATAACCTCTTGGATTTTTATGGATTTAATTCCCACTGCTAAAGGTTCATCTTACGTGTTCATTTTATATCTTATAGAAGTAAATTATGTGTTACGTTTAACGAAACTTGTTGGTTTTTCTTCCCGTCTATTACTTAGTTTATGACTCTTAAGTCGTAACATCTTGAACAGTTCCAGAGAATGTGTACTGGATACTGGACGCTTAACTGCCAGTAGTATAAACATTATTATATTATGCAAAGAATGATCATTGACTAGGAAAAAACTTTTTTGATATGCATCCATATTAAAAATGACTGCATCAAAAGAAATCTTCTTGTCTGTGCTGTCTTGCTTTTTCCCCATTTGGGTAGGTTCAATAAGGTCGCACTGTTAAAATAAACGATCTAAACCAATCAAGTAATATAAAGCAAAGCCAGTTGTGGACAAACAAAGCAATTTCCATCCTCTCTGTTCAGTCATTTTTAGTTTTCAAAGGAAAAGTCCTAGAATATTTTGATTGTAGTTCACTAACACAAAAACGGAAAGGTTGGTTGGTTGCTTTTATGGCCATAACGTTATTTGTCAGGATATATTAGGACATACATAGCGGCCAGCATATCTGGTGTAGGAAGAATAAAGAAAACTATGAGGAGAACCACCACCCCACCGGGAGCTACTGGCAAGCTTTCTTACATAACCACACTGGCCGGCACAGACTCGATCCCACGTATACAGAGGCTACAAGGAAAAGTTTCCGATTCCGTGTTCATGTTATTACATAGTAATACTACAAAGATAGCATTTCGGCAATTACACAACTCAATCAAGAAAAAATACCTTTGTGTTGAAAGAAAGAAAGAAAGAAAGAAAGAAAGAAAGAAAGAAAGAAAGAAAGAAGAAAAAAAAAGCTGTAATATAAAGTTTAAAAATGCACGCAGGTTTCTTTCTCTCGCACACACAGAGAAAGCGACACACACAGACACACACGCACACAAACAAAAAAAAAACCACACGTACACACACACAGAAAGTGGCAAATTCTGATTTCTATCATGTTATCTTGCAAACTCAAATCCCGCCCAAGAAGAACTGAAAGCCTTCAAACGTGCGAAGGCCAACCATTCGAGAAAATACTTTCTGATTTTTATTTATGTGTAACAGAGAATTTTGAAGTAGTGAGCTGATCATCAGGTTTTATGGAAACCAGCCTTGTTGCAAATTTAATCGACAAAAATGTTAAAAGATTTATATTTAAAACAAATACTTAACATACATAATTGTTTCGCATTGTATTCCTCATGCTTGGAAATAATACCTCAGTTCTGTATCTGTCAGTCTGTCTGTCTGTCTCTCAGTTCTGTGCCTGACAGGGCAATTCCCTCGAATGCTACTGATAAGTGCACGATCTACTGCAGTCTTTAAACAAACACACACACATACACACACGCACTCATGTTGGCTTCTTTCTGAGTTTATTCTGGTATAAAATGACAGTTCTAGAATCACACAGGTTACATAATGCCCTGCTGCATGATTCGGCAACTGACAGTTTATACCAAGATAAATTCAGAAACAAAGGCATTAGACACTTAAATCCCCGTATTGTGGAACAGGTACAGCCAACTAATTGAATGATTTACAGGGCACTCTCTTGCAACATACTGCTTTAACATATTTATGTTGCAAAGCCGTTTCTCTTTTGCCTTTCAGGAGTGTAACTAACGTAATTAAAGTCACTCTCCTTTCAACTTTGCAAGGATAATAGTACTTAGCATAACGAGGGTTATGAAGTAATAGCAAAAGTGTTATGAAATAATGACAAGTCTACTTCATAAACCTTTCGCGAGTTATGTTTTTAAATCAGGGACATAGCCATGAAGATTAATATCTAATTTATCGGTTGAAAGAAATCTCTGTGTTCATTACTTCAGTAATCCATGGACATCATGTCCAAAACTAGCTCCGAAGGAGTATTATGAAAACATTCTTGAACTGATTCCTTAACAACAAACAATAACAAATGAACACCATCAACACAATAGTTTTCGTTATCAAAGCAATACGACCGAATCATATTATTCAGAGTTTGACGAAATCTTTCTTAGGCCGCTTTACGTTCAGGGTTATAGGCAGATAACTTAAACTGTTGAATGCTTAATTAAACACAAACATTGTTAAAGTGTGACCCTCAGTTATATTGGATAGACTTGTAAAGACCAAACATGTCAAAAAAAAAACTACAAAACCTGATACCATATTTCAGATTTAACATTCTTGAAAGGAAAAGCCTATGGAAATCATGTCGATACACACATTAAGGTTAACAAGTATTTGTTTTCTGACTTGGTCTTCGATAAGAGGGAGATAAAGTCTACTATCCTTTTGCTAAGTGATGTGTCACATTGAGGAATAGGTTGCAGATGAGCCTTAGATATCTTCTGCATTTGGTTTCCTACCATTCGACAAGCGTTATAAGATCTACAGTATTTTAAAAAATCAATGTTATTTTTCGGTAAAAAAAAACACGAGTTAGCTTGTGACAAGTCATTGATTCCTAAACGACCAGCCAAATGAGTGTCATAGGCCAGACTAAACCTTTCCCTTCCATATGACTTAAACACAATAATTTGATAGATCACTGGCCGTTTATCTGCAGCGGGTACCATAGGTGGTCCCCAATTTTCACATAAACCCCATTGATAAAGAAAATTATAAACTGGTACTTATTTGACTTCAGTTTTGCTAATAACCCTCTGAATCAAACAAGAGATCTCATGATCTTGTTCCTATTTGACAACTAGAGATTGTCTTTTGTTACACTGATCAGAATTGAGAGAAAGAGTAGTAAGAGAGGACCACTGTGACCAACACACACACACAAACACACAAACACACACACACACACACACACATATATACATATATATATATATATATATATATATATATATATATATATATATATATATATATATATATATATATATATATATATAAAATTAATTTTTTAATTTCATTATATGTAAAAGTAATATAGATTTGTTTACCAGGAACTCCACAATTATTCAGAAAATAGTTTCACCTTCACTGATTGATTTTTCAGCTCATAAAGCTGACCTAGTTCCCGACCTTGATTCAAAATTAGTAACAGTCATGTGAACAAGTATTGTTTTTTTATTGTGGGAATACTAAGAGTGAGATCGAGGCTGTATTGATTACGTGACCTAGGTTTGTAAATAGTTTTAGTGAAATAAACAACGTTTTCATTTTATTCTTAGAGTAAAATGATTGGTTTTTGTCAGGGCCATGTTTTGACTCTCATACAGGCACCCATTCTGCGGATCAAAATTGCTGTAAAATAATCTTAATCTAGGCTTAAAACACATGATATCAAGGTGTTCTTTTGTTGTGTCAGTTTGGCATTATTTTAATGTTTATCGAATTATTTGAATTCAAAAAGATTAATTCTTTTGTCCAGAAAATATATGTGTGCTCATACAGATTTCTTGAACAAAGACATTTCTTAAAAAAATTTAATCGCATTTCCAAAACCGGAGTGTTTATTTTTTGAGTTTCTACAATGAACTGTAAGCAACACCACTGTACCGGATAAAACACACCCCATCGCCTTCCATCTTGAATTCTTCGTCGGAATTCGAACTTGAATTCATTAGAACACTTTTTTATTAGGACTTCTAAAATGGTATTCGCTGATTATTCTTGGATTATTTTTGGATTTGACTTTTAAAACCGTAAGTTCTTATTTTATATTTTTGCAGTATTTTTCCAGGGAACTAAATTGTTTAAATTTTTCAGAGCGTGTGCATGGATGTTTTTTTTCTTCTAGTCTTCTAGGTTTAAACGGCTTGATTTCATTATTGGCGTATCCAGTAAGATTCCTTCCCCCCCACCCCCGGTTTTGGTTCAGTTCTACGGGCTTTATTGCATACATCAGTGTTATTGCTGATAAACTAATTGGTATTAGACGCATTTTCACTTACCATAGTTCCCTCTTACATTTCTATAAGAATTCAGAATGCCCAATACATACAATCCTGGCTTAGAAACTCCTCTAGACTAGTCAAATCAATGGTGAATAAACTTCGACCCAACTAAAACTGAAGTCACAAGTTTTTCAGGAAACAGAATAACCCATTCTTTCTCAAGATGAAGTTGGAAAATGAATCACATTTATTAACAATAATTAACAATTGGTCCTTTGACTTAATAATGCTAGCACGTAGAGTCTACATACTCAACTATCTTAATAAGGCATATAAATTGCCAGAAATGTTAACATTTCTCAAATATAAGATGAGTGTAAAATCCTGATATAATTAATTTACTTGCCATTATTAAGGCCTTTCTCAGATTATGCAGGTGCCGTTTGTTATTGAGGTTAAAAAGTAAACTCAGATAGACAGATTTCAGTTAGAGGCTGCCATTATAGTTACACGCCTAACCAGACTTTCCCATGCACGCAATATTTATGAGCAATGCCGCCAGCACCCGCCCTCAGAGCAAAGAAAATCTCAAAACTCGGCACTTGTCATATTATTATTTATAATGATTCACCAAGAATGTTAAATGAACGGTTTTTTCTTTGTTGCTTTGTTGAGAGAAGAGACAAGATATAATTATCTTAATCAATAAAACATTTCTTGATCAGATTCCATGAATGTCAAATCGGAAAGAGATTTCTTAATATTTAGAAATTATAATACGCCTTCAAACAATAGTGTCCCTTGCTATCTTTCTAGTAATCGTACATATTCTATGTTTCATAATAGGATCAGAAACAAATGTATTGACCTAAAAATCGATCAGTACCACAATCACCTGATAGACCATCCCATTTTCAGCTAACGGTTAGAAGCAGAACTTGCAGATTATTGGATTTTCATAGTCATTCAATATATATTTTAAAGGCAAAGTCAAATATTTAGTATCAACCGAATGCCTGTGACGATCCCTGTAATCACTCGTTTGTTATGCAACTGAACAAAACTTGAATATCATTAAACAAAAATGTTCCAATACATGTTCTTCACTTAAATCTAAATAAAAAGGATGTTATTTTTTATTCTTCTTGAGACTATACAATGGCCAGTTAAAAGTGATGTAGGTGCATTGAATACCAAAATGCCATTCTTTCCGAAGTTTCGTAAAACCATTCTTTACTTGCCTTGGATATCTCTCTTTATCCCCTTTTTCTTAGCACTATCACCTAACAGCTCCCCAAATATTAATTGGTTATTTAATTTTCTTTCACTTCTCTGGCTTTTCATGGTTGATCAATTTTTACCACTGTATTTGAATGCATAAGAGCTTCACTAATGTTGTGAAAACTTGTAGTTAGACCCTTTTTACATAACTTAGCAAGCAATAAGTTTAAACTAAACCAACCATTTCATAAATGCAACATTTTCGTTTCTATTCCATATATGTATTTGACTTGTTTCCAGGTAGAGTAGCTGCATTCATTGTGTTTGAAAACTGATATGCAAACAAAGATATAAGATTATCTGAACAATGAATCCAGGTATAATAGTTTAAGAAAAACATATTTCCTAAAACTATTGTTTCTGATAAGAATACACTAATAGAAAAGTGCATTTTAAGATTCATGTTTTTGATCTACCTTAATATAATTGCATACATTTTTGGTCACGTGTCAATAATAAAGTTAGTATATTCTTTAATAGATAAATTGACCCAGATTTATGACGCTGCACAGTTACACAGTGTATTATAGTAAGGGCTTATTAGATTTATATCTAAATTGTTCATTTGCCAATTTATATCCATTCTCTTCTTGGCACCTCACATTAATAATTACTGAAGACTCTCTCGACAAGATTTCGCTATTTTGAGTAACTCTTCCATTTTCTGGTGAGTCCGCTGGAGTTCTAATCGTTCATCCGAGGGTGATTTCGTACTTGTATGCATCCAGGCTCAACATTGTTATCTTCTTCTTTTAAGTGTTAGGAAAGCAATTTAAACGTTTGAGCTATAACAAATAGGAAGTATGATATGAATATGTCAAGGGTGTGAGTTATGGAATACTTAACTGAACTTCATGACTAGAAAGTATTTGATCTTTTTTATACAAGAAATGTTTCATAACGTTAATAAAATTATGAAACCAATATTCATTTGATTCTTTGTTAAGATATGGTTTTGGCTTGTTGTGATTGGGGTGGACGTCTATAGTTTATATTGTCTATCTTGAGAACTGAAGATGATTATCTTATCATGTTTGAAATTTCAAACTGATGATAACAAATATATGTAGTTAATGTCTAGACATTTAATAAATAAATATAAGGAAAATGCTAGCATATATAAAAATCTGCATTTTATTGTAATCTTATCTGATATATAATTTCTAATTCATATTTTTTAAAGCAATCTTAGAGAAAACCTTGTAAGATGAACGAGCAGACAGTGAAGAAGTAGAATTAAGTGGACATTGTTAGGACAATAATTAGCATTAACAGTAGATACTGCAATGACAATAATTAGAATTAACAGCGGACATTGCTAGGACAACAATTAGCATTAACAGTCGATATTGCTAGGACAATAATTAGAATTAACAGTGGATATTGCTAGGACAATAATTAGCATTAACAGTGGATACTGCAATGACAATAATTAGAATTAACAGTGGACATTATTAAGAAACAACTTCATTTCTTCTAATGCATCAAGTAGCTTTCATATAAGGTGTTATACATTTTTGGCAGTGCAAAACAGTTCCCGTTTCCAAACCTCTCTACTGTACATAAAACAATTAAAATCTTCCTCAGTAATAACAGTTTGTAGAAAGAAATATTGTAGTGTTGCGTTTCGACATTTGAAAATAGAACCTATGGAACAAATAAAGGTTTAAATATCACTGTCTCATTTCAGTTAACACTGCACACGCAACTGTATTCTATGTTACACATCTTCCATCGATTTGTTTAAAATGTTTGTCGAATGATGCAGTAAGTACATGAAGAAAAAAAAGAGACTGATCATGACCCATAATTTCAAACACATTCATCTATTAATACTGCCAAGCTTTAGAAAAATAAATAATGACATATGTTTGAAAAAGTTAAACAGCTTATCATTTATCCCTTCAATATAAAATTAATTCTTTGAGCCCTCGAACTGGAGCATTTCAACGACGTTTATATTCATGTTTCGTTTCGGGCTACTTAATCCATATTTGAACATTGAAACGAACTTCTAACTGGATTTTTGTTGTTCACCAGCTCTCGCTAAAACTATTTAAAAGCTTTGAATACGTACTTTTTTAATAGATTTTTGAGGGAGACGATATCGAAGGAACACATTATGCCAAATACAAATATAAAAAAGATAATATAAATGTATGAAACATCACGAAACCTATACGTGAAATATAAAACCCCATCAAGAATAAGAAATGTTTGGGCTCGATTGTCAACTTATTATTTTCCGCTAGGGAACTTTTACTATTGCATGACTATTCAATTATTTTTTTAGTATCGACCTATTTGTAGGACTTCAGTTCTTTTATAACTCTGAAGGACAAATATCTATTGATATTGACACATTATGTTTAGATTTGACATAACAAATATTATAAGGGTCCATGAAAACGTTACGAAACTGTTAATCCATGAAGTGTTCGCACCCGGGACAGAAATCATTAATTATCACACTTTATCTCATTATGGGCAATTTGTTTTTATAGGGATGATTACAAATGGAGGATTTCCTTATGAGCAAGAAAATATTTTGTTCTCTAACACAAATATAAATACTTTTGACCGAATAAAATGAACGTATGGGTAGACAGTAGAAGCAAGATATCAACATATTTTTTTATATAAAAATGAGCACATTAATAATAATAATGATAATAATAATAATGATAATAATAGGGATAACCAGCCTGAAGATAATATTGTTGAGATTGAACTGTGCTTTTGTATGTCCTAGCTAGCGACAAAATTTGTTAGGGTCTTATGTTTAGAGGAGCGGTACGAATGCACGGTTATTAAGACAATACAATATTCACATCAGTGTCTGATGAGTGTGTGTGTGTGTGTGTGCGCGCGCGCGTGTGTGTGTGTGTGTGACAGTGTTCTACATATCACTCTCCCCTCTTGTTAGACCAGTACATTTTCTGAAAATCAATACATCATTTTATCGTTTAAATATTGTATGATACATTCTGATCCGGTGCAATTATTGATAATTATATGGCTGAGTTATATGCAATTCCTCTGAATCAAGTCGGATGAATGCTCAAAAAGATTGGATTGTGCTATTGAGAAATAAAGGCAGCTTGTATTTATTGTCCTTTATAGATCATTTCCTCTTTTGAAGCGTTACTTATATACAATTGATGGGTAGATATATCACTATGTAAGAGATGAAAGCTCTGGGTAAATTCGATGTTCTTGTCAAAGAGTGTAAGCAGAAAAAAAAAAAAAAAACATGCAAGAGTGGATAGATTCCATGGCTTAAAATGTATACGATATCGCTCTAAATATTTCCTTCTGTATGCTTCTATAAGAGATCAGCACTCATATTTCTAGTAATATACCAAATATGTTACAAACCCGAATATTTTCAAAGATCATGAACGAGCAGACAGTGAAGAAGTAGAATTAACAGTGGACATTGTTAGGACAATAATTAGAATTAACAGCGGACATTGCTAGGACAATAATTAGAATTAACAGTGGATATTATTACGAAACAACTTCATTTCTTCTAATGCATGAAGTAGCTTTCATATAGGGTGTTATCCATTTTTGGCAGTGCAAAACAGTTCCCGTTTCCAAACCTCTCTACTGTACATAAAAAAGTTAAAATCTTCCTCAGTAATAACAGTTTGTAGAAAGAAATATTGTAGTGTTATGTCACTCATCTATCCATTCATTGATGCATGCATACGTATTTTGGCTTAATTTTCGTTTTGAATTCTTTCGTTCCTTTTATAATCCACAATTCTGTATTTCCATATATGATGTACTGTGACATCTTTGTTTTAAGATATAATTTTATGAACATCGCATTAGGTAAAAGATTGCCTATCAATTTTAACGCATGTGCGTGGCTCTGTTTAATCAGTAGTGCAAATTTGTATTCAGCGCCTTTCATCAAAAAATGTTATCAGGTGTATATATAAACCATTGCAGTACTTGCATAAACACCGCATTGAATTCCATATATATTCCTTTAATGACTCAACCTTGAATAGTAAATCCAGTGCATTAGATGTGAATTCATATACTCCAATTAAACACTAATAATTTTGTTATGTAATACATCATGCAATAGCAGTTAATTATTATATTAGTGTTTTACGATGCAGACAAAATAATACCTAATTGACACGCGTGTTTCCATCTGTAAATAAATTCCAGCTATGCAAATTCCTCTCATAACCACTTTAATAAACAATAACAGTTTTGCCTATGTCAATTGTAAACGTCTATTCGTTATTATGGAATTTACGTAATCTAATTCAAAGTCGAGGTGTACCACCCAAGGAAAAATGATTCGTGGTACAATTTTGCAAGCTATAAACAGACAGGGTAACAATACTTAGTGTCACTTTCAGAAATTCTGATGGAAGACTGGGAACCAGATTTCTAAAATACATCAAAGAAAATATTAAGACTGAAATTCTCATGTGTAATTTTTATCAGCTCCAGTTATCAAATGTAGAAAAGAAATAACAACATTAAATCATGACTTCAAATTATTGTCAGAATGTATTATCAAGGACTGGGCCCAGGCACGTTTACCGAACAGGATGTCTTTTGTATTTACTCTTTTATAATGGAGAACACTATTTTCTTTTTCAAAGACATGCAATTTCTATAAATACAATTAATACAAATGCCTTCCCCCAACCACCAAGCTTAATGCTGGGAAGTGTTTCCATCCAGTATTATTGTTTCCGTGTGGATGTCTCAGCACAGAACAGTATAATGGTCACACGTATGGAGGTTGCAGCATAATATATTGAAGAACAAAGCAAACAGATGATGTATAATGGGCAGCGATGTTTTATGTTTACTCTTTAGTTTTTTAATAAAGTTCCTGGCCATTTGCATGTCATATTTTGGGATTTATCAAACAAAATCTCCATTCATTTATTGACAAATATATCTAATCACTGCGTCAAGAACGATTTATGGTACCTTTTGAAGAAGAAATCATTATTATAAACTTTGCGGCATGAAATGAACAGAATAAACTTACATTACTTTTTAAGTGTCATATCTGTATTAAATCTTGCATGTATAATTAATGGACCATCCTATGAAAATACAGAAGTGAAATACGATTCATTTGATCTATATCAGTTATACGAAAATGAGGTAAAGTCCGTCACGGATCGTAAATTAATCCCGCTTATTTTGACCGGTTTATCGTCTAAACATCACAAATTATGCATGCAGACATTGTGTGTGCATTTAGTTTTACATTGTGAGCCTCCTTGATAGGATTTCGATTATGTTAAAATTGTCAGTTTTATTTCTTAAAATGGTTAAATAAAGGCAATTTATAGAAAAATACTTTGTAAAGAAATCAAAGGTCATCGATAAGACTGCAAATATGAATATAAACTAGTAATTGGATGTTGGATTCCATTTACAGTTGTCGTTGGACTCGGTCTTTTGTCAAGTCAGATCTCTAAGAGCGCAGCAATTAAAATAATTTTTCCAGAAATAACCGTCCATGTTATTTGCATATCATATTTTAAGTATTAATAAATTACCTCTTGACTAAATTATTGAAAACAATAATTTCACTTGACACGTCTAATGGAACATTTTGAAGAAAAAGTAAGTACCAAGTCGTCGGAATAATATGAAGGCTTTCTTATTATTGTGTGAAGAAAAAGACTTCGAACGTTAAATGCGAAATTATTTAATGGCAATCATTATCAAATATATTGATATAAAGTCCATTATTTCACCATAATCTTATGAATTTGTCCTCCGAATTCATGTGTTGGTGATGATTCGTTGTCAAATCGTCCAGATATGAAAATATTATTGTGACGGAATAACAACCACGGGTCGATCGAAACATCCTATGCCATTGTCCATCGCATGCTAGATGTATTTCAGATATATTGTGACCATTTTAACATGCCCTCATGCATCATCTTTTCGTCTTAATAAGTTCATAGACGTTAATATGACTCAATGACGTGTCACCATGAATACCAAAGTAAACAGTCACTTGAAGGTTTTTAAAATTGAATTATTTTTAAAATGATCTTTTCTCGTTCAAAGGTTGCAGTAATAAAACCTGCTTACCTTTCTTTTCCTATCACAGTCTGGTGATCTCTGTCCGGTTGTCTCGGCCATTGTGTCCAGGCGCTACGAACTGCTCTTAAAAAAACGAAACCCTTGTTAGTCGTCTACTGCTGCTGACGCAGATGTTATAAACTCCAACAACAACGACATATGTATATAACACAAAACGTTCACTCATAACACAGCTGAAGGTCTCTTCACCTTTGATGACATACAACACAAAACATTTTAAGGGAGCCAACCCACCCACCCCTACACAACTACATGCAAGGGTCGAGCTATTTCATAGGACTCCAGACACACATACAATACACATAACTAGCTAAAGAAACCCAAAATTTCTCAAAAGCTAAAGCAAAGTCGACAAAAACAGAAATGTCTTATGTCAATCTGGTTTCATCTAACTTTGTAAAACACCCACAGTGCACCCCAGTTTAATCAAACATAACAATGCGATTACAAATGAAAACTCTACTTACCAATCACATGGGTTGATTCAGCTGTTCACGTTATATCACACAAGATTTCAGTATGCATTTAGACGAAACAGGGGTGACCTGTCGACTTAATGTACACAGTTTGTACGTTGGGGAACATAGCAGCATATACAAATCAACAAGATTTGATTCCTGTATCATCACATTGAATCGATGGATGTCATAGGAAAATAACAAAAGGTTATTAAATATTTTATACGTTTAAATTTTAACATCAGTCAGTTATGATTTGGAAAACTTTATGTGGTATAGAACGGTGAAATAATGTACGGTAAAAATAGACCTAAAAGGTACAGTGTTAACGAAGCATTAGTGGTCGAGGAAATTTCTAACTCATGGCCTTCTTGGAAATTTATAATTTCTGTCCTGGAAATATGGTAAGTCCTGCTATAACTAGTGCAATTGTAAGCAATCGTGGCTCGATACGCTGATTGCTGAGTACTTCCAACCCATAATAATTATACCATGGTTCTTGATTTTTGTTTCGTTTCTAAGATCTTCATATATAGATAGATTTTATTTATTCAGAATTTCATGAAAGAGTACAAAACCTGATAACATTTATATAGAGTGATAAGAATACTATTATCTGATGAATACTGTATATTAAATGTGCAAATTTAATTAAAAAAGTGCAGGGTTATTTTAACTTAATTGGAGAAAATAATTGAGTGAGAACAATAATCTATTTCGGTGTTTGTACCAAGAGAAGGCAATCACAGTCGCGGGGTTTCATTAGTTAAAAAATACTATAACTCCTTGAATGGGATTTCTTTCTCTGGCCCACACACCCCAACATAGATTATGATAACCTCCTGATTGGTCAGTTTAAGTATTGTGACTTATGTCAGGTAGGGATTAATGTGACGTTATGTTAGAAGATGTATTGTTAAATAGGTTCGCGGGGATGAATGCATATAAGAACGAAGAAGTATACAGTGATTCATTCATATTCGTAGTCTTTTTTTCTATTTTAATATCAGTCTTTTTGTTGTTTTCAGTTATAATTTGAGAGGATTAGATTTGTTTATTTATATAAATAATTCATTGGAATTACAAAGTGCTCATTGAATTTGTACTAAAGTTATGCTTTGGATTTTTGGTAATTCATTCAAAACCTTTATGGATAGCATTATTGGAAACCATCAAGACCGTTAACACATCAGCACAATTAAGACCTGGAGTTTATTCGGAACAATACAAGCATTGGATTTGTTGAAGAGCTATTAGGATTATTTGGAATTTAAGTCACAATACTGTAAGTTCCTCTTATATTTTCATTTTATATTTTAGATAATTAAATTATTTGTTCAATTTTAACAGAACTTGTTGGTTCTGCATTTCTTCATTACTTGGTTTATGTCTATAGAGTTGTAATAAGATCTTTATATTATACGATACATACAAACATACATACACACACATAAAAACACACACACACGTATATATATATATATATATATATATATATATATATATATATATATATATATATATATATATATAACAAGAATAACCTTGAACATATTTACATAAAATGGTTTTTTTATAATATTTAGAAACACATGCATTTTTATATTACTAATTAAAAGTACCTAAATTGGGCCAAACATCAAAATCAGGGTCAACTATTTCCAATATAATAACAATTACTTACACAGAGGTGGTTGTTAAATAATCTATGCTTCCTTCGATATAGACACTTAGTACAAAAATAGTAATTTGATCATATCATTTTCTGCCATCATAAATACCTTCTTTTCAAATTAATTTATGGGTGGTACTTTATTCAGAATTGAATAAACTCGTGTTCAAAGAATTTATGATTTTTAGAACTAAAGACATCTATTGCTTTATCTGCTCCATTGGGACATATATTCATCTAATAGATTTTTCGGAGCCTTGAAGGTGCCTTTTACCTTTCCTTAACTTAGTTTATTCCATAGTTCATTATCAAAAAGTATATTATACAATGCAAAGTACTACAGTTGATTCTATGAAGGATATATGTCGATTAAACATGGTTAGCCAAAACATATGAAATATTTCAAGGTGCGACCTGCCCTGGAGACCATACCAGTTCGTTTCATAAATATTGGTGATGAAATAATTACTCCTCCTTCAACTTGCATCATTAACGTATAAATTAGTACTTGTCAGATCCAAAAATAATCTTCCAGAGAATATTAAGCTTGTTCTGGGTTTGACGACAAAGTTACATATTTGCACTGACTAGTTCTCTCAAATCCAATGGATGCCACTTGATTACCGAATATGTAAAGTAATACTAAGTTATGTTTATCGTGTCGATGATCAATCTTTCAGAATTTTAATTTTGTTAGAAACAGTCATTCGTAGTTTCCTGGCTTTAGGAGGGAGACACGTAACTTCACGTGTCCTGATGTCAAACTTTCTGGTTCAATGTAATTCAAGTGCACTTTCGAATGATTTACATACGGTTCTAAAATGTATTCCCAGTATCAAATGTTTTGAAAAGAGATACACTAAGCCATAGTTTCCGTTCTTACCTATGTCTGTTGAAAAATGCATGTTTTGTATTCCATGAACTTAAGTTTAACTTAATTGGCACAATGAGTATCAGGTGTCATTTGATCAGTGTCTTGTTTCATTGCATTTGTTCCTAAAACGTTTCTTAGGTAGTTCATGTTTTCGCTTTGCTTAGAAGGTCAATGGATTATTTCTTGTACCTTTTCTTAAATTTCATTATCCTCCTCCTCCTCCTCCTCCTCATCATCATCATCATCCTCATCATCATCATCATCATCATCATCAGTCCCGTAGTCAGTAGACCGTTGAGGCACTGCACAAGATCGAACAACCAGCTTCCTCCATTCCTCTTGACTTTCCGTCTTTCTCAGTGAGTCGCTCAAAGTGTGAAGCCTGTCTACTAATGTATGTTATCTTCCCACCGCTTTCTTTGCCTGCCGCTCTTTCTTTTTCCTTGTATAGTGCCGACGTAGGATAGTCTTGGCAAGTCCTGATGATCGTTAGACATGCCCATACCACTGCAGTTTACCTTTTTTCACTGTAATCATCGTGAGGCCCAATGGCTTGTCTAACCCTTTGCCGTATTTCTTCATTGGTGACATGGTCTTTGTATGTGACGCCGAGGATCTTTCGGAAACAACAAATCTCTGTGACCTGTATCCTTTTCTCTAAGTCAGCTGTTATGGCCCGTGATTCGCAAGCATATAGAAAAATGGAGATCACCAGCGAGTGCATCAGTCTGACCTTTGAACTGAGTAGAATGTTCTTGTTGTTCCAAATGGACTTAAGTCCTGTCAGCGCTGCTGTTGTCTGTGCAATCCTGGAAATTATTTCTGGCTTCGATCCTTCATCTGTTACAGTTGCCCCAAAATGACTGAAGCTGTTGACTGTGTCTAGCTTCGTACCTTGGACCCTGATGTCAGTGCTGATGCCCTTGGTGTTGTTGGTCATCATTTTGGTCTTCTCTGTACTGATTTCCAGGCCGCAGGCTGCAGAGGTTTTGTCGAGGCCCCCTACTAAGCTAGCTAATTCTTGTTTATTTCCTGCTAGTCCATGAATGTCGTCGGCAAAACGTACGTTGGTGACTTTCCTGCCTCCGTTGCTTTTACATTTAACTTGTATGAATAATTTTCGTAAGGAGAGGGACATCAATAAGTTGTGAATACGTTTGATCTAATACAAATAATTAATTTGTAATTAACGAAACAATAATTTGTGAAACTTGAAAAGAAAGATTGAACGCACACCTAAATGATATATCTGCAACATGCATCCTTTGAATTTTCATGGAATAAATTTCATCTATACACTTTGTTCATTGAGGCATGATCAATAGATAAAAGAAGGCAATTGCAAAGTGTAATTATCGAAGCCCCTGACCTCATCTGAACACAAATGCCGATATGAGGTTTATATTTACTCTATTCATAGCTTAATTATCTATGACATAACCAGATCCTGGTTTCATTAATTTATTTACTTTTTCTCCCTTAATTTAAGAAACCGAATTATCTTGCTTACGATTATTGTGAATATATTGCAATGTTAGAGATTGTATATACAATTTTCTTTTACGCAGTTTTCAAATTGCATCCCCGAAAATGCGTTTGTTCTTGGTAAAGATTTAAAGAATTCTCCAAATTTGAAGAAATCCGAACATCAGGCAGAGATACAACAAGACATGTCCACTATAATTATGGGTATTATGAAGATCTTTAATCACTGATGTCTGCTGAGAATTTATGATTATCAGTATTTCGATCCAATAAAAATAATTATATTTCATAATCTAAGCTTTGGGGAAAAATGTAAAATGTTTAGCGAAACCATGACAAGATCTGTTAAGATGCAAATTTGAACGAAGAACACAAATTGTACTTGAAATGTATAAATGTTATAATGCAATTGAAAGTTCATACCCTTAATTATATTCCTATTGACCACTTCTTATAGCAGGGTATTCTTTAGCGGGGATAAATATCCGATTCGAATACCTATAACATGAAAGAGTTTAAGACTTCTAAATCGTTTAACCACAAGGGCAAATTCCTCTCAATTTTCAGTATTACCTTACTGCTAGTTTGATGCATTGTGCTGGCTATTAAATGTATAGCTTGATGCATTGTATTGGCTATTAAATGTATAGCTTGATTCATTATGTTGGCTATTAAATGTATAGCTTGATTCATTGTGTTGGCTATTAAATGTATAGCGTGATTCATTGTGTTGGCTATTAAATGTATAGCTTGATTTATTGTGTTGGCTATTAAATGTATAGCTTGATTCATTGTTTTGGCTGTTAAATGTATAGCTTGATTAATTGTATTGGCTATTAAATGTATAGCGTGATTCATTGTGTTGGCTATTAAATGTATAGCTTGATTTATTGTGTTGGCTATTAAATGTATAGCTTGATTCATTGTTTTGGCTGTTAAATGTATAGCTTGATTAATTGTATTGGCTATTAAATGTATAGCTTGATTTATTGTGTTGGCTATTAAATGTATAGCTTGATTCATTGTTTTGGCTGTTAAATGTATAGCTTAATTAATTGTATTGGCTATTAAATGTATAGCTTGATTCATTGTTTTGGCTGTTAAATGTATAGCTTGATTAATTGTATTGGCTATTAAATGTATAGCGTGATTCATTGTATTGGCTATTAAATGTGCCCATGGCACTCAGAAATAACCCGAGCTGTACAAATATTGATCTTCGGTAATAGAAATAATTTATATATGTGTATGAAATTACGCCAAATTAAAAATACGTTTATAAAGTATAAATTTATTTGGCTATCTTCCAGCTGTTTGAAATAAATGGTCTCCAGTGAACGTCTAAGAATTGATATCCTGTAAGGTTTCTATAATGCTCTTGTCTTTTGACCCCTTTAAATTTAGGCCATATAGTTTCGTACAGTAAATAAAATATTTATATTAAACCTAATGCCAGTTTTACAGGTAAAAAATTCATATATTAAAAGTAATGAAATTAATTTCAGTTATTTTTTAACAAAATCCGCCTATCGTAATTTCACAGCTCATAACCGATATTCTTTATACCCCCATTAAAGCCAGCTTTTCTATAATGGAAGCGAAATTCAAAGTGATAACCACACATAATATATCGTGCCAAGGATATCACCATTCTTTACTCTTTCGAGTACTGTCCAAAACTATAAATTAATTATCTACAATTCAATCTCTTGTTTATGTTCTTTTTTAATTATTGACTCATTCTTCAGTAACCAATTATTTGTTTCAATGTAAATTTTTATTCAGTAGTTAAATAGGAAAACGTTTGATTCGCCTCTAATATATGCGGTCCAAGAAAGTATAAAATATGTGTAAGATCACCCTCCGCCCCCCGCCCCCCTTTATTGTAGGTGGGATTTTACATCTATCTATTCGTCCAAGCTTTTATATAATACCTATTTACAGTAACTATATGCTTATGCACCAATCGATCTATCTTTCTTAATCACTTAGTCCCTGACGTACTTATTTACTTAACTGCTGAACTGTTCACATCATTTACTGGACAATCCACCAATCCATCTATCCATCAATCCGTCAATCCAATCAGGCATTCATGCATTCATACATGCATAATTTCTTTGTGCATACAATCAATTACTATCTTACGTATAATATCAGTTTTTATTTAGTGCGCAATTCTGCTAAAAGTGTATGATTATTGTCTCTGGCACAAATTGACCCATTCAATAAATTTTCTTTTCATCATCGATATAATAATATTTTGCAAACTTTGCAACACACGCTCACACACACACAAACACACACACACACACACACACATACACAAACACGACTCACTCCACTATTCTGGTTGTGAGTCAGGCACTCGAACCACTAAGGTACTGTTCATTCAAACTAAAGACGTTTCCACATATACCACGAGTATAGGGTATATTTCCGCTATTTTTTTTCCATTTCTCTCCATAATATGCGTAAATTAGCTAGCGAGGAAAATGTATCAGAGGAAACCCACAAGCATCTATATCTCACATAATCCCAGTTTATTAAATTATCACTACAAGAAGTTTATTGCATTTATGTCAAAGTCGAATATGTCATACAAAAAATCAAATAGACAGGTTGTCACACAAATAACCACACCACTTATTTTATTTTATAATCAATAGCCGTGTTGTCAGACAAATATCTGCGCCTCTGCCAGTTTTTTAAATATTTTTCTTATTTGTTTCTTTCCACCATTTAGAGAGCCAGTTGTTGACAGAAACTTTGATTTTGTACATGACGACAGAGTGGATTAAAGATAGAATTGTTTTGTTTTAAAGTTTATAGATGGACCACGAGACTCCTTTGTTAATGTATTATCTTGACTCCCTTACTATGGTATAAAAACATATCAAAATTCAACTAGCTTTAGCTGAAACAAAAATATTAATTATAATTGGGGTAGTTTATCACGCTTAGTTATAATGTGTAATATGACCTTGTGTCAGTATTGCCTTCATTTTTCTCCGCATACGATGCCGCATTTTGTGTATTACTATTGGACGAAAGTGCAGGGTAAATATTCTGAACAAAATATAATGTATTATTCGGAAATCTCTGAAAGGTACAGTGTTGAACTTTTTATTTACAGCAATAATCGTTTACCAAACGTATTTATTAATTTTAGACCGCGGACAGACACTGATCTCTACATGCTTGGATAAAGTGACTTAAGTGTAAAAGAATGAGTAATATCAATATTGATTCCTCTGTGGAGCTTAGACGATATTTTACTAAACGTCTTGTAAAACTCGTATTTCATGTATTTATTAACATTTTCATATTGGTTTAAACATAATAATATATATGGCGGGTTCAAGTCGTGCCAGAAAGATTTCGTCCAGCTTGCTCTTGCTTAATAATATTTATTTATTTTAAATCATAACACGTTAATAAATATAGTATATTAAGTAAAGCTACAAATGTAAATGTTGGGTTGATTCATAAAGCAAGAAAATTAATTTACTAGAAATGAACCTGATTTGACTTTTGTCTCCCTTTTAATCCTATTGACTGCAATAGAACCATTTGTTGTAGAAGAAGAAGAAGAAGAAGAAATAAAAGGAAGAAGTGTCATCGACAGCAGTAGTTGGTTGAACCATAATATCAATAGTAGTTTTAGTTTATGCTAAAGTCGCAGTTGTCGTTGTTTTGACTATAATGACAGAATTCGAGTTAACTTTCCTATTTCTGATTTTTTATCGCCTGAGATGTTGTGTAATTCTTATGTTTTGAAAGCTCTGACACACAAACTTTAGGACCTGTTTCACTCTCGTAATAAGAAGAAAAATGTACTAACTATAAACTCGTTTGCTTTCCAACCAATCTGTGTATCCCCAGTTTATAAACTATGCCATGAATGATAATATATGACCATGTATATACGGCCATTAACTTGCATACGACAAAACCACGTTATTCTGTTTTAGGCTGAGAAACAACTCCTGTCGGTTGGTGGAGCAAAGACCATGCACCTTAAAAAGTCATTATCATCAGCCTCTTGTTTGCGGTAGCTGTGTTTGTATAGTGTAAGGCCAATAATTCAGTGGTCCTTAGTTTGATGACGTATAAAGGCTGTCCAGTTAGCTTGCCTCTGTGAATCATTTTCCATTGCACGAGCTACCACCATCTTAACATGATATAACTAATAGCATGCGTAAAGGGCCGTCAAAAACAAAAATAATCCCATTCTCTCTAATCCGAAAACGGTTTCGTGCAAAATATTTGAAACCAATAATTTTGGACTAGATATTCAAATGGATCAATGAATTAGCACGATCAGTCACTACATTACTAATTAGTGCATTAATAATTGAAACGTCTGTTTGGGAGATTGCTACATTGTAATTAGCATCGTCTCGTTTATGATTCCTCAAGACATCTTAAGGAGCGTATTTAACCGTTTATTGCACTGCCATCTCTAACCATATCAGAATAATGTTAGTATTACTTGACATGTTCACCGCTGTAAATGAATTAAATGGCATCTCTATGATAGCACTGAAAATCATAGTCTATTTAAATCATTATTTATTAGATATTTTATAAAGGTCACTGTCATGTTTCTCTGTTATTAATTATATTTCTAGTGGCATCCCTGAGTTTAGATAGCACTGAATATCATAGTCTATTTAAGTCATTATTTATTAGATATTTTATAAAGGTCACTGTCATGTTTCTGTTATTAATTATATTTCTAATCTTTATTAGATATTATATAAAGGCCACTGTCATATTTTTCTGCTATTAATTATATCTCTGATCTTTACGTTCAAAGCACTCTCATATCAAATCCATTCCACTTCTTGAGCAAAATTGCCGATTTTGACATGGGCTTTGTGTTAAAATCCAAAGACTAAATATTTTAAGAATATCAGATTTTCTACATTTTGAATCAGCGATAATATTAATTCAATATTAGCGTCGTCTGTATTTGTTTTCGATTTCTTTTGCCTTGCTCGTTCGCTAATTATGATTCAAAGACAAGAATCGTATATTGAAGTTGCTTAATGAGGAGACTGGCACCATTCACCAACACGTGTTCAAGTTAAATCCAGACTTAGACCATTTAGATAAGGCAGTTTTAAGATAGACTTAAATTTCAGGTAATGGAAATGTTTGATTGCAAACTAAACCCTAAGTCTGTACTTAAGATATGTTTGTCAAATCAAGGTAATAACATAATTTTAGGTCATTTAGCTTTTGTTCATGTTAACGTCATTAACGTACAGTATCCAATATGGAGGTTAGTGTGTAAGGTATAATGCTGAGCAGTTTCTAACAAATATCTAGGTAAATATAAAAAGTTACTGACCTTAACATTAGCGCTATTGAATAGATGTTACCAGGTAAAGAATGAAGAATCTTATTCGGGAGAGGGCAGCAGATGCCACCTTCAGAGCACCGTCAAAATCCCCTGTCTATGTGCACCATTTCCTCTAATTATATATTGGAATGAATAACGTAAATGGTGTAAATATTTTAAAATAATTATTCATTAATTTAAGAGAGAAAACAGTAACTTTATTTTGCGATTATGTCATTTCCACGCGTTCTTTAAACATTAAGTACATATTCATCTCAAAGTTTCAAATGCATCATTTGGAAATTAGTAAAGATCGTTTGTATTGAACCGAAATTTTGCAAACAAAGTCTGGTTATATTAACTTTTACACGTTGATTGAAATGTACCCTGTAAAGGTTATCAAATGTCGATAGTCTGAGTAGGTCTCAAGCTTAAACAGAGAAGAGTCGCTTTTTATGACAAGAGAAGCAGACCTGTAAGAAATTATTAAATGAACCAAGAAAAAACATTGTTTAGCATCTAGTCTGGACCTTAGTGTGCTAGAAGTATCAATCGAAGTTATTTTGTAATCTTTCGTTCTTATGGATTATGTAGTACCATACCGACTAAATCAGACACAACGGATTTAACTCACAGAAGGTAAGTCTGACTTGAACTTTTAAATCAAGGATCCAATCATTGAATTATAATTGACTGAAATTTTGGTCAGTCTTATAATGGCACTCATATGTCTTAACTCATGAGATGACTTTAAGACTTTTGGTGGTTAAGCTGTTGCCTACTCTAACATACACCGTTAGGAGTAATTCGATACATCAAGCCCACCAATCTGTGTTGATATTGATGGACTATATGTGTGTCTGATGTGACCGAATTTGCTCTGGGAACATACCTTACATGTCATGAAAAGAACCCGTTAGCCGACGGTAGATTCACAGCCGCGCGAAATAACGGTAAGAGTATAAAATGTACACCGACGTGTGCACCTAAAATGTTCTGCAAATTTGTGCAGCTTTTAATGAATATTTGATATCACACATATACAGAAAATCAATATTTTCGTGTGAGTTGCTGATTTATCGGCCTACGTTAGGTGATACAAGTGAAACAATGGAACCCCTCCATACAAGGGCCAAATATATTTGACCCAAGTAAGGATAGATCCCTTTTATCATCCCTTTATCATGAAATGTATTTTGCGAGAACTTCAGTTGCTTGACATTAACATTAGCAAGAAAAGTTGATCATCCATTCGGTGTACATGACCAATCCTTGGTAGTCGAAACTGTCTTACCAGTATAACCATGATGGCATGTGTGTGCTCTTATCATCTATTAGGTGTATGCGTCGAAACCATTGTAAGCGACACTGTCTTAGGAGTATGACCATGCTGGGAATGTGTGCACTCTCTAGAGCCTCTGTGTTGGTAATTGTTTTCAACATGGGGTTGCTGAGGTATCATCAGGGGGCAGGGTAGGTGAAAGCTGTGAGCCTTATTCTTGGTGTGGGACTCGCTGAGTGCTGAGAACTCAGGCTTGGTACACCTGTAATTTTGGAGTGTTCAGTCATCATATTGTTCATGTTGTTATTCCAGACCCTCATGCTCTTATTATGATGTGTAAAAAGAACATTGTAAATTATAACTCAAGTTCGTTCGACAGAAATTTGTTTTTAATATTCACAAATGTAGTGGATGTCGAAACTATTAAAGCATTACTGCTCTCTTTGAATAGAGAAGCTAACGATGTTATGACCTTTAAAGTTTAACTGGTTACAGTCAGCATTTGAATAATGCATTCGTGTGTTCCTCCAATTTATCACTCAAAAATTGACATCTTTATCGGCGATTAATTTCTGTTGTATCCATTTTCTCAACCATTTTCAGACATTTATGCTCATAAAAAAGGAGTTTCTAATTTGTTTCAGTCTTTGGTGATAAAAACCAGCACCCTTTTTTACCCAATGACGATACATGTCCACAGTTTTCTATTGAGTGTTAGTTAACCTTTACATAAATAAAAGCTAGTAGTGCTGTTGTTCCATAGGCACTTTCCGACTAGCCTTCCTTTAAGTCTAGTTCCAAATTGGTAAAAAATAATGTCTTTATATACTGACTTCACCATAGGAAGGTTTCATGCATTTCACTCAGTTACATGGTTATATCAATATTACAGGTGAAAAAAAAACGATTTTAGAGAATAGAAAGTATAATGAAAAAGACAACTAATACTTTCAATATTCTGTAAATCAGATTCTCGTCTGAGTCATTATGAAAACCAATACTATTTTAGTGATCTACAATATGCGAATTGATATTTGTGGAATGAACAGTTTACTGTAGACCATGGACTGAACTATAAGCAAGACTGCAAAATCAATTTAGATTTCTAATCTAGCTGCAGACAATATACCTTTACAACGCTTGTTAATATGTTTCTCTGTTATTGTACATGTTTGAAGAGAGAATAATTGGAAACAATCGTACAGAAATTGATTTAGCTCTTCTTAAAATAAATCATAATACTATGTGTTTGAAATAAACAAGCTTAATAAATTTAACAAAATATTGACAAGAGACTCCTAATGAATATTTATATGAATGTTGTTTTCCTTTCTGGTCAAGCCTTGAAGTCTGCGGGTGTAATGATTGTCTTTACAGTGTTAGTAACTAAGATCACTGATGCAGTATGCAAGATTTCACAGCAAAATGTCTGCTGTTTGACGTTTGCCGTGGGAGAAAGTTTTTTCTTATAAAATAGGACAAGGCCAGGTAAAGAAAATAACAAATAAAAGGGACACTGAGTATGTATATAGCTTTATATAAGAGGAACAGTTAGGTAAATGCTAAAACGATGCAACATTTACAGAAACATTGATAGAATTTTCAAATATCCAGAGAAATAAGTTTTCGAAGTGGACTTTATGGATATCTATGAAAGGTTTATTTAGAGACTAATACCAACAGTTAAAACGTTATCCTTATCACTTAACATTTTAAATGTATAAAATGGCGATTACTAACACGTTAAAAGTGTTATGAAATATACCAGCCTGAATACACTTATAGATGTATATGAATCTTGCCTAAGAAATGATACATTGATACAACAAGACATGAGGTCAATGTAGAAATGTGTATTAATATGTATTGTCATGATCGTTATTTGTATGTTTCTTTTATATTTTATAGGGTAGAAAATGTATGTGATTGCTAGTCATCACGATAATTCAGAATCGAGAAGTTGACAACTAGGAATGTGTATGCATGTATTAGAACTTGTTAATAACAATAATATTATTGCAAAATTATTGTAGAAGAAAACGTGTACGGAATATGTACATGAGAGTGCGTGAGTTGACCGGTTAATTTACGCTCCATTATTCCGATGAAATGTATATAACAATGAGATGAATTTCCTAAGATTAGACAACATTATACGTCACTTCTAGTTCTACAGGTAGCTTTCCGGGTGCGTTTTGAGTTAGAAGCGACGTGGAGAGCACGTGGTAGTCGTTTATAGTGACGTCAGTAATTTGAATAATGTCCAGTACCGGAAAAATCACATGATAGAGTGAACCAGAATTTCAGTGAGAGCTCGTTGTCAAGGGTACGGTAAGTACCAAATAGAAATATTTGGCAGACAGTGAGTGACAGATGAATCACAGAGACAACACTATAAGGAAACACTGACATGAGTTCTCGAAGTTCGTGTGATGCAGTAATAATTGGCAACTGTTAATATGTCATTGAATGTATTTGTTCGAATGACATTGCGATTGAAAACATCTTTTGTATGTTATTTATATTAAAAATGTATTAATGTTTGGATTTTGTGTGTACCAATCAGGCGGAAATATTGTTGTGACTTATAACCGCAACATATATGATACTCATGTTTCACAATCGCTACATTTTTGTTTATATTACGTCATACTTATTCACTTACAACCCTTGCCTAGAACGAAAAGCGGGGATGTGGAACTTTTGAGTACAAACCATAGCCTATATAAGCACTTAGAATGCCAAAATAAGTAGTATAATGTTTTAAATTCTATATTTTTGCAGCAAGAGATCGGAACAAAATAATTCGTTTTTCATACAATTGACTCTTTGTTATTGATCCAAAAGCTGCCGTTTAATTTGTGTGGAGAAACAACGCAAAATCTATAGACATTTTTGAAAACACAATTACTTTATAATAATGGAAGTTCATTGAACTGATGCAAAAAATGAAACACATGATAAACAATGCGTAGCAAAATAAGCAATTTGTACAATGCAACAAGCACAATATTTCTGGAACACATGCTCAAACCGATGTCACAAAAATTTAAAATCAGCTTCTTTAGTTAGGAATTAATTAGAAGCAATGCAAAGTAAACAAAACAACCCTAAACCCTACAGCGTTGGAACCCAAGCTGACGAAATTGTTTTTGAAGTGACCATAGTTAAGCTGACATGTGGCTATATTTGGGCCAAAATAAAAGACGTGGCCAATCGGCGGTTGAAACGGGATTACATAGAGGACCAGTTTATATCAGGGACATTTTTCCGTATTTCATACCCTTTGGTCATGCAAATAAATATGTATTAGAGTACTTAAGGGTAAATGACCATGATAAACATGAACACGTCTCGCTGTTTGGTGTTATTGAAACATGCAAGATACATTATTAAAAAAGATTAACAAATGGAAAAGAAACGAATGGTCCTGTCATACGTATATCTTTCTCTACACTATATTCTGTAGCGATGTTTCATTTAACAATAGTTGTTCAAAAGTGAATAGATATTTTGGACAATAATTGACATATATCTCGAGCAATAAATACGGTATTACACTGGAATGGCTAACACGGACTGCAAAAATATAACTCATGGGTTCGTATTTTCAGATTTATCTATTGGATATGAATTTATCAGAAATGTCAGTTATAGAATAATTAACTAAATTTTATGAAAATAAATAAATTTCTCTTTTGCATAAGAAATAATGCATAGCGTTAATAAAATTCATAAAATAATAATCATTGACAGTTGAAGAAATAGAAATTTGTTATTTCTTACAATATTCCCAGAACAGAAAATATAAATTTCCAAGAAAGTCGTGAAGTTGAAATTTTACTAACACTTCATTAGCACTTTACCTATTAGGCCTTATTTACTGTAAGTCGTTTACCATTGCCCACCATAGAATGTTTACAACCTCAGAACGGACAGAAGTTAATACTTAAACGTATAAAGTACATTAATTACTTTTGTCATTTTCATATGGCGTCCATTGGCTAAATAGTTTGCTATTTTCTCCAGCTTAAAACGTGTGTACTTTAGGTCGATATGTCTCCGCAGTTTCGTCTTTATGCACAATAATGTGAAAAACAATAGCAGGTTGTCATAAAGGAATACAAAACTTGATGACCTTAATATAGAGTGAGAAGAATAATAGTATCGCGTGAATCCTGTGTTTTAAATCTCCTAATAAAATTGCAAAATCACAGAGTTATTTTAATTTAATTGGAAAATAATTGAGTGAGAAAAATAATCAATTTCGATGTTTGTACCAAGAGAAGGAAATCACACTAGCGGGGTTGCATTATTTGAAGAAGAAAAAACATAACTCCATGTCTGGGATTTTTTCTCTCGGTCCACACACCCCAATTAGATTATATTAATCTCCTGATTGAACAGTTTAAGTATTGCAACTTATTGCCCCCCTCCTAGTAGAAAAAACAAGCTGGCTGACTCTCTCTTTTTGGAGCAGTTTCCGAATCTCCTGGACTATGGAAATTCTATAGGTGGCAACCTGGTTATTCTTGGAGATTTCAGCTTTCAGTTTGACTGTCCCGGAAACCCAAATACATCAAAACTCATAGATTCCATTAATGTTTTCAACCTGAAACAGTCAGTTAACCAACCTACCCATAAACACAGTCACATTTTAAACTGGATTTTTCATAGACCTGATGATAACATTCTACGGTCCTCCCTGGTATCCCATGACCTTGCATCAGATCACCTCTGCAGTATATGCCATCTTGACATATCAGTCACTAACCCTCCACCTTTATCTGCTACTAAGAGAAACCTCCGTATGATAAATAGAACCAAACTAATGCATGACATCCAAGCTAACTTAAAAACTTACCTCCTACCTCTAGCATATTATATTCGCAAAGTCAATCTTTCGCGCAGCATTACATCTACCTCCTACCTCTAGCATATTATATTCGCAAAGTCAATCTTTCGCGCAGCATTGCATCTAATATACTTAATTAAAAGTACCCAAATTTGGCCAAACACCAAAATTTATATTTTAACTTTTTAAAATCTGCAGTGTGCTGAGATGGTATAGGGTCAAATATTTCAAATATAATGCAAATTACCATAATTATCTCCAGTTTCTTTGATATAGTCAGTTAATACAGAAAAAGTAATTTGATAGTATCTGTTTTTGCTAGTATGAATAACGTCTTTATAATATAATTTGTGGGACAAAGTACCACAGGTGATTCTTAGAAGTCTTTATGTCAATTAAACATGTTTAACCAAAACATATGAAAGATGTTAAGGTGTGACCTGCAATGGAGAGAATAACAGTTCCTTTCACAGAGGTTGGTGCAGAAGTAAGTATACCACCTGCAACTTGCACAGAAAATTAAGTTTGTTCTGGGTTTGGTACCATTGTCACATATTGGCACTGACAGTTTCTCTCAAATCCAATGGATACCAGTTGATTACAGAATATATAAAGTAATTCTCCTCTATGTTTATCGCGTCAATGTTCAATCTTTCAGATATTTAATTTGTTACAAAGAGTCATTCATAGTTTAACCGTTTTTGGAGTGAAACATGTATCTTCATGAGTCCTGCTGATAAACGTTCTAGTTGAATGTCCTTCAAGTGCATTGAATGATTTACGTACTGTACTTATCTTCATTCATTGCTTTGGCTATTAAATGTACACGTGTAACTTAGAACTAAACCGAAATATTATTCTCCCGTAATAGACACAATTTATAACTATGTATAAAATTAGGCCAAATTAAAAATATGTTTAAAAAGTATGAATTTAGTTGGCAATCTTCCAGCTGTTCGAAACAAATGGTCTCCAACTGACTTCTAGGAACTGATATCCTGTGAGGTTTCTATACTGCGCTTGTCTTGTGTCCCCTTTAAATTTAGGCCATATAGTTTCATACAGTAAATATAATATTTATACTAAAATTAATGCCAGTTTTACAGGTAAAACAATCGTATAGTGAAAATAGTGAAACTAATAACAGTTAGTCTTAACGACGACGCCTATCGTAGCTTAATAGCTCATAACCGATATTTTAATACCCCAATTAAAGCCATTTAAATCTATACCAGCCTTTCTATAATGGAAGCGAAATTCAAAATAATGACCACACAGTAAATTTCGTGCCAAGGTTCTCCACATTTTATTCGATCGAGTAACGTCCGAGAATTAAATATAAGCTTATTATCTACAATTTAATCTCTTGTTTATTATATATTTTAATTTTATATTCTTACTTCAGTAACCAATAATGTGTTTCAATGTAAATTTCATTCCGTATTTTAAAAGGAGAAAGTTTGATTCGTATCCAACATATTCGGTCCAAGAAAGTATTAAATGTGTGCAAGACACCAATTTTATTTGTAGGTGGGATTTTACATCTATATATTAGTCCAGGCTTTTATATAATACGTATCTACAGGAACTATATGCTTATACACCAATCGATCTACCTTCCTTAATCACTTAGTCACTGACGTACTTATTTACTTAACTACATAATTGTTCACATCATTTAGCCGGCAATCCATCCATCCACCAATCGATCAATTAATCAATTCATTCAGACATTCATGCATTCATGCATGCATAATATCTTTGTGCATACAATCATTTAGTATTAATTTAGTTCAATATTCTATTAAAAGTGTATGATTATTGTCTCGTGCACAAATTGACCCATTTAATAAATTTTCTTTTCACCATTATATATAATAATATTTTGAAAACTTTGCAAGACACTCACACACACACACACACACACACACACACACACACACACGACTCACCCCACTATTCTAATTGTGAGTCAGGCACTATAACCACTAAGATACAGCTGTTCATTCAAACGAAAGACGCTCGCATATATACCACGAGTATAGAGTATATTTACGCTACTTTTTCTCTCACCCAAATGTGCGTGAATTAGTTAATTTGTATAGATGAATCATGAGACTCCTTTGTAATTGTATTATTTTGCCTCCCTTATTATGGTATGAAAAATACATTAAAATTCAACTAGCGTTAGCTGAAACAAAAATATTAATTATTATCAGGGTAGTTTCTCACGTTTAGCTATACTATGACTTTGTGTCAGCAATGCCTTCCTTTTTCTCCGCATACGATGCCGCATTTGGTGTACTACTACTGGACCAATGTGCAGAGTCAATATTCTCAACGACACATAATGTATTATTCGGAAATCTCTGAAAGGTATAGTGTTGAATGTTTTTATTATATACAGTAATAATCGTTTGCCAAAGGTAGTTATTAATTTTAGACCGCGGACAGACACTGATCTCTACTTGCTTGGATAAAGTCAGTTAATTGTATAAGAAAGAGTAATATCATTACTGATGCCTCTGTGGAGCTTGGACGATATTTTACTAGACGTCTTGTAATTCATGTATTTATTAACATTTTCATGTTGGTTTAAACTTAACAATATATATGGCGGGTTCAAATCGTGGCAGAAAGGTTTTGTCCAGCATACTCTTGCTTAATAATATTTATTTATTTTAAAGCAAATTAATTCATTAAATACATTTTAATAAGTAAAGCTACAAATGTGAAAATTGGGTTGATTCATAAAGCAAGAAAATTAATTTGCTAGAAAGGAACCTGATTTGACTTTGTTTCTCTTTTAATCCTACTGACTATAAAAGAACCATTTGCTGTAGACGAAGAAGAAGAAGAAGAAGAAGAGAAGAAGAAGAAAAAGAAGAAAAGAAAGAAGTATCATCGACGGCAGTAGTTTGTTGAACCACAATATCATTAGTAGTGGTAGTTTATGTTGAAGTCGCAGTTGCCGTTGTTTTGACTATAATGACAGAATTCGAGTTAACTTACTTATTTCTGATTTCTTATCGCCTGAGATGTTGTGTAATTCTTACGTTTTGAAAGCACTGACGCACAAATGTTAGGACCTTTTTCACTATGGTAATACGAAGAAGAAAGTACTATCTATAGACTCGTTTGCTTTCCAACCAATCTGTGTATCCCCAGTTTATAAACTATGCCATGAATGATAATATATGATCATGTATATACGGCCATTACCTTGCATACGACAAAACCACGTTATTCCGTGTTGGGTTGAGAAACAACTCTGGTAGGTTGGTAGAGCAAGGACCTTGCACCTTAAAAATTCATTATCATCAGCCTCTTGTTCGTGGTAGCTCTGTTTGTATAGTGTAAGGCCAATACTTCAAGGGTCCTTGGTTTGATGACGTATCAATCCTGTCCATTTAGTTTGCCTCCATGCATCATTGTCCATGGCATTAGCTACCACCAACCTAACATGATATAAATAATATCATGCCGAAAGGACGTAAAAAAACACAAAACAGCACCATTCTCTCTAGTCCGAAAACGGCTTGATGTAAAATGTAAATTCTTTTGAAACCAATAATTTATTACTAGATATTCGAATGGATCAATGAATTTGTACAATCACTCACTACATTACTAATTAGTGCATTAATAATTGAAACGTCTGGTTTGGGAGATTGCTACATTGTAATTAGCTTCGTCTCCGTTTATGATACATCAAGACATGTTAAGGAGCGTATTTAACCGTTTATTGTACAGTCATCTCTAACCATATCAGAATAATGTCATTATTACTTGACAGGTTCACCGCTGTAAATGAATTAAATGGCATCCCTAAGTTTAGATAGCACTGAAAATCGTAGTTTATTTACGTCATTATTTATTAGATATTTTATAATATTCACTGTTACGTTTTTTAGTTATTAATTATTACTCTGATCTTTACGCTCAAAGCATTCTTATATCAAATCCATTTATATTTTTGAACAAAATTGCCGATTTTAAGATGGGTTTTGTGTTAAGCTATAAAGACAAAATAATTCAAGAATATCAAAATTCCTGCTATTTGAAACAGCGATAAGATTAATTCTAGACTTGTATCTGCTGTGTTTGTTTGTATTCATGTTTGCCTTGCTGTCTAGATTATTATGATGGAAAGGCAAAAATTGTATTTTGAATTTGCTTATTGGGGAAACTGGCACCATTCACCAACAAGTTTTCAAGTTAAATCCAGACTTACGCCACTTAGATAAGCCAGATTTAAGGTGAGTTAAATTTCAGGCAATTGAAATGTTTGACTCCATACTAAACCTAAAGTCGGTACTTACGATATGTTAAATCAAGGTCATAACCTAATGTTAGGTCATTTGCATTTATTAGTGTTAACGACATTAAAGTACAGTATACAAAATGAAAGTCAGTGTGCAAGGTATAACTTTAAGCAGTTTCTAACAAATATCAAGGTAAATATAAAACGTTACTGACCTTAACATTAGCGCTATTTACTAAATGTTAACAGGCAAAGAATGTAGAACCTTTGCGGAAGCGCAGAGCACCTTCGAAATTTCCTGTATATTTGCACCATTTTCTATAATCAATTATTGGTATGAATGGCATAGATGGTCTAAATATTTTAAAATATTTAATCATTGATTTTACAGATAAAACAGTAACTTTATTTTGCGATTATATCTGTACCTCCCGTTCTTTAAATAATAAGAACATATTCATCTCAACATTTCAAATGCATCATTAAATTAGTATACATGGTTTGTATAGAACCTACATTTTACCCAAAAAGTCTGGTCATATTAACTTTTACACGTTGATTAAAATGTGCCTTGTAAAGGTTATCAAACGACGATTGTCTGAGTAGGTCTCAAGCTTAAACAAAGACGATTCGCATTATTATGAAAAAAGAAGCAAACTTGTAAGAAAATATTAAATGAACGAAGAAAAAATATTGTTTAGCATCTAGTCTGGATCATAATGTGCCAGAAGTATCAATCAAAGTTAATTTTTAATCCTTCGTTCATATGGATTATGTAGTACCATACCCACTAAATCAGACAATGGTATATATCAATCCAATTAAATGTAGCATGCAAATATTGAACCTTCTGATGAAACGTATAATAAATCACGTTACGGTCACACAATGGGTGAATGATTTTTGTTTTCTAGATGCACTTTATATTTATTAATAATTGGAAAATCATAAGCATGCATATATTTGTAAATTAAATAAGAAAAGTAAAATAAAACCAATTGGATGGTTACATATATATGACGAAATTCATGAACTTAACCCCGGACAGATTATAAATATTAGCAATAGCTATTCAATAAGTCTAAAACTTTTACTCAAGAGACATGTAAATAAATGAAGTGGATTTAACTCACAGAATTTAAATCTGACTTGAACTTTTAAACTGAGGATCCAATCATCTGATTTCTAATTGACTGAATTTTTGGTCAGTCTTAAAATGGCACTCATATGTCATAAATCATGAGCTGACTTTAAGACTTTTGCTGGTTAAACTGTTGCCTACTCTGACACTATTAAAGATTTATGCAGATAAAACTGGAACCAGTCTAACAATATACACCGTTAGGAGTAATTCGATATACCAACCCCACAAATCTGTGTTAATATTGATGGACTATGTGTGTCTGATGTGACCTGTTCATTAAAATGTGCAACTGTGCTGCATACAAATCTTTCTGAAACAAACCTACGTACACTTTAGACACATACCAGTAATTGCTAAAAACCATATGTAGAGGACACCTATTCCACGTGAAATTACAAGTCGCGAAACATAGGATTTGCTCTGGAAACATAATTGACATTCCAAGAAAAGAACCCGTTAGCCGATGGTAGCTACACAGCCGCGAGAAATACCAGTAAGAATATCAAATGTACACCGAAGTGTGCAGCCAAAATGTTCTGCAAATTTGTGCAGCTTTTAATGAATAGGTGAAATCACAAATATAACAGAAAATCAATATTTTCGTGTGAGGGGCTGATTTATGGGCCTACGTTAGGAGATATAAGTGAAACAATGGAACCCCTCCACACAAGGGCCAAATATATATGACCCAAATAAGGATAGATCCTCTTTTTCATCCCTATATCATGAAATGTATATTGCAAGAACTTCGCTTGCTTGACATTAACATTAGCAAGAAAATGTGATCATTCATTCGGTGTACATGCCCAAGCTCTGGTAATCGAACCTTTCTTACCAGTATAGCCATGATGGTCATGTGTGAGCTCCTATAATCTATTATGTCTACGTGTCCAAGCCATTGTAAGCGACACTGTCTTAGCAGTATGACCATGCTGGAGATGTGTTCACTCTCTAGAGCCTCTGTGTTGGTAATTCCATTCATCATGGAGTTGCAGAGGAATCATCGGAGGGCAGGGGGCAGCGTAGGTGAAAGTTGTGACCCTTTTTCTTGGTGTGGGACCCGCTAAGTGCTGAGAACGCAGGCTTGGTACACCTGTAATTTTGGAGTGTTCAGTCATCATGCTGAGTTCCAGACCATCATGCTCTTATTATGATGAGCAAAAAGAACGTTGTAAATTATAATACAAGTTCGTTCGACAGAAATTTGTTTTTAATATTCACACATGTAGTGCATGTCGAAACTATTATAGCATTACTGCTATCTATAAATAGAGACAATAACGATGTTATGACCTTTAAATTTTCGATGGTTACAGTCAGCATTTGAATACTGTATTCTTTTGTTCTTCCAATTTATCACTCAATAATTAACATCTTTATCGGCGAATAATTTCTGTTTTATCCATTTTCTCAACCATTTTCAGACATTTATGCTCATACATAAATATAAGTTCCTAATCTGATTCTGTGTATGGCGATAAACACCAGAATCAATTTGGACCAAATGACGATACCTGTCCACAGTTTTCCCTTGACTGATAGTTAAAATTTACATAAATAAAAGCTAGTAGGGCTGTGTTTTCGTAGGCACTTTCCAACTAGCCCTCCTTGAAGTCTAGCTCCAAAAGGGTAAAGGAAGAATATGTCTTTATATATTGACTTCAACATCGGAACTTTTCATGCATTTCACTTCAGGGTTATATCAATATTACAGGTGAATAAGAAAAACAATTTTAGAGAATAGAAAAAATAACGAAAAGAAACATGATACTTCGAATATTCTGTAACTGAGATCTGGTCTGATCCATTATGAAAACCAATAAGATTTTAAAGATCTACAATATGCGAATTGATATTTCTGGAATCAACAATTTAGTGTAGACGATGGACTGAACTATAAGCAAGACCGCAAAATCAATTTAAATTTCTAATCTAGCTGAAGACAATATACCTTTACAGCGCTTGTTAATATTTCTCTCTATTATTTAAACATGTTTGCAGAGAGAATAATAGGAACAATCGGACACTAATTGATTTAAACTTTTGCTAAAATAAATCATAATACTATGGTTTTGAAATAAACAAGCATAATTATTTTAAGAGAATATTTACGAAATACTCCTAATGAATATTAATATGTATGTTGTTTACTTTTCGGGTCAAGCCTTGAAGTCTGCGGGTATAAACACAGTGTTTACAGTGTTAGTAACTAAGATCCCTGGTGCATTATGTAAGATGTCAAAGCGAAATGTCTGCTGTTTGACGTTTGCCGGGGGAAAAGCTTTATGTGATACAATAGAGAACGCCTGGTAAATAAAATAACATACAAAAGGGACACTGAGGATGTATATAGCTTTAGATAAGAGAAACATGGATAAATACTGAAACGACGCAACATTTACAGAAACATTGATAGAGTTTACAAATATTCAGCGGAAACACGTTTTCGAAGTGGACTATATGGATATCTATGAAAAGTTTATTTAAAGACTAATGCCAACAGTTAAAACGTTTTATTTATTACTTAACATTTTAAATATATAAAATGACGATTACTAACACGTTAAAAGTGTTATGAAATATATTAGCCTGAAACACTTTAAGATGAAAATGAATCTCCCTTAAAGACTTTTTACATTGATACAACGAGATACGTGAGCAATGTAGAAATGTATTAATGTACATCGTTATGATCGTTATTTCTATGTGTCTTTAATATTTCGCAAGGTAGCAAATGTTTGGGAATGCTAGTCATGACGAAAGTTCCAAATCGAGAAGTTAACAATAAGAAATGTGTATGCATGTATTAGAACGTCATCATCATCTTTATTTCCATGGAAGATTACATGATATAAGAATAAATCATCCGAACAAAATCAATAAGTAAGTATTTAAAAAATATATATTTAAATACAAATTCATACACTATATCAGTCAACAAAGTGTTCGTCAACTGCATAAGTTGCAAGTTTCAGTACATTATTTGCAGAAGATAGCTGCACACTGCATGACAAAGTATGCTGCATACAGAACGAATAGCTTGGAGTTTTCTTTGTCGATTACACCTGATGGTAACCTTTCACCTTGAAGATATTGTAGTTGCACTCATCTTCTGCATTACATAACGTAATGTGCAGGCTCAGTGGAAATTTATCAGTAAGGAAATCCCAGATAGAGTTTCTAAAATTCGACATGTAAGGACAACTAACACAACAATAAAGTATCAAGTCTGTATAAACATTCCCACATCTAATACACATATCAAGCTGTGTTTTAGGAACAGCAGCCCATAGTTTAGCTACATATGTAAATACCTTAGTGTGTAGTCTGGTTTCAGCCGACTGCCACACAGAGGCAGGTCGTAAGCGTTCGTGTATCGAAGAGCATCTATCAAAATCTGCTTGATTAGACATACGAACTCTCCAGAGGCTATTTTCAAGACCAACAATTTTTGACCTTACACATTCTTTCCAATTTTATTTATATGGAATTTCAGAATGACATAAATAATCAGTTAGATACCCGAGCAAGTCAAACTTCTTTGAGGTATAATATAAATTTCAAATTAACCCGTAGCTTGACATGCATCCGCTCAAAATGAAGTGAAATAACGCAACGTTAAACACACGTTTAGTATGTACATTGTTAGGCATCAAACACAATCTGTGTAAAAACATCAATTTTCTTCTATCAATTTCGGACTGCGCTGATGTCCATCCTAGCATTGCCAGGAAGACGTCTGATCTTGTATGTGTTGGAAAACCTTGTAAATGTTTGGCAAAATACCTCAGAGTTTTATCCAATAAAGCGAGGTCACTTTTTGAAATGTTACACCATAATTCACTTCCATAAAACATTGAAGGGAAAATTACCTTTTTAATTACATTTGCAGCAACCAAAGGATTTAAACCATTCGGTTTAATGCCAATACCAAACAGACCGTGAAAAGATTTTTTTCCTTTCTTGCATGTATCGAGTATTGCATCATGCGACGTCAGCTTTGAGTTAATCCGGTGCCCCAGGTGTGTTGCCTAATCAGTAACCGGCAAACATGACGGGCCAAGAAACCAATTCATTTTGATATATTTCTTGTATTGGGGACCGAAAATGATAATGTATGACTTTGTGACACTAAGCTCGAATCGCCACTTATTACTGTAGTCGTATGCTATATCTAACAGCTTTTGTAGATTGCTAGGATATATAGCCAAAAAAGAAATATCATCAGCTAGGGTTGGATTTCCCACAGCTAAGGATCCAATCTTTGCTCCAAATCCACTATTTTCTAACTGTAGCAGCAAGTCATTTATAAATATTGTGTACATCAAGGTTGACAAAACACCCCTTTGTCTCACTCCTTGGCCAAATAAGGATAGATGCCCTTTATCATCCCTTTTTTGTATCAAGAAAAGCAGCAAAATCCCGTGAACCCATGTTTACATTATACTGTACTGATTGCAACAGCACACAACTCGCTGTTGTGCAGCCTAAATCTTTTTGGTAACCATGTTGTTGTGAACTGGGTATACTAGAATTAGTATCTTTGAGACAAGTTACCAAACGTTCATGAATCATTTTCTCAAAGGTTTTGTAGATAACAGGCAGTAAAGTAACGGGCCTGTAACGTTCGAGGGAGTTCTTATATTTTCTGTTACCTTTGTACAGTGGTGTTACTAACCCTTTTTTGCAATCTACAGGTATGTAAGATTGATCAATCATCCGAGTAAATAAAATTGTCATACACTCGATGAGGTAGTCGCTGCCATAGATCAAATGTTCATTGCAAATTTGATCATGGCCCGATGATTTTGATTTCTTTAGACTTTTAATGATTTGTATTAATTCGTTTAAACTGATACTGGTTTGTAAGGCCTCGATATGGCTTACTCCGTCCTGCTGACCCCGATTTAATTCTTTCTCTATAAATTCATAAAAAGTTCCGTCACAACTATGGCTAAAATTCGGCGTGTGAATGTCCTCATAGTATCTGGCAAAGCCAGTTGCGATGGAATCATCATCACGGACACAAACTCCATCAGTTGATAGTTCCTGACAAAAATTTATATTGTTCCCTCTCTTAACATTGATTATTTTCCAAACGTGTCTTACATCGCATTCGTGTGCTTTTTCAATTTCTTCATACACCGTCCCCATATATTTGTCCACAGCCAGTTTTTGAACGTTTCTAAAGTCTCTCTTCTTATCTTTATATTCTCGGTAAGAATTATATTGACTACCCCTCGGTCTTCCCTCATTTATCCAAGTATACCTAGCTTGTCTTTGAAGGTTATGTGCTTCTTTGAGTTCATTTGACCAGTATGGTTTGGGATGATAATTGAATTTAGACTTTGGAAGCGCGATGTCGCTTGACTGCTGTATTCCATTAACTATGTGCCCGTAAAAGCTATCAACATTGTCCGAAATAATATCCAGCTCAGATTGATAGTTTTACAAGATATCAGCGTCTAATTTATTCCAAGCTATGTTATTTCTCTTCATAGACTGTCTGAAGTCTGTCCCACAGGTCACTGTAGGAAGGGAAGTAAGGATAAGGAGGTGGTCAGATATCACGTACTCTTCGAGATCTGAAACAATGTGCACACTCCTTAGTCTACCTATGCATTGATCCGTCAGTACAATATGATCAATCATCGTTCTTGCTGGGGTGAATGAATAACGGGAACCAGTGCATATTATTAAATGTCCAGCACTCACTAGATTATGATGTCGCAAGAACTCATGAAATACCCTATCTTTGTAATCTCTGAAAGTGTCTGGTACAGCTACTGCATTGAAATCACCAGAAAAATACACGTCCCCCAGCTGTGAATACTGATCATAGAGATTTTGAATCAACTCAATTTGCGCTTTGTAACAATCTATGCCACATAATAGGGTCGGCATACATACACAAAAAATATATACATTTTGCATATCGGGAAATTTGAATTCTATGCCAACAACGCTGTCATTATTAACTTCATCTATAAAGTTAGCATATCTCATGAGAAAAGTTTTGCAGAAGATTGCAACTCCTCCTTTACCACATTTTATTAACGTGCTATTAGAGGAAATATCCTCGGCCTTAGCAGTGCATTTATAATCAGAACGAATAGTATCACAAAATGGAAATATGTGCTGTAATAGTTTATGTTCAGTTTTGCAAGCTACATCAACATTATATTTATCCAGCATTGTACTAAAGCTAAGAGCAGAGGACATAATTCCTTTCACATTCCAGCTCAGTATATTAAGATTCATATTAACTTGCAATATAGGCATATTTATACTTATGCATTGTGAAAGCAGGACTAAAATGACAAAGATGACAAAACACATTAACTTGAGACACAGTACATAATGGCAAATTTATGAACAATTGACTATGTCACCCTAGTCATGGAATATCGCATACTGCACCTTTATTTGCCTCCTGATCGGGATTGTTAAACCTGTTCGCCAGGATTGATTCCCATACCACCTTCTTACATAAACACCTTTTGGCCATGTTACATCATTTTCAACAGTGTTGCAGTCTGAATTATATACAGTCAGCTTGGCCGATAGACAACTACGTCTACTGTGGATAAACTTTATGGATAACGGATCTATATCGTATTCTTTCAAGAATTTACTGAGGCCTTCAGCAGTAGATTTGACGCCAATGCCTCCCACATAAAAGCGCATTGTTCTACGTCTAACCACACCCTCAAATACTACATTTTCATCATTGTCATCAACATCCTCATGTCCAACAATACTCTCTGAGCCGATTTCTAAACCTGATTTACCAAATGAGCTAGGTCTTTCTACCTGGCCCCCGATAACGGTAGGTATCTTGCTAGGAGAGGTTTTCAAGTCAATACCTTTCACATTACTGTTGCTAGCCATCGGATGCCTAACGTGCTCTATCCTGGTCGAAGTCGAAGTCCCCTGTTCAGAAAGCCGTTCGGTGTGGGCTAACAATTTATTTTGATTCCGAATGGGCGTGCGCACGACATTTGTCACATCAGGACGAACATTGGCTTTATAAATCTGTGGGATATTTCCATCGAAGGGGGCGATATGTCTTCTATCGAAAGTCTGTGAAATTATATCCGAGCTTTTTGAAACCAGAGTTTGCAAAGCACTGACCCCCCTCTTTTCCAAAACTGGTTGGGCCGTTACACCGGTTACACCGGTTTGTGACTCCACTGCCGTTTTACCTGGGGTAGAGTTGTCAGCCTCAACCGACACGGGAGACAAACAGTTGGACACTGTAGTTCTGTTCTGAGATTCACTTGATAGGCAGCAGTATGTATCACAACCAGTTTTGTTAGAGTCAATCAAGACGGGAGATGAACAGTTAGACACATAAATCTTGTTCTGAGCTGCAATTGATGGAGAGCGCTGATCACCACATCCATTGGCACTACATGTTAGGTTACTTACACCTGGACTGTGCGTGCGAACGACATCCGCATAAGACATAGGTTTACTCAAAGATTTCATCAGCTTAACTCTAAGTTGCTCGGTGATGGTGTGGAGAGTTTCATTTTCTTTCATCAACACGTTTTGAGTAGTTTTCAGTGACTTAATCTCATTACGGAGCAGTTCTATTGTTTGAGATTGTGCCTGTACCTTATTGTTTACATCAGCACGGAATGCATTAAGGTCATTCATAGTCACCAATGTGATTTGGGTTGCCTTCAGAGATATAATCTCTTTTCTGATCGAAACAACAGTCTGTTGTAGATGACCGCAATCACTCTTGATTCCAGCTCGCGAGAGTCTTGCTGAATTAATCATTTGTTCTGCTTGCCCTGCTTGCCCTGAGCTATGTTGATCGTCTCGTTCACAATGTTCAGCTTGTGCATTAGGGTTTGATTTCTTCTTGCTAAAAATAGAATCGATCTCGCAAGGATCCCCATTTATAAATATAGCTAAAAAATAACAATCCCTTGCATATTTTATTAAACTACTTACACCATTTCTGTTCTTTCTAACAACCAAATATTCAGACGGACAACCAGGAAAACCTCGTGCTCTACTAAATAAAACTGACCTATACCAGGTTATATTATCTTCACTGTCGTGTGCAACCTCTAGCAATTTCTCAATATACATGTCTCTGGGTAGATTATCTAATTCCTGATCAAGTCTTCTAATATAGTCCTGATTGGGAACCTGAGATATGACATCTTCATATGTTGGGCTGTTACAACGGTGACAGGAATCTTGGGCATCTCTGTCAAAACATGTATTGTCCACATTCTGTGTACTCATGTACTGAGGTTGCGAGCATAGATCTGCATTGTTTGCATTGTCAGACACATCACTCACCAAATGTGCATCACAAAAAGTATTTAAACCGCAATTACCATGTACAGTACAATCACCTTCATTTGCTGTTTCCAGTTCAGTATATTTCTTCCTGGAGCCAGTCTCATAAACAGAATTATCCATGATGTGCACATGAGTACTGCAACGTCCATCTGAACAGTCTGCCATCTTGCTTATGATTCAATAACAATAACAATATTATTAGTGCACAATTATTGTAGAAGAAAACGTGTGTGGAATATGTACATGAGAATGCGTGAGTGGACCTGTTAAGTTGCTCGTCATTATTCCGATGAAAGGTAGATAATAATTAAATGAATTTCCTAAGATTAGAGCAAGGGGAGAAGAATATACGTTCCTTCTAGTTCCACAAGTAGCTTTCCGTTTTCATTTGGAAGAGACGTGGAGAGCACTTGGTAGGAGTTTATAGTGACGTCAGTAATTTGAATAATGTCTAGTGCCGGGAGTATCACATGATAGAGAGCAACGGAAGTGTCGGAGGAAAGGATCCGGAATTTCCAGGAGAGTTCGTTGTCAAGGGTACCGTAAGTACCAAATCAAAACAATTGCAAGACAGTGAATGAGAGATTAATAAAAGAGACAACACTATAAGGAAACACTGACATGAGTCCTCGAAGTTCATGTGATGCAATAATTATTGGCAACTGTTAATATGTCATTGAATGTATTAGTTCGAATGCAATTGCGGTTGGCAACCTATTTTGGTTGTTATATTCAGCGTTTATCAATGTTTGGAATTTTTGTACCAATCAGGCGGAAATATTGTTGTGACTTATAACCGTAACATATATGTTACTCATGTTTCACAATCGCTGCATTGTTCTTTATATTACGTCATACTTATTCACTTGCATCCCTTGACTAGAACGCAAAGAGGGAATGAGGAGACTTTGTGTACAAACTCTAGCATACACATAGAAAAATAAGCACTTAGAATGCCAAACGAGTAGTACAAAGTATTAATTTATATATTTTTGAAGAAATAGATCAAAACAAACATAATTGGTTTTTCATAAAATTGACTCTTTGTTATTGATCCAAAAGCTGCCGTTTAATATGTTTGGAGAAACAATGCAAAATATATGGACTTTGTAAAAACAAAATTACTTTATAATAAGGGAAATTAATTGAAATCATGGAAAAAAATGAAACACATAATAAAAAGTGTCTATAACAATAAGCAAGTTGTGTAATGCAGCAACTAAACTATGTCTGGAACACATGCTCAAAACGATGTCACGAAAGTTGAAAATCAGCTTCTTTATTTAGTGATTAATTAGAATCAATTCAAAGTTAACAAAACAACCATGAACCCTACAGCACTGGAATCCAAGCTGACGAAATGGTTTTTAACGTGACCATATTAGAGCTGACCTGTTACTATACTTGGGCCGAAATAAAAGACGTGGCCACTCGGCAGTGGAAACCGGATTACATAGAGGACCAGTTTATACCAGGGACATTTCTCCGTATATCATACCCTCTGGTCATGCAAATAAATACATGTTAGTTTTCTTAAGGGTGCATGACCATGGTAAACATTTTTCGTTGACTGGTGCTAATGAAACATGAAAGATACATTATTAATAAAGAGTATTAAATGGAAAAGAAACCGAATGGTCATGACATACGTATATCTTTCTCTACACTATTTTCAGTAGCGAGGTTTCATCCAATAATAGATGTTCAAAAGTGAACAAATATCTTGGATAATAATGGACAGATATCTCGAGCAATGAAAAAGGTATTACAGTGATATAGCTAACACGGACTGCACAAATATAACGCATGGGTTTGTATTTTCAGAAGTAGCTATTGGATATGAATTTATCAGAAATATCAGCTTTAGAATATACTTTATGAAAATAAATAAATTGCTCTTCTTGCATAAAAATGAATGCAAAACCTTAATACAATACATAAAATAATAATCATTTGCTTCTTCGTCAGACGGGGAGGTGGTGGTGCTGGGGTGGTGATGGACGTACGCTGTTTATCATACATATCTTAAGAATTGAAGATGATTATCTTATTATAATCGCAATTTCAAACTGATAGCTGTAGATTATTACCTGACTATATTATATCTATGTCAAGTTTTACACGTTTAGTCAATAAATAAAAGGAATATACCAGCATGGAGAATTATCTACATTGTCCTGTAATCATTTGTCATATATACGTCCTACCTCATATATTATTATTATCTTGTATTGTGTGAATTCTTAGAGAACATCTTGTTTTAAAAAAAACGAGTTAACGGCGAATAAGTAGAATTAACAGTTGACATCATATGAGAAACCTTTATTACAAATTCAGTTCTTGCTAATGTGCCAAGTAGATTTCATATAGGAAGTTATCCCTTGTTGACAGAGCAAAACAGTTCCTACTTCCAAAACTCTCTTCTGTACATCAAATGGTAGACCTTAAATTAAGACACCAAATCATCTTGTATACGATTCATGTGACTCTATTGAAAAGTTAGAGATAGTATAAAGAAATGAAACTAAATTTACACAGTTTTTAAATTGCATTCCCGCAAATGCTTTTGTTCTTGGTAAAGAGTAAAGGAATTCTCCAAATTTGAAGAAATCGAACAAGTCAGAAATAAAAGGACATGTCTCCTATAACGTTGGGTATTATGAGGATAGTTAATCCCCGAAGTCTGCTGAGTATTCATGAGTATCAGTATTTCGATCCAAAGACAAAGAAATCTATCTCATAATCTAAGTTTGGGGAGAAAATGTAAGATGTTTACGAAAATCATGCCAATATCTATTAAGATGCAAATTTGAATGAAGGACGAAAATTGTACTTGAAATGTATAAATGTTGCAATACACTTGAAAGATCATACCTTTAATTATATTCATATTGACCATTTCTAATAGCAGGGTATTCTTTGGTGGGGATAAAAATATGATTCGAATAGCTATAACATGAAAGAGTTTAAGACTTCTAAATCTTTAAAACCACAAGGGCAAAAACCTCTGAATTTTCAATATTACTTTACTCATAGCTTGATTCATTGTTTTGGCTATTACATGTACCTTTGGCACTTAGAACTAAACTGATCTGTACAAATATTAATCTTCCGTAATAGGAACAATTCATAGCTGTTTGTGAAATAACATCAAATAAAAATACGTTTAGAAAGAATACATTTAGTTGGCAATCTTCAAGCTGTTCGAAACAAATGGTCTCCAATTAACTTCTAGGAACTGATATCCTGTGAGGTTTCTATACTGCGCTTGTCTTTTGTCACCTTTAAATTTAGGCCATATAGTTTCATGCAGTAAATGTCATATTTATACTAAAACTAATACCAGTTCTACAGATATAAAAAAAACAAAATTCAAAACGATAACCACACAATATATATCGTGACAAGGATATCAAAATGTTTACTATTTCAAGGACCATCCACAAATTAATTATAAACTAATTATCTACAATTGAATCTCTTGTTTATTATATTTTTTATTTATCAATTCTTTCTTCAGTAACCAGTATTTTGTTTCAATGTTAATTTTCATTCAGTAGTTAAATAGGAGAAAGTTTGATTCGGATCTGATATATTCGGTCCAAGAAAGTATTAAATGTGTGTAAGACACCCATCTTATTTGTAGGTAGGATTTCACATCGATCTATACGTCCAGGTTTTTATATAATACGTATCTACAGAAACTATATGCTTATACACCAATCGATCTATCTTCCTTGATCAGTTATTCACTGACGTACTTATTTACTTACCTCTGTCTGCGTGGGTTCAAGTCTCAGATTCAGCCAATGTGGGTATGTGAGAAAGCTTGCCAGTATCTTCTCTTGGTTCGGTGGTTCTTTCCGGAGTTTTCCTGAGTTCTTCCTCAAGCATTAATACTGACCACCATGTATAGCCTATCGTGTGCTGAAAAATGGCGTTCAACCCTACAACAACAACAACAGCAACAACAACTCATTTACTTATCAACTTAATTGTTCACATCATATAGCCGACAATCCATCCTTCCATCCATCCATCCATCCATCTATCAATCCATCAATTCATGCAGACATTCATGCATTTATACATGCATAATTTCTGTGTGCATACAATCATTTAGTATCTTACTTATAACATCAGTGTTTATTTAGTTCACTATTCTAATAAAAGTGTATGAATATTGACATATTCGATAGTTTTTCTTTACACCATTTAAAATAATAATAGTTTGCAAACTTTGCAGCACACACTAACACACACACACACACACACTAACACACACAAACACACACACATACACACAAACACACACACACGACCCACCCCACTACTCTGCTTATGAGTCAGGCACTCTAACCACTAAGCTACAGCTGTTCAATTCAAACTAAAGACCCTTCCACATGTAACACGCGTATAGAGTATATTTATGCTATTTTGTTCTTACTCTCATCCTAATGTGCGTGAATTTGTTCATTTTATAGATGGATCATGAGACTTGTTTGTATTTGTATTATTTTGACACCCTTATTATGGTATGAAAACTTCATTAAGATTCAACTAGCTTTAGCTGAAACGAAAACATTAATTATAATCAGGGTAGTTTTTCACGCTTAGCTATACTATGACCTTGTGTCAGCAATGCCTTCCTTTTTCTCCGCATACGATGCCGCATTTTGGTGTACTACTGGACCAAAGTGTAGAGTCAATATTCTCAAGAACTTATAATGTATTATTCGGAAATCTCTGAAAGGTACAGAGTTAAACGTTCGTATATACAGTAATAATAGTTTACCAAAGGTAGTTATTAATTTTAGGGCGCTGACAGACACTGATGTCTACTTGCATGGATAAAGTGAATTAAGTGTAAAAGAAAGGTATAATGTCAATACTGATGGCTCTGTGGAGCTTAGACAATATTTTACTAGACGTCTTGTAAAACTCGTATTTCATGTATTTATTAACATTTTCATATTGGTTTAAACTTAATAATATATATGGCGGGTTCAAGTTGTGGCAGAAAGATTTTGTTACAGCACACTCTTGATTATAATATTTATTTATTTTAAAGCAAAACAACTTAATAAATATAGTATAATAAGTAAAGCTACAAATGTAAAAGTTTGATTCATAAAGCAAGAAAATTAATTTACTAGAAATGAACCTGACTTGAATTTGTTTCCCTTTTGATCATACTGACTGCAAAATAACCATTTGCTGTAGAAGAAGAAGAAGAAGATGATGATGATGATGATGATGATGAGGAAGAAGGAAAGAAAAAAAAGAAGTATCAGCGGCAGCAGTAGTTGGTTGAAGCCTGGTATCATTAGTAGTGGTAGTTTATGCTGAAGTCGCAGTTGCCGTTGTTTTGATTATAATGACGAAATTTGAGTTAACTTATTTATATCTGATTTCTTATCGCCTGAAATTCTTTTTAATTCTAACGTTTTAAGAGCAGAGTCGCACAAACTTTAGGACCAATTTCACTATTGTAATAATGAGAAGAATAAATAATTATAAACTCGTTGGCTTTGCAAACCTTCTATGTATCCCTAGTTTATAAACTATACCATGAATGAAAATACATGATCATGTATATGCGGCCTTTAACTTGCACACGACAAAACCACGCTACTCCGATTTAGGCTGAGAAACAATTCTTGTAGGTAGGCGGACCAAAGACCATGCACCTTAAAAATTCATTATTATTAGCTTCCTGTTTGCTCTGTTTGTATTGCGTAAGGCCAATACTTCAAGGGTCCGTGGTTTGATGACGTATCAATCCTGTCCATTTAGTTTGCCTGAGTGTATCATTTTCCATGGCATTAGCTACCACCAACCTAACATGATATAACTAACAGCATGCCGAAGGGGCCGTCAAAAAATAAAACCAATCGCATTCTCTCTAATCCGAAAACGGCTTCGAGCAAAATCTTCGAAACCAATAATTTCGAACTAGATATTCGAATGGATCAATGAATTAGCACGATCAGTCACTACATTACTAATTAGTGCATTAATAATTTAAACGTCTGGTTTGGGAGATTGCTACATTGTAATTAGCTTCGTCTCCGTTTATGATATTTCAAGACATCTTAAGGAACGTATATAACCGTTTATTGCACTGTCATCTCTAATCATGTTAGTATAATGTTAAAATTACTTGACCGGTTCACCGCTGTCAATAAATTACATGGCATCCTTAAGTTTTGAAAGCACCGAACATCGTAGTCCATTTAAGTCATTATGTATTAGATATTTTATAAAAAAAAAGTCATGGTCATGTTTCTCTGTTATTGCTTTTATTTCTAATCTATATTAGATATTTTAAAAAGGCCACTGTCAAGTTTCTCTGCTATTAATTATATCTCTGATCTTTACGCTCAAAGCACTCTCATATCAAATCCATTTATATTTTTGAACAAAATTGCCGATTTTAACAAAGGCTTTGTGTTAAAAACCAAAGACTAAATATTTTAAGAATATCTGACTTTGAATCAGCGATAAGATTAATTCAATATTCGTATCTTTTGTACTTTTGTAAATTTAATTTTGCCTTGCTGTGTGGCTAATTACGATGCAAAGGAATGAATCGTATTTTGAATTTGCTTACTGAGGAAACTGGCAATATTCACGAACACGTTTTCAAGTTAAATCCAGACTTACGCAATTTAGATAAGCCAGTTTCAATGTAGAGTTAAATTTCATGTAACTGAAATGTTTGATTCCATACTAAACCTTAAGTTAGCACTTAAGATATGTTTGTTAAATCAAGGTAATAACCTAATTTTAGGTCATTTGCATTTATTAGTGTCAACGACATTAAAGTACAGCATCCAAAATGTAGGTCAGTGGGCAAGGTATAAAACTAAGCAGTTTCTAACAAATATCAAGGTAATTTTTTAAATGTTACTGACCTTAACGTTAGCGCTATTGAATAGATGCTACCATGTAAAGAATGTAGAACCTTATTTGGAAGCGAAGAGCAGATGACATCTTCAGAATACCTTCAAAATCCCCTGTATATTTGCCCCATTTTCTATAATTAATTAATAGCATGAATGGCGTAAAAAGTGTATATATTTTAAAATATTTAATGATTGATTTATAAACAAAACAGTAATTTTATTTTGCGAATATAACAGTGCCACGCTTTCTTTAACCATTAAGTACATATTCATCTCAAAGTTTCAAATGCATCATTTGGAAATTAGAATACACGCTTTGCATGGAATCTAAATTTTACAAACATAAGTTTGGTTATATTAACTTTTACACGTTGATTAAAATGTACTTTCAAAGAGTTAGCAAACGACGATAGTCTGAGTAGGTCTCAAGCTTAAACAGAAGATGCACTCTTTAATGGGAAATAAAGCAAGCGTGTAAAAATTATTAAATGAACCAAGAACAAATATTGTTTGGCATCTAGTCTGGACCTTAGTGTGCCAGAAGTATCAATCAGTGTTATTTTTTTTATCCTACGATCTTATGGATTCTGTAGTACCATACCGACTAAATTAGAAACAACGGTGTATGTCAACCCAATTGAATGTATAATGCATTTTGGTCATTATAATTTTGTGTGCAAATATTGAAGCTTCGGCTGAAACGTGTAACAAATCACATTACAGTCACACAATGGGTAAATGATGTTTGTTTTCTCTTAGATCCACTTTAAATTTATTAATAATTTGAAAGAAATAAGCATGCATATAGTTGTAAATTATATACGAAAAGTAAAATAAAAACAATATGATGGTGGCACATTTGTGTTGAAATTCATGAACTTAACCCCGGACAGATTATAAACATTATGAAAAGCTATTCAATAAGTCGAAAACTATTACTTAAGAGACATGTAAATAAATGTAGTGGATTTAACTCACAGAATTTAAGTCTGACTTGAACTTTTAAATCAAGGATCCAATCATCTGAATTATAATTGACTGAAATTTTGGTCAGTCTTAAAATGGCACTCATATGTCATAAATCATGAGCTGACTTTAAGACTTTTGCTGGTTAAACTGTTGCCTAGTCTGACACAATTAAAGATTTATGCAGATAAAACTGGCAACAGTCTAACAACATACATCGTTAGGAGTAATTCGATATATCAACCCCAGAAATCTGTATTGATATTGATGGACTATGTGTGGGTCTGATGTAAGCTGTTCATTAACATGTGCAATTGTGCTGCATCCAAATCATACTGAAACAAAGCTACGTACACTTTAGACACATACTGCTAATTGGTAACAGCAATATCTAGAGAAAAATTCATAATGGCCACAGAACAACAATTCCACGTGAATTTAAAAGTCGCCCAGCAGAGGATTTGCTCCGGAAACATAATGTGCATGTCAAGAAAAGGAACCAATTAGCCGACGATAGCGCCACAGCCACGTGAAATACCGGTAAGAGTATAAAATGTACACCGATGTGTGCAGCTAAACTGTTCTTCAAATGTGTGCAGCTTTTAATGAATAGGTGATATCACACATATAAACGAAAATCAATATTGTCGTGTGAGGGGCTGATTTATCGGCTTACGTTAGGAGATATAAGTGAAACAATAGAACCCTTTCATACAAGGGCAACTATATATGACCCAAACAAAGGTAGATCCCCTTTATGGTGAAATAAATTTTGCGAGAACTTCAGTTGCTTGACATTAACATTAGCAAGAAAAGGTAATCATCCATTCGGTGTACATATCAAAGCCTTAGTAGGCGAAACTTTCTTAACAGTATAACCATGATGGGCATGTGTGTGCTCTTATCATCTATTATGTGTACGTGTCCAATCCATTGTAAGAGACATTGTCTTAGCAGTATGACCATGCTGGGGATGTGTTCACTCTCTAGAGCCTCTGTGTTGGTAATCTATTCATCGTGGAGTTGCTGAGGAATCATCTGCGCTCAGTGTAGGTGAAAGCTGTGAGCCTTTGTTTTTGGTATGGGACCCACTAAGTGTTGATAACGCAGGATTGGTACACCTGTAATTTTAGAGTGTTCAGTCAGCATGTTGTTGTTCCAGACCCTCGTGCTTTTACTTTGAGAGGTAGAAAGAACAAATGAACGTTGTATATTATAACACAAGTACGTTCGAAAGAAACTTTGTTTTGAATATTCACAAATGTCGTGCATGTCAAAACTATTAAAGCACTACTGCTATATTTGAATAGAGAAGCTAACGATGGCATGACCTTTAAAGTTGAAATGCTTACAGTTAGCACTTGAATATTGCATTCTTTTGTTCTTCCAATTCATCACTCAATAATTGACATCTTTATCGGCAAATAATTTCTTTTGTATCCAATTTCTCAGCATTTTCAGACATTTATGCTCATAAATAAATAGGAGTTTCCAATTTGTTTCAGTGTTTGGTGACAAAACCAGCATCCATTTGGACCCAATGACGATACCTGTCCACAGTGTATCCATGAGTGTTAGTTAATCTTTACATAAATAAAAGCTAGTAGGGCTGTTATTTCATAGGCACTTTCCGACTAGCCCTCCTTGAAGTCTATTTCCAAAATGGTAAAAGAATAATATGTCTTTATATATTTACTTCACCATTTGAAGTTTTCATGCATTTCACTCACTTTCAGGTTAATATCAATATTTTAGGTGAAAAAGAAAAACGATTTTAGAGAAAAGAAAGTATAACAAAAAAAAAAAAATATGATACTTTCAATATTTTGTCACTGAGATTCGGGTCTCACCCATTATGAAAACCATTAAGATTTGAATGATCTATAATATGCGAATTGATCTTTGTGGAATCAACAGTTTACTGTAGACGATGGACTGAACTATAAGCAAGACCGCAAAATCAATTTAGATTTCTAATTTTTCTGATACAATAGAGAACGACTGGTAAAGAACATAACACATTAAAAGGCCACTGAGAATTTTATAGATTCTGATAAGAGAAGCAATTGGATAAATACTGAAACATTGTAATATTTACATAAACATTAACAGAGTTTCTTAAATATCCAGAGGAAAGACGTTTTGGAAGTGGACTATATGGATATCTTTGAAAGGTTTATTTAGAGACTAATGCCGACAGTTAAAACTTTATACTTTATACTTATCACTTAACATTTTAAATATATGCAATGACGATTACTGACACGTTAAAGGTGTTAGGAAATATAACAGTCTGAAAACACTTAAAGATGTAAATGAATTTTGCCTAAAGAATGATATACTGATGCAACGAAACATATGGACAATGTGGAAATGTCTATTAACGTATATTGTTATCATCTTTATTTGTATATGACCTTTATATTTCGTATAGTAGAAAATGTGTGTGATTGCTAGTCATGACGATAGTTCAAAATCGAGAGGTTAACAATTAGGAATGTGTATGCGTGTATTAGAACTCGTTAATAACAATATTATTATCGCACAATTATTGTAGAAGAAAACGTGTATGGAATATGTACATGAGAGTACGTGAGTAGACCTGTTAATTTACTAGCCATTATTCCGATGAAAGGTATATAAGAATGAGATCAATTTTCTATGATTAGAGTAAGGGGACAATAATATAAGTTCCCTCTAGTTCTACAGGAAGCTGTCCGTGTGCGTGTTAGAGTTGGAATAGAAGTGGAGAGCACGTGGTAGGCGTCTACAGTGAGGTCAGTAGCTTGAATAATGTCCAGTGCCGGAAGGAGTACATGATATAGAGCACCGAATGTGTCGGAGGAAAGGATCCAGAAGTTCCAGGAGAGCTCATTGTCAAGGGTAACGTAAGTGCCAAATAGAAACAATTCGCAGACAGTGAGTGACAAATGAATAAAAGAGACAACAATAAAAGGAAACTCTCACTTGAGACCTCGAAGTTCATGTGATGCAATAGTAATTGGCAACTGTTAATAGGTCATTGTTCGAACGAAATTCCGATTAACAACCTCTTTTGGTTGTTATATTCAGCAGATATCAATGAATGGATTGTGTGTACCAATCAGGCGAAAATATTGTTGTGACTTATAACCGAAACATATATGATACTCAAGTTTCACAATCGCTGCATTGTTGTTTATATTACGTCATACTTATTCATTTACAACGCTTGCATAGAACAAACGGAGGGGATATCGAGTCTTTGAGTACAAACCTTAGCATAAATATAGAACAATAAGCACTTAGAATGCCAAAATGATCAGTATAAAGTTTTAAATTCTATATATTTGCTGTAAGATATCGAAACAAAATAAATCATTTTTCATACAATAGACTCTTTGTTATTGATTTAAAAGTTGCCTATTTATTTGTGTGGAGAAACAAAGCAACATGTATGGACTTTTATAAAATAGATATGCTTCAAACAAATAAGTGCAATTCACCGAAATCATGCAAAAATGAAACACATGATAAACAAGGTGTACCAAAATAAACAATTGGTGCAATGCAGCAAGCAAAATATTTCTGGAACACATGCTCAAAACGATGCCACAAAAGTTGAAAATCAGCTTCTTTAGTTAGTGATTAATTAGAAGCAATTCAAAGTAAACAAAACAACCCTAAACCCTACAGCGTTGGAACCCAAGTTGACGAAATTACTTTTGAAGTGACTATGGTAAAGATGACCTGTGGGACATTTCTCCGTATATCATACCCTCTGGTCATGCAAATAGATACGTGTTAGTTTTCTTAAGGGTGCATGGCCATGGCAAAAATAAACATTTTTCGTTGACTGGTGCTATTGAAACATGAAAAATACATTATTGAAAAAGAGTATTAAATGGAATAGAATCAGACTGGTCATGAAATATGTGTATCTGTCTCTACATTATTTTCTGTAGCGATGTTTCAGAAGTGAACAAATATCTTCGACAATAATGGACATATTTCTCGAGCAATAAAAAGGTTACTACCGTGAAATAGCTAACACGGATTGCACACATATAACAGATGGGTTTGTATTTTCAGATGTAGCTATTGGATATGAATTTATCAGAAATGTGCGTTATAGAACAGTTAACTAAACTTCATGAACAGAAATTAATTTCTCTTGTTGCATAAGAACGAATGAATAGTGTTAATAAAATTCATAAAATAATTATCATTTGCTTCTTCGTCAGACATGGTGGTGGTGGTGCTGGGGTTGGGATGGACGTACCTAGTTTATATTGCCTATCTTAAGAATTGATGATTAGTATCTTATTATAATCGCAGTTTCAAACTTACAGTCGTAGATTATTACCTATTTCGTATCTAAAGTTAATATTTACGCATTTAGTCAATAAATACAAGGAAGATACCAGCATGGAGAATTATCTACATTTTCCTGTAATCATTTTTCATAGATACGTTCTACCTTACATATTATTTCTACCTCATATCTTGTATTGTGTGAATTCTTAGAGAAAATCTTGTTAAAAAAAATTAGGTAAACGACGAAGAATTATAAAAAATCAGTTGACATCAATGAAAAACTTGTATTACAAATTCAGTTCTTGCTAATGTAACAAGTATTTTTTCATGTAGGGAGTTATCCCTTGTTGACAGAGCAAAACAGTTCCTACTTCCAAAACCCTCTACTGTACATAAAAAGGTAGACCTTCCTGTGTAGTACTAGAAAAGAGACATTGAATTGTTGCCTTTATTAAGTTCATAGCATAATATATGAAACAAACAGTGGTTTAAATATGTTTAATTTCAGTTCAAGCTGAACGCGACTCTTTGTATTCTATGCAACATATCTTCCAATGACTTGCTTAAAAGGCTTGTCCAAAGGTGAGATAAGTAAATGAAATAAAATATATCGATCCTGAATCATAATTTCAAACTCATTCATGTACTGACACAGCACAGGTATAAAAAGTTATAAAGTTATACAAAAGTAAGGTAGAGTTCGTCACGGATCGTAAATAAAGCAAGTTTATTTTGACCGCCTTTTCCTTTTAAACATCATATATTATGCATGCAGACATTGTGTTTCTATTTAGATTTACATTGTAAGCCTCCTTCAGGTGACTGGATTTCAATTATTTTAAAATCGTCTGTTTTAGTTAAATAAAGGCAATTTCTTTAAAACCTACTTTGTACAGAAATTAAAAGTCATTGATTTGAATACAAATATAAATAGGACCTAGTAAATGGATATTGGATTCAATTTATAGTTGTCGTTGGATGCGGTGTTTAGGCTATTCAGATCTTTAAGAGCGAAGCAAATATATGCATGTTTGCCACAAATAACCGTCTATTTCATTTGCATACTATATTTTAAATAATAATAAATTACCTCTTGATTAAATTATTGAAGAAAAAAATAATTTCACTTAACAGGTCTAATGATATTGATATCAGAACAATATGAAGGTTTTCTCATTATTGTGTGTAAAAATGACTTCCAACGTTGAATGTGAAATTAAATAATGGTATTCATCAAAAAGATATACTGGCATACAGTGCTTTATTTCCGTTTAATCTTATGGATTTGTCCTCCGAATTTAGGTGTTGATGGTACGTAATCAAATCGTCCAAACCTCAAAATGTTGTTATGAAGGAATAATAATCAAGGGTCAATTAGAACATCCTAAGCCAATTTCAATCGCATGCTAGATGTGTTTTAAATATATTCAGGCGGTTTTAAAATGCCCATATGCATCTTCTTTATGTCATAATAAGCTAGTTGACGTTAAAGGAATTCAATGACGTGTCTCCAGGAATAGCAAGTAAACAATCATTTGAGGTTAATAAAATTCAATGATTTTTAAAATGAATTGTTCTCGTTCAAAGGTTGCAGTAATAAAACATGATAATCTTTCCCTATCTCAGTCTGGTTATCTCTGTCCGGTCGTACCAGGGCTGTAGGAACTACCTTTTTTAAGCAAAGAAGCCTTTGTTAGTCTTCTACGTCGGGGTATTTGATAGAACACCGGACATATAGACAATACATATCACTAGATATAGAAATCAAAATTCTCTGAAATGCTAAAGCAGAGTTGACAAACCAGAAATTTGTTATTTCAAACTGGTTTCTTCTAACTTTGTAAAACACCCACAATGTGCCCCAGTTTAATCTAGGATAATAACGGGATTACAAATGAAAACTCCACCTACCAGCCAGAGGGGTTCATTCAGCAGTTCACATGCTATTCCAAACGAACATTTATGTGTACCTTATCATTCCATTAGTGATGGCAACACTTACCATATTTCCAGAACAGAAAATATAAATCTCCAAGAAGCCATAAAGTTTAAATTTTATTTACACTTCATTAGCACTTTACCTACTAGGCCTATTTTACTGTGCAGTCTCTTATCGTTGCCTACCATAGAACGTGTTCCAGCTCATAACTGACAGAAGTTAATATTTAAACGTATAAATTATATTAATTACTTATTGTCATTTTCGCATCACATCCATCGATTAAATGTGATGATACAGAAATCAAAAGTATTTTATGTTGTTATTTTCTCCAGCATAAAACCTGTGTACTCTAGGTCGATAGGTGTCTGCAGTTTCGTCTTAATACACAGTAATTTGAAAAGTAAAAACACGTGGTTTGAGACGCTCATTGGTCAATATTTCCAAGACATAGTAATTATACCTTCTTTCTTGATTTTCTTTTCTTTTCTAAGATCAGCATATGTAGCTAGATTCTATATATTCGGATTTTCATAAAAGAATACAAAACCTGAAGACCATAATATAGAGTGAGAAGAATACTAGTGTCTCGTGAATCCTGTGCTTTAAATCTGCTAATACAATTGCAAAAGTACAGGGTTATATTAATTTCATTGGAAAACAATTGAGTGGGAACAATACTCCTTTCGGTGTTTGTACCAAGAGTCTGAAATCATCGTAGCGGGGTTGCATTATTTGAAAAATAACATAACTCCATGACTGCTATTTCCTTGTCTCAGTCCACACACCCAACATATATTGCATTAATCTGCTGACTGGACCGTTTAAATATTGAAACTGATGTCAGGTAGGGATTAATGTGACGTTATGTTAGAAGATGTGTTGCTAAATAAGGTCGTGAAGGTGAATGCATATAAGAGTGATGACGTATACAGTGATTCATTCCTATTCCCATTCTTGCTTCTATTTTTATATCAGTCTGTTAGTTGTTTCCAGTTATAATTTGAGAGGTTTTGGCTTTGATTTTTTATTTAAATGATTCATTGGAATTACAAAGTGCTCATTGAATTGGACTGAAGTTTTGCTTTGGATTTTGTATGAATTAATTGAAACGCTTTATGAATAGCATTATTTTAAACCATCAAGACTGTTTACACATCAGCACAATCAAGACCTGGCCTGGAGTTTATTCGGAAGAATCTATACATTGGATTTGTTTTAGATATTTTAGATGTATTTGGAAATTAAATCACAATTTCATAACAGATAATTACAATATTTGTTGAATTTAAAACTTTTAACAGAACTTGTTAGTTTTTCTGTTTTTAGTTATCTCATTTCAGACAGAGTCGTAATAAGTTCTTGATATATATATATATATATATATATATATATATATATATATATATATATATATATAAAGAATAACAGTAAACTTATTTACATAATCTTTAGAAACACATGCACTTTTCTATCACTTATTCTGGCATATTATAATCGACAAGTCAATCGATTGCGCAGCATCATATATAACATACTTCATTAAACGTACCTAAATTGGACCAACCTCAAAAATCGATATTATAACTTGTTAAAATCTGCAGTGTGCTGGGATGGTACAGGGTCAAATATTTCAAAGATAATGAAAATTACCATAATTATCTCCAGTTCCTTTGATATAGTCAGTTAATACAAAAATAGTAATTTGATAGTATCTGTTTTTGCTATTATGAATAACGTCTTTGTAATATAGTTTGTTGGACAAAGTACTTCTGGTGATTCTTTGAAGGATCTATGTGAATTAAAAATGTGTAACCAAAACATCAGACAGATTTTAAGGTGTGACCTGCCGTGGAGACCATACCAGTTCGTTTCATGTAGGTTGGTGCAGAGGTAAGTATACCACCTGCAACTTGCATCATCAACATATAAATTATTACTGGTCAGGTTCGAAAAGGAATTTTCCTCAGAAAATTAGGCTTGTTCTGGGTTAGATACCATTGTCACATATTGGAACTGACAAATTCTCTCAAATCCAATGGATGCCAATTGATTACAGAATATATAAAGTAATACTGCGCTATGTTAATCGCGCCAATGATCACTCTTACAGATTTTTATATCTTTTACAAAGAATCATTCATAAGTAGTTAAGTGGGGTACATTAGCGACAATGGGAATTAGCATTACAGAGACCCCTGGGTCAGATTAGCGACAAGGGAAATTTAACATGGTGAAAAATCGTGGGTCAGATTAGCGACAAGGGAAATTAACATGGAGAAAAATCGTGGGTCACTCTAGCGACAAAGGGAATTTAACATGGAACTATAGTGTGGGTCTGTCTAGCGACAAGGGGAAATTAACATGGGGAATAGAGTTTGGGCTTTTGGGATTTTTTTAAAATTTTTTTTAAATTTAAATTTAAATTTAAATTTAAATTTTAAAAAAGGGTAGGCAATGGAAAGGCTATCTCTTTTCGAGAAATATGGCTGGCCCTGAAAAGGGCCTTTGGGTTTTCTTCTTCTTCTGCTTCTAATTTCTTCTTTTTCTCCACCAAGTTCTTATTTTATCTCCAACACTCTTTCTCTTCTTCTCTTTCTTTTTCTCCTGCTCTTCTTTCTTCTTCTTCTCTTCCTCCTCTTCTTTCTTCCTCTTTTCATTTTCTTCTTCTTTTTCAATCTTTTCGTTCCATTTGCTTATTCTTATTCTTTCCTCTTCATCCTCCTTCTCCTCCTTTATCTCTTTCATGACACCACTAATCTTGTCCTTTACCTTTTTTAAGTTATTAATTTCCATCTTTACACGATGGGGACTATAGGAATAATGGTCTTCAACCAGTCTTATTAACATCTGCTCCATCATTCCTAAGTTGTCTAAAACGTCTTGTAATGTTTGTATTTTGTCCATTTGGTTAGAAGCCATCTTCTTTTTTTATTCTTTGCAGAATGGTTTGAACGACGAATACTGTGGGTTCTTATACTTAAAGCGCGTACGTGAAGGAAAACATCCCCCTAAAACGTAAAATTGATCTAACCTAGATCATGACCAAACAACGCGCGAACGTGAAGGAAAACATCCCCCTACTTTTTCATTTCATATAATAAAACCCAAACTATACTTTCTCATTTCATATAATAAAAACCCAAACTACACTCTCCACATACGCTAAGAAACAATAAACAAAATCCATAATCTACTATCCACACAATCTTACGTGAGCGCTTACAAAACCCAAACTATACTCTTCACATACGCTAAGAACAATAAACAAATCCATAATCTACTATTTACACAATCGTACGTGAGCGGGTACAAACACAAACACACAAACACAAACACACAAACACAAACACACAAACACAAACACACAAACACATACGCTAAGAAACAATAAACAAATCCATAATCTACTATCCACACAATCGTACGTGAGCGGGTACAAACACAAACACACAAACACAAACACATACGCTAAGAAACAATAAACAAATCCATAATCTACTATTCACACAATCGTACGTGAGCGGGTACAAACACAAACACACAAACACAAACACATACGCTAAGAAACAATAAACAAATCCATAATCTACTATCCACACAATCGTACGTGAGCGGGTACAAACACAAACACACAAACACAAACACACAAACACATACCCTCACACTATCTTAAAAAAGAGTTAGTGTTTATATTCACACTACTCTACCTACACATTGGCAAATTGATGGTTATTTCTTTTCTAGAGTATTGGGTAGCCCTGAAAAGGGCTGTTTTTTTGGAACTTCATGGACACCTGGTTAATGGTGGCACCTTCCAGGCCTGGCGCCACAAACACATCTTATCCCCCAGTTACTTTTTACTTTTTTGGGGGAGAGAGCAGAGGCAGGATATGTCGCTTCAGAATCCCAATTTTCGCTCTCTGGGATTCTGAAATTTATTCTTCTTCTCTTCTTTTCCTTCTCCTCCTCCTCTTCTTTGTTTCTTCTCTCCTCCTCTTTGTATCTTCTTTCCTCTTCTCCTTTATATCTTCTCTCCTCCTCTTCTTTTTTTCTTCTTTCCTCCTCCTCTCTTATCCTTCCCTCCTCCACAATGGCTTCCGCGGCCAGTTCATTCAACAGGCGCCTGGCATATTCCAGATGCACATGAAGTTCCAACAGTTTAGACAGTCTCGTGTTCATTTTTGGTGTTGATCAATCAACAAGGTTAGCTAGACTGCCCAGCGAGTTTCAATTTATAGTGAAAGCGCGGACGTGAAGGAAAACATCCCCCTAACATAAAATTGATGTTACCTACATCATGACCAAAAACAACAACGCGCGGACCTAAAAGAAACACTCACTCACTTTTTTATGCTACCAATCACTATTTTAAAAATTTTTATAAATCACTTCATTAGACTATCCACATACGCAAAGCAACCCAATCTAACACCAATACACCAAAAAAACATGATTTTAATCTACTATTCATACCAACATACTTAAGCGCTTACTAACACACAAACACATACCCTCACATTTTTTAAAAAAGAGTTAGTGTTTATTTTCACACTACTCTACCTACACACATTGGCAAATCGATCGTTATTTCTTTTCTAGAGTATTGGGGTAGCCCTGAAAAGGGCTGTTTTTTTGTTTGCTATGGCATTCTTTTTTTAGTTTCTAAGAATGCGATGTCCTCTGAGGATAGACTTTCTGGCGATAGGTCTGCTTCTTCGGAAAGAAAAGAAGAACTCTTTGGTGTCGATACGGCAATCGACAAAGCCTCTGTCAGGTTCAGGTTGCTGCTGCTGCTGCTCTTGTTGTTGTTGTTGCTGCTGTCTCTGAAGTCTGTACTTCTCTGTCCATTCTTCTTTTTCCCTGTTCATTTCTTCTCTGAAGAGCTCTTCTATCAGGTCTTCAGTGATTTTTAACATTCTCACATTCTCTATTTCTTCTGGCTTCGGTATCAGACTGTGTCTGACCCTATGCAAATTCACGTAGGCTTCGTTGAGTTTAGCTAGTTTGGAGCACATCTTCTTAGGAGGATGAGTCGACAATGGATGGTTAGACTGGAAACAACCCGGTTCTTAAAGTTAAAGCGCGGACGTGAAGGAAAACATCCCCCACACGGTTTTTGAGTCGCAACGTTTAGTGAGTGTCATGAGAGGGATAGTAAGAAATGAAAGAGCATCAATCCAACATTCTTATAGCTAAACAAAAGACAAAGGCATTTTTTTCAAAACACAACATTTTTATTCAAAAATCACTTAACACTAAACAACAACTCTAACATTTTTAACAATAATCCAACAATATAACATCACACAATTTTTTTCAAAACACAACATTTTTTAATTCAAAAGTCACTTAACACTAAACAACAAGAACTCTAACATTTTTTAACAATAATCCAACACTAAAAGTTTCTCCACTAGGTAAAGAGGGATAACAGTCTTCCATGGTTTCTAGTAACCTAGGATGACTTCTCTCAAACTGTTGATTTCTATGGTATTATCGAATTCTGCATACAGGATGACGTACACCGTTTCATCAGGGTCTCGGTCTTTAAACTGAATTTCCACACGAATCTGGCCGGATTTTATAGGGTGGAAATGTCCCTCGTCGCTGCCTTGGTCTGGAGTGAAATCGAAAGCCCACAAAGCGTAGCCTCCTGCATAATCCTCGTACGTAATACCGTGACTGGTATTGGTTCCTAACTGTCCGGTGGCTTCGTACAGGGACAAGTACGATCTCAAGTAATTCTTCTTGGTAAAGTCAGGTTCGAAAGGTCGGGTACACAAGGTCTTGCCATCGCGACTGACTTCGATTTTGGACACGCCAAAGTGTTGAAAGTAGAAAGGATTTTTATCGGCAGCTCCGTTGAAGGCTGTATTCTCGACGATACCAACGATCAAACGTTTGGGTAACTGTCCTTGGAACAGATGATCTTCGATCATGGATTGCTGTCCCTTGCGAATGGTGAAGGTTTTCACTTCCACGCGTCGTATGGGATACTTGGCGGTCGTTCTACTCAACGTCTGACTGATGTCGTTTCCCACTTTAGGTAACACTTCCACACGGCGTACGTAGAGTCTGGCTTCTAGGATTTTGGTTTTGTAACCGTCACTATCAGCCATCAAATGGAAAGCGGCACTGCTACGATTCAGTCTCAGGCGGACATCCACCCCGTTCAGCAAATACTTTTCTTGCAACCACATGTCCAAATGCAAACGATCCATCAGTTCTAAACTTGTATCGGCTCCCGTGATTCTCTTTCTTCGTTCTACAAATCCATCATTGTTGTCTTTCTTTTCATCAGTTTCCAATATTTCAAACTTGGTAGGTTCGTCAGCTTCCCATACCACACAGGCATTGAGATGAGTGTTCTTGGCATCTATTCCGTACGTCAAGAGATTTTCCAGGTAGGCACGATAAGGGTAAGTATCCATGCTGCTACTGACCAGTTTGTTATTCAAGTACAAGTCCACTCCACTGAACAAGGAATGCATGAAATTGTTGACGGGAGCTACTGCTTCATCGTCTATAGCACCTCCAGTCTTATCTAGAATTTTGACTTTCAGGTACAAGTAACTGCTATTCAGATCGATGTAATCTTCGGGCTGTCCTTTGATTTCAAACTCGATGGGAGCGGAATCGGTCAGTGAGGAGACGGGGTGAAATTCCACCCACTGGGATTCTTGCATGGTCATCATGGTAGGGGGCATGACAAACAGATCCAGTTCCGTCTTGGAACAAGCGCAAGATTCTCGGTGCATCATTTTTTTGTTGTCTCTTTTCTCAATAATCGAAAAGGTCTAAGTCTCGAACGGTTCTTCTTTTTTTGGCCTTTCTCGCTTGAAGTCTGGTGAAAGGGTGTTTTCTTCGTCGTCTCTTTCTGCCTTGTCCTTGCTGAATGCCTGACTCGTTAGCGTGCAGGGCATTTATAGGTGTTTCTCGTTGGCCTAAAATGTCTTTGCCCGTTTGCAGCAAGACATTTTTGCCTGCCCTCATGAAGGCTTCTTTAGGGTTTTGTTTGTCGATGATGACATTTTGGAGAAATTCATTGCCTTGCGTCAGTGCCGCATCTTTCAAGGCGTGCAATCCGCGTGTCACCATCGGTTTCAACACCGGGGCCACCGAACGAAAGGCCGATTTTAACATGTCTCCTAAACCGTGTCCTCGCTGTCGAGCAACCCCTCGGTACACTGGATACATGACTTACTTACGAGTCGTGAGAGAACCGTTTTCGAAAATGGAGTTTCACCGTGACTTTTCCTTTGGTGAATGGAATATTTTGTCCCAGATCTCCTTTTATAGCAATGTTGACCGTGTCCAAATACGACTTACTGACAGGCAAATAGTGAGGATGGACAAATTCGCGGTGGACGTGGTAAGTGTTTCCACCTTCCTCGTCAGCGTTCCTGGCAGAATCCACTTTGAAAGGAATGACACGCAGTAACGGTACGGAGGTGTGTCCCACCACGTTGTACTCCACCACATCGGAATACACGAACATCAAATTCAGTCCTTGGTTCAGTTCTACCGGGGCACGAAATAACTTGCTAAAAGACTCGTTGTCGTAAACGATGGGTAATTCGTTTTTCTTGAGCATGGCCTTTCTCATGTCCATGTCTCCGCCCAACATGTCAAACAATTCAGGACAAAATAAAATGGACACGATTTTACTTCGTTCAAATTTCATCAAGAAGCGACGAGCTGCTTTGTGGTACTCCATGGTGACATTTTTGTTGACATGCTCCAAAGCTTTCAGAAACACGACATTAAACCTGGAGGTTATGGTGCTGACCAAATGTTGACCACTAAAATAATAGCCTGGGGGAATGAACAAGTGATAGGTGGTGTACTTTTGTGTACGGGTTTTCTTGTCATATTTGACATTGCTATCCATCCACTGTTGCATTTGCTCGTCATGAACTTCCACATCAAAAAAATTTTGATTGGGAAGGACATTGAGGACTTGGGTCGGGTGAATCATTTCTACTAAAGCCACTTCCCAATGGGCTTCGTGATCTAACTGGATGGCCTGAGGTAATTTGGCCGTGTAACAGCACAACGTGTTCTTGGGAAACACCTCCATGGAACTGTCACTGGGTAAAGTTAAGTAAAATTGGTTTTGGTGACACATAATTCCAGAGTTCTGTGGCTGTCCGAGGGGTTACTGGACGTCAGAGGCGTGTCTCCGTCTAAAATGGGGTTCTGGTTGTGATTGAAGTGGTGACTGGCACTGGCACTGGACACAAGGTTCCCGGGGTTCCCGTTCGAGGTGAATTTCAGGGAGGGATTGGGAAGCAGGTAACCGATGCAACTGCTCAATAAAATGGTCCACAATTGTTTGTCTCCTTGTTGCAAACTCAAATTGGCGATGGCTGCCCCGATGACACAATACACCACGAAGATTTGGCAGAAAAAGACGATTTGCGTTTTAGGCACACGTTCTCCACACCACACCCACAAGGGTTGTTTTTGTAAATCTTGCACAGAAGAACTAGGGGAAGGAGGAGTGGTCGACGTAGCTGCGTCTGCTGTGCGAAAAGGCATGATGGTCACTTCTTTTTATAGTCGATGACTTGCGAAGCGTCGATCCAAGAATCAAAACTGGGTGGATATCCTTTCCAACGTACTTTGACTTCTTTGACACGTCGTTTGCCCACTTTACGGGTTCTGCGTTCGAGAATGCTTTCGATGTCGTACACGTCGTCTTCTTTTTTCGTCACACGTTGTAACTCGGGCAAATAAAACGTTCCTTTGAGCACTTCTCCGGTCATGTCTTCCAATTTATAGACGGCAGGATGACGGCCATGCACTCGTCCAGTGACGCGAAACAATTCGGTCGTCCAGTTAGGTAAGTAACCTTTGTCGAAAGTGCGTTTGGTTTTGCCAATGCGCACCCAATCTCCTACGGCCAACTCTCCACTTTTCTTGGGGACAGCCCTCGTCGGGGACGTACCAAACAGGCGCTCAAACACCAACACTTCGTTCTCGGGAGTCACGTCTTGCGGGGCACGTCCGATGCTTCGATGGTAAGATTGGTTGTACGCTTGCACCAGGTGCGGTAAGATGTCGATGTACTTCAGATTGTGGTGATGCGTAAAATATTTCCACATGCGTTCTTTCAAAGTGCGTTGAAAACGTTCCACGATGCTGGCTTTGGTTTCGGGATTCTCGGTGGTAAAAAAATGAATGTCACGTTTCTTTAATTCTTTTTGGAAAGCTTGGTTCAGAAATTCGGTACCTTTGTCCGTTTGCCATCGAAGAGGGTGACGACCGCTTTGTTTCAACACTCGTTGCAGGGCTCGCACTAACTCGCTGCTCGATTTGGAAGTCAAGGGCACGACCCAGGCAAATTTGGAAAAGACGTCGATGACACAAAACAAATATTTGTAGCCACGATTGTAGCTGGCCAAATGAGAGACATCGGCTAAATCGGCTTGCCATTGATGATCGATGCCTTCCACTCGGGTGCGACTTCTGGCAAACTTGCGTCGAATGGTTTTGTGTAAACTGTAGGTAGCTTGTTCTTGTAACCATCGTTGCACTTGAGGTAAACGGAGACTTTTCAGTCGAGTTTTGGCAGCACGATACAATTTTTGAACTCCTGCGTAACCTGCAGGATGGGAGGGATCGTAGTAAATGCTGGCTAAGACTTTTTCCATTTTTTTGTGTTGGTTGGTGTGTTAATAAGACACCCACTCTTGGAGGATGCTACTCTTTTTCTCTTGGGGTATTTTCTTGGATTGCAATGCTTTGCGTGTGCGGCCAGCAATAGGCGTCGAAGAGGAGAAGGATGTCTGAGCGGGGGATATCGGTTCTTGTTTCACTTCTGTCTTCACTTCTGTCTTCACTTTCTTTTTCTCTTGTGAGGAAGAAGGGGTGGCCATCATCTTTTTAATCCATCCAATTCTGGAGGTAGGTGGTGTTGTTAACTTGCGTACTTTTTCTGGTGGAGTTTGAAACCCTTCCTCTTCTTCTCCTTTTTCTGTCTTGGTCACGGGTACTGGTGGTACTGGTACTGGTACTGGTACTGGTGATGGTGCTGGACTTTTCATCAAGGTCTTAAAATCTTTCAGAGTGGGTAGAGCTGTTTCGTCTAAAGCTTTCTGGTGAAAGAGTTGCAGTCGTTGCAAGAGTTGGCCGTACTTTTGCGATTTTTCTGTTTCGGACAAATCTTGGCGATCCATCAAGGACTGCAATTCGTGTTGTAACTGGGACATCTCGCTCAAATGGGGATTGGGAGGTAAATGCGGGGTGCGTTGTTCTTGCCACCGATGGTATTCCATCCATCGTTTGTAAGGCACTAAAGCTAGTGTTCGTCCTTCCATGGGGTTGTCAGGGGTCGATTCTGAGATCTTGGGACTTCCGAAGGCCTTTTTATCTTGCTCCCACCAGTCCTCCCAACATGGTTCCCAAGACTCCTTTCAGTATGGGGCCTAACAAGAGAGGTAAAATACCTCCACGTTGCACTAACATCTTCTTTTTTTGACGAATGGGAATTTTCTTTTGAACCATTTGGCGAAGAACGTGACGATGTTTGCTTAAGCATTGTTTCTGGTGTTTGGACAAAGGGATCGTGCCTTTCAAAACGTTCAAACAACATTCGCACACGGTATCGATGACCTCTTTGGAGGCCGTTTGAATGAGTTTTTTTCGTAGGGGTGGAGAAGCTTTGGACAGGACAGATAACATGTCCCCATGTTTGGCTAAACGTGGTGGCAGTCCTTTCCTTTTCTTTCCTTGGGGTTTTCTGGAGGGTGACATCTTTGAGTCTTCAGGAGCACCGAAAAAACACTGATACCCGACTTGGTCACAGGCCTTTTTTATACTGGAACGTGTCGCCACTGATTGTCTTTACGTCGTATCAGTTTGAGGACAGGCATGACACGTCGTGCAGGGGTACGCAACGGACTAAATCGAGCCAGTTCTTGCTTGGACAAATCCAGTAAACTTTGTAACATGCCCGATCTTTCTTGAACTTTGATTTTGGGAGAAGGTACTTTGTGAGCAGCAGCCACTGCCACTAAATTGGAAGGTCCTGCCACTGGTGAAGTTCTTTTGGGGGTCATCAACGGAGAAGTTCTTGGTGTGATCAACGTCTCCAAGTACTCTTCAGTTCTGGGTGTCATTAACGGAGAAGTGGACAAACGTGAAGCTGCCGGAGACGCAGTCACCGCCGTGGCAGGTCGTGGTTTGCGAGTGTAAGGTTGCGTCCTGGCCGAAGTGCCTCTCTTGCGACTAGTTTTCTGTGGACTTTTCTTTTTCTGGGGGCTTCTTTTCTTTTTCCGGGGTGGTGTCTGGTCAGAGGAGGGTCCTGCCACTGGAGAAGTTCTCCTTGGGGACCTGGTCTTTTTCTTCTTGGGGCTTCGTTGGACTTTTGTCTTGGGTATAACTTTGGGGGCATTAGGATCCCATCTTAAGAGTGAGCGAATGATGACCCCTCCTAGAGTACCGCTCCCTCCAGGTTTCAAAATGATTTGTTTTTTGGTTTGAGTTTCGATGCGGGGATCGGCCAGTTGGACCAAAGCGACTTTGTTTCGATCGAAAAAGCGTTTGGTTTGATGAGGAATCTGAATGATTCCTTGGAGTAATTGACGTGCCGTCACCGTGAACCATCGTAAGACTTCTTTGAGACTAGCTTCTAAGACACGAGCTCGTGTTTGTGGATCTTTTTCTCGACTGATGCCATACAAGGCACGAATCAATTTGACGGGAAGATGCGACTGAAGGGACGTCATGTTCGCACTGAGAGTGAGACAGACGAAAAAGGGTCTGAGGTTTTTATAGATTTTTTATGGGGAGTGAAATGAAGTCGAGGACGGGGACGTGTACAGGACAGGCCCTCCGTCTTGGCACCAGTGGTGAAACAAGTGGGTACGAAATCGCAAATCCTCGGGAGTCGTAGGTTTCAAATCGACGAGTAAATAGGCGTGTGGAGTTTGAGTGGCATCGTCGTACGCCTGAGTCAGCCAAGGCGTTCCTAACTGTTTGGCTAAGACTTGCACTTGCGATTTATCTCGAGGGCTTTTAAACAAGACCACGTAATGCGCATTGAGACTGATGGTGCGATGGGCTTTACTTTGTTGAAACAAATTTTGGGTGATGTAAACGACACTGGCATTACGGTGATGCCCTTTGCGCGTGAACCACAGTTTAATTTCTTCTTCGTCTTCTCCTAACATGTCGTCGAAAATGACCAAATGGGTTAGACGGGAGTCAGAGACGATGCCGTCGTCTTCTTTAGGAATGCCTTCCACAAACACGATGGAATCGCCTTGACTTTCTCGCAAGAGGCTGTACGCCGATTGCCACTCTTTGTAACAACACACGATTTGTTGAGGTGGTCGATCGATCAAATGATGTTTATGTTCGATCAAACGTTTGACGAATTCGGTTTTGCCCGAACCGCTAGGTCCAGCAATGAGCATGTTAAAGGGATGGCGAAGATACAAAGCCTCCCAACTGGCACGATCTAAGTGTTCGTCGATGACTTTGACAGTAGAGGAAGAGGGAGCAGAGACAGCAGAGGTAGCCATGGTGTGAGAAATGTCACTTGTGACACGAAAAACAAACAAGACAAGAGTTTATATACTTTTTCAGAACACGTTTATTGAATGTTTCAAACATGAATACGAAAGACAAAAATACATAAAAGCCAAAGGCTTAAGTATAAGAATAAAAGGCACATGATAACCATGAACATGGAATAAACACAAGTGTCTGTACAACATGTTTTGGGTAAAGTTCTAACCAGTTCTATAGTAGGGGGTAAGATCACACAAGTGTCCTCCCGAAAGGGTCTTTCAGGCCTGTCCACGACAGTCCTGTCCTGGGTGACGGGTTCTTCTGGCACCGTCACTAACGCAGGTTGAAAAGTAACTTTTTTCCTTGAATAACTCTCGTGCATACTGGGCCACCTCTTGTGTCCAAGCCTCAAAACCCTGGTCTCGGTGATGTCCAACATTTGACTCCTAACCAATCTGGTTTCTTCTTCGTCAACGACATGGTAAGTTACTTCAATGAACAATGAACTATCGATCTTGCCTAGGGTTCCTTTTCATATACAGACCAATACCGACGTGACCGTACGGTAAGGTGAAGTGATTGGGAAGTCGCACTCGCTTCTGGTATACAATTTGATAGACTTTTTCCAAGGGTCGACTGACGATGTGGTGAGTGGGTAAACGTACAATCTTGTTCGGTTGATAGGTGGTCACTTTAAAGTTTCCATCCTCTCCCGATTGCAAGGCTTCTTTCAATACCCCAAAGTTGACCACTCGACTGGTACGATGATTCAGAGTCAGTCCTTTCACTTTGCACGTCGTGTGCACTTCTCCTTGTTTGTCCCGGTATTCGTAGCCGTAATTTTTGGGACCACCACTGACGAAACTTAGAATCTTGTCGTCGGGATGCTCGTCTGTCCAGGCTCCTAAACGGTCTCCTTCGATGTCAGGGTGATGTTGAATCGGGTGATGGATGTAAATGCAACTGTCCGTGTCAAAGTACAGGACGCGTTCCCCTAACAGTTCTAAAGCTTCGTACAATTTTAAGCGAGCATGGGCTGTCACGTAAGCCGCAATGATGACATTTCCAAAAGGGTCGTCTTGTACAAAGTCCAGATCTTCTTCGTAATTGACCAAGATCAAATCCTCTCGAACGACGTCCACGTGTTTCATGTATTTGGTTTTGTCGTGAATCATCTGGAAGTAGCGGGAAGGTTCTGTCAAATATTCCGTCTTGGGTAAACATGGTCGTTGTGCCATTTTACCCCACAAGCAATTTAACATCACTTTGGCAAACGATCGCCTGCCTTCGTTTTTCTCGATGTGGTCTAAAGAGATGCCTTCTTGTGCATAGTATTTCTCTTTGAATTGTATTTGGTCTTCGGGAGTGTGACACCAGGAAGGATAGCCGCTGGCTTCTTGCTTCAGTTTCAAAAAGGCATCCACGTAGTCAGCGAAAATGCCTTTCTGAGTGGGGTCACCCTTGTGGTACTGTTGTGTCTTGGGAAAGTGGCAAATTTCGTACACTTCTAACAGTTGGTATCCCATGTCCAGAGCTTTGAACAATTCCACGCTGACCCAGGTTCCCGTCAAGGCACGTTCTTCCTGGCTGTGATGGCAAGGTTGGTCCTGGTTGCACGTTTCGGCACAAGTACGGCACAAGGGAAACATCAGTTTGCCTTGACAATGGTGAGGTAAGACGGGATGGTATAGGTTCGTGGGAGGCAAAACTTTACACTTGATCAAGCCTTCGTATTGTCGAATGTTTTTCAGGTCGATGTGTTCCGTCAACAATTGCGGGTGCCCTACAGGAAAGCGACAATATTTGCACACGTAGGGATACAGCGAACACACGTCCAAGTATTTGATTTCTTCTCCTTTCTCTTCGTCGGCTTGGTACAGCAAACAGGTGGCATTGGTCCTTCCTCCGTACAAACTATCCCTCGGGTTCAGCGGGTCCATCAACTGGTAACTTTCCACGAGGCGTTTAAACTCGGGATCGGTTTTCAAACGGTGATCGTACTCGTGTTCCCACATTTCCACCACTTGGTATCCTTGCTGTTCTAACTTTAGGCGTCGCTGACAAGTGTCCTGGTACAAGTCTTCCATGGTTCGTTGCAAAAACTGATTTTTAGTGTCACGGTCAGGGTAGCAGACGAGACATCCGTGAAATAAGCAACCGTTAAACTCGTACACGATCTTGGGGTTTTCTAAGTCCCAGCCATCGACCGAATACGTTCCGATGGTCTTTTCGCCTCCTCCGTTGCGGGCATGCTGAATCCATTTGTCTTCCTTGTCGCACAAGTAATGTAACCAACGTAGGGCTTTGACCGAGTATTGACGCTTGACATAGTGGGTCGTTTGAGGACTGATGACAGCCACGGTGTTTTCAGGCATGAATCGTTGGCGGTACACTAAGGAACACGCTTTGGCAATGGTGCAAGATTCTTTCAAAGGATCGACCCCTCCGTGTTCCATGAACAGTTCTCGAAATTTTCCACAGCAACGCCGTAAAATGTCCACGTCGGAACGACAATACTTTAACATTTCTTCCTGAAAGTCGAAGGGGTCAGAGGCATGAGCCTGGTACCAAGCGTAGAAAGCTTCTCGTTGTTCGGTACGCATGTTGTCGGGGTCGTAATAGTGAGCCTCAGGCAAATGGGGTAGAACGGCATGTTGATTGGCTTCCGTATTGAAAAAGTGTGGAAAGTACCCTTTAGCCATTTCTGTCATTCCAAACGTTTTAGGCATTCGACTCAAAGGCATGGCTAAGTAACTCATCGAATCTTTAAACTGTACTTGTCCCACTTGCATGAAAATGATTTTGGCTCCGTTCAAAATCACTTTAGGACGTTCGGTGCCATGTTCCGTATAGTACCTCAAAAGAAACTGTCCATCGTATCCGGAGAAATTGTGAGCCATCACCGTGGCATGACGATGACAATCTCCGTAACGTTCGATGTCCTCTTGGCTCCACGTCTTGTCGATGGGGTTTAAGACCCATCGGGCAAAATCGGCTAACGTGTTTGGTCCTCGAAAGATTTTTTCACATCCTCCAGGAATCTTGCTGCAGTGAGGGCAATGACTGAAGATAGGTTCTTGAATGCACTTCTCGCACGCTCGATGAGCCACGCAGAAATTAGGAATGTGAATGCCGGTCTCTTGCATGCATTCGAAATCGAAAAAGATGAAATTGCCTTTCTTCTTGTGACCGTCCTCTTCCTCTGGTGGGGGTTGGTATTTTTGCACGTAGCATTGGTGTTCCAAGTCCACGATGTGGTGACAAATGTGACATTTTTTCTTTCCTCGACATACGTGTGCCTTGGCATTATTGGTAAGTATGCCTTGTCCACAGGTAGGACACAATCTCAGGAGCTGACAAGCACATTTCTTCTGTGAACCTTGTGTTTTCAAATGTTGTTGGTAACAGGTAGGACTGACAAACGTGCGCAAACAAGTCGAACAAGGCACTGGTCCTTCGCTCAGACAGGGTGGAGAGGCCAAACATCCTGGGCATTTCATTCCACAATGCTTGTGTTGCTCTCGATTGTTATAACCATAGTCACATTTCTCACAATAATAACTGTATCCCAGGAATCCAGTGATACTGGTAATGGTATCGAAATGGTCATCGTGATGATAGACATGAATGTATTTTCCGTCCTTAAAATCTTGGCCTCGAAACAACAGAGTTCCACGCATTTCTTGAGGGTGCACTTTCAAGGTGTAGCGTGGAGCTAGGGCATCTTGCAATTTTTGCATCTCAGGAATGCCACAGGGTGTGTCTTTGGACAGTCCGGCTTGTTGCAACAGGAGTTCTGCTTCATTTCGTTGTTTGGCTCGATCGCATCGTTGAATAGTTTTCCAGGTTCTTTTCCATTCTACCGTGTCGTTCTTGTTGGCATAGGTTCGTCCCACCACGATGGCACGGGCTAAACACATCTGGTCTTGAGGGTTGTTAATTCGGACGAGACTCTTTTTGGTGTTGCGAAGGTCGTCCACCAATAACATCTTTTTGCATCCAGTTCCTTGAGGAGGAGAGACGTGGGCCATTTTCAGTGTGGCTTTACCATCGGTGATGTCAAACTGGTCATTAGATTGTTGCACCTGTTGTATCTTGTCCATGACTTTGGAAGGGGTCAGTTCTGCGGGTCTGCTAAACTCGATCCAAACAGGGGATTTCAAACCGTCGTGATCTATGGATAGTGTCAAGCGATCATCTTCTTTGGCTTGACATTGTCGCTTGAGTGCGGTGAGCAAAGAATCCCACATCTCGGTGATAAACCCTTCTGCTTTCTCCAAGGGTACGTCGGCCTTGAAATCTTTAAACTTCACCGTGTAGGTGTAAGCCGTGGTTCTAAATTTTCTAGAGGAGCGCTTTTCCGTCTCTCGAATGGAATAGTACTTTTCAGGGTTGACTAAGGGTGGTGAACTTGGTTTAGAGGGTTCGGAATCTGGTTCACTCATGTCCTTTTCAAAATCACTGGCATGAATTTGTGCCAAGATTTCAGCCCTGGTACGAGGCGATAGATCACGTTTCTGCCTCTTACTTTCTTCTTCTTCTTTCTTCTCGAATGAATGGGATCGTTTCATCTTGAGTGCAAAACGTCAAATGACTCAAGTTTAAACACCATAGACTAATTTATAGTCTTGGCAAACCAGCGTATATAAAAAGGGTGTGTGTCTTGTCCTTTCACTATTCATTTCACTCTCAAGCTGAGCACAACAATGGAAGAGACTACCCAGATGGACCGTTTCGTCAGAGCTTTGCGAGGGGTCATTAGAAAATTCTCTTCAGACCAGCCGACGGACTACTCTCCTTCCTTTCGAGATAAAAGTCAAGATACTTGCTATATCTGTCAGAAGAAAGGGCATTGGTCTTCAGAGTGTCCAGACCGTCAAAAAAAGAAAAAAAAACAGGGGCTAAAAAAGACAAAAGTCAAGATACCTGTTATTGTTGTCAAGAAAAAGGACATTGGTCTCCAGATTGCCCAAAAAAGAAACAAGAGGAGTCAGAAGAAAAGAAGGATTCTTCAGAAGAAGAGAGGGATTCTTCGGAAGAAGAGAGGAATTCTTCGAAAGAAGAGAGGGATTCTTCAGAGGAAGAAGAGGAAGAAAGAAGACAATTCTATTTACAAGAAGCAAAGAAACAGGAGAAGAAAAGAAGAAGGGAAGAAAATGAGGAAAAAACGGTGAAGAAATTAAAAAAACAGAGAGACTAAACAAGGAGAAAGAAGAAGTCAATGAACTTTTAATTAAAGTGTTCTGTGGTGAATTGTGAATTGGATTGTAAAAAAATGGATAAAAGAATACATGAATGATATAAGGTAAGTGTCTTTGAGTTCTGATTTTAAAATAAGAAGCTACACTCACGCACTCATACACAGACACGTACTATAAGGTAAAATGGGTGGGGTTTATTCTTGAGTTATTGGCAAATTGAAATTGTATTTCTTTTCGAGAAATGTGGGTGGCCCTGAAAAGGGCCTTTTTATTTTGGTGTAGGGGTGAGTTTAACCAATCAACTTTAACTGCCTTAAGCCTTTGCCACGGCCAAGGCCTACTTCTGATGATTGGGTTGAAATCACTAAGGGTGGTACGACAGGCTTAGTCACAGGGTTGGCGTGTTTAGCTCGGGAAGGTCGTATTCTCTTCGGTCGTGATAAAGAAGTCTGATACATTTGTTTCAGACTTCTTAACTCCGCTAAAATGTCCAACAGTACCGTAGCCGTTTGATTTTCACCCTCTTGTTTCTTTGCTGCTACTTCTTCTTGCTGTTGTTGCTGTTGTTTTTTTCTTACCTCTTCTTGTTGCTGTTGCTGTTGCTGTAGGAGAAAAGCTTGTTCCGCTTCCTTTTGTCGTTGCATAAATTTCTCCAATTCTTCTTTCTGTCTCTGTCTAAAATTCTCCACTTGCGGTAATGAAGAAGGTAACGAAGGTTCCGGAACAAATTCTTGCGAGGTAAGAAAATCCACAAAATCCCAATGTACCTCTTCTGAAAGTAAGTCCGGGTTCCCTTGGGCAGTCTCCCCTGCTGGTGCACCCCAATGGATCGTTTTCTGAGTTTCCGTCATGTTGAATCACTGTCGCATAGATTGACTGCACACAAGCGCTAACGAATCTATATAGACCACGTGACGTCACAGACTGCTCTCTTCGGATTGGATGCGAGCTGACTGAATTTTGTAACGCGTGTTCGGATTGGTAAATGAATTCAATCCGTTTCAATCCTTCCTGTACCTATAAATAAGCGCAGTTCACTGCATTGATTCACTTGTTCTCGTCGCTTCAAGATGTGGACCGATGTGCAATCTTCTACGCTTGTGTCTTCCATGATGTTCCGGACGGACATGCTCATGTATGTCCGAGCCAAGTGGACCGTTGTCCACAGGACAAACACCAGCCTGTGGATACGTAGGATCTACGTTGAAAGACAAGGATGCCTGAAAAGAGTGCTGATTTACGGACCAACAGTGAGACGTAGCCTAAGGACAAGAAGAAGACCAATGCGGTACCATTTATGTTAATGAATACATTAACATAAACCCAAAGGCCCTTTTCAGGGCCAGCCATATTTCTCGAAAAGAGATAGTCTTTCCATTGCCTACCCTTTTTTAAAATTTAAATTTAAATTTAAATTTAAATTTAAAAAAAAATTAAAAACAAATCCCAAAAGCCCAAACTCTATTCCCCATGTTAATTTCCCCTTGTCGCTAGACAGACCCACACTATAGTTTCATGTTAAATTCCCTTTGTCGCTAGAGTGACCCACGATTTTTCTCCATGTTAATTTCCCTTGTCGCTAATCTGACCCAGGGGTCTCTGTAATGCTAATTCCCATTGTCGCTAATGTACCCCACTTAACTACTTTCATAGTTTAGCCGTTTTAAGAGTGAGACACGTAATATCATGAGTCGTGCTGTCAAACGTTCTGGTTGAATGTCCTTCAAGTGCACTTTTGAATGATTTACGTACTGTTCTTAAATGTAAACCCAGTATCAAAAGTTTTGAAAACAGATGCACTAAGCCCTTGTTACATGTTCAGTGTCCGTTGAAAACTATTTTATGATAGCATTTTATATTAATAAAATATTACGCGTCATTGTTGTTTACAGGTATATTTTGCAGTTGATATGCTGAATTTTAACTGAATTGAAAAAGTGAGTTATTAGGTACCATTTGACTAGTGTTATGTTTCGTTGCATTTGTTCTTAAGATGGTTCTTAGGTAGTTTTCATAGTTCATATTTTTTCTTTACTTGGAAGGTTAATGGATTTTTTCTTTCGCCTTCACTTAAATTTAACTTGTATGAATAATTTTCGTAAGAAGAGGGCCATCAGTAAGTTGTGAAAACGTTTGATCTAATCCCATTAATTATTTTGCAATTAAAAGAAATAAAAATTTGAAAGGTACATCTAATACTTGCAGTCCTTGGAATTTTCATGGACTAAATTTCTCCTATACATTTTTTTCATTGATATAGCAGAAGGCGATTTCAAATAACAATTACTAAAGCACATGACCTCATGTGCCGATATTAAGTTTCCATTTACTCTATTCATAGTTTAATTATCTATGACATAACCAGGTTCTGATTATTTACTTTTTATCCTTTAATTAAGAAACCGATTCATCTTGATTACGACTCTTGTGACTATATTGCAATGTTAGAGATAGTATAAAGAAATGAAAATAAATTTACACGGTTTTAAAATTGCATCCCCAAAAATGCTTTTGTTCTTGGTAAAGAGTAAAAGAAATCTCCAAATTTGAAGAAATCCGAACATTAGTCAGAAATAAAACAGGACATGTCCACTATAATTCTGGGTATTATGAAGATATTGAATCCCCGAAGTCTGCTGAGTATTCATGAGTATCAGTATTTCGATCCAAAGAAAAAGAAATATAACCATAATGAAAGTTTGGGGGGAAATGTAAGATGTTTGGCGAAACTATGCCAAATTCAATTAAGATGCAAATTTGAACGAAGCACGAAAATTGTACTTGAAATGCTATAATACACTTGAACGTTCATACCCTTAATTACATTCATACTGACCATTTCTAATAGCAGGGTATTCTTTGGTGGCGATAAAATATGACTCGAATAGCAATAACATGAAAGAGTTTAAGACTACTTCATCTTTTTAAACAACAAGGGAAAAAACCTCTGAATTTTCAATATTACTTTACTCATAGATTGATACATTATGTTGGCTATTAAATGTACCTGTGGCACTTAAAACTAAACCGAGCTGTACAAATATTAATCTTCGGTAATAGAAACAATTCATAACTGTGTATGAAATTAGACCAAATAAAAAATACGTTTAAAAGTATAAATTTAGTTGGCAATCTTTCAACTGTTTGAAACAAAATGGTATCCAATGAACGTCTAGGAATTATATCCTGGAAGGTTTCTAAACTACACTTGTCTTTTGTCCCCTTTAAAGTAAGGCCGTATAGTTTCAAACAGTAAATACAGTATTTATATTAAACCTAATGCCAGTTTTACAGGTAAAATTATCATATAGTAAAAATAGTGAAATTCATTTCAGTTAGTCTTAACAAATCCGCCTATCGTAGCTTAACATCTGATAACCGATATTCTTAATACCCCCATTAAAGCCATTTAAATCTATACCAGCCTTTCTATAATGGAAGCGAAATTCAAAATGATGACCACACAGTATATATCGTGCCAAGAATATCGACATTCTTTACTCTTTCGAGTACCGTCCAAAATTTATATATAAACTAATTATCTACAATTAAATCTCATGTTTATGTTATTTTTTATTTATGAATTCTTTCTTCAGTAACCAATATTTTGTTTCTATGTTAATTTTCATTTAGTATTTATATAGGAGAATGTTTGATTCGGGTCTAATATATCCAAGAAAGTATCAAATGTGTGTAAGATAACCCCACCCCCTTCTTTGTAGGTAAGATTTTACATCGCTCTATTCGTCCAGGTTATTTTATAATACATATATACAGTACCTGTTTGCTTATACACGAATAGATCTAGTCTTCTTTACTCACTTACTGAAGTACGTATTTGCAGAACTACATAATTGTTCTCATAATTTAGCCGATGATCCATCAATCCATTCAGACATTCATGCATTCACGCATGCATAATTTCTTGGTGTATACAGTCATTTAGTATCTTACTTACAATATCAGTTCTTATTTAGTTCGCAATTCTAGTAAAAGTGTTTGACTATGGTATCGGGCACAAATTGACCCATTAAAATACATTCTTTTCACCATTGATAGTATACCATTTTGCAAACTTAGCAACACACACACACACGACTCACCCACTATTCTGGTTGTGAGTCAGGCACTCTAACCAATAAGGTGCAGCTATTCATTCAGACTAAATACCTTTCCACATATACCACGTGTATAGAGTATATTTACGCTATTTATTTTCCTATTCTCTCCATAACGTGCGTAAATTAGCTAGCAAACAAACTGTATAAGAGGAAACCCACAAACATCTGTATCTCAGATCAACCCAGTCTCTTAAATTATCAGTACATGACGTTTAATACATTTATGTGAAAGTCGAACATTTCATGTAAAAAATCAAATAGGTTGTCAGACAAATAACCCCTCCCCCTCCTTTATTTAAAAATTAATAGGCGTGTTGCCAGACAAATATCTCCGCCTCTGCCAGTTCTTTATATTTTTCTTAATTGTTCTATCCACCTTTTAAATAGCCAGTTGTCGTCAGAAACTTTGATTTTATACATGACGACAAAGTGTATTAAGGATAAAAATGAAAATTTGTTAATTTTATAGATGTCATGAGACTCCATCGTAATTGTATTATTGTCACTCCATTATTATGGTATGAAAAATATATTTAAATTCAACTAGCTTGAGCTGAAGCGAAAATATTAATTATCATGGGGGTAAATTTACACGCTTAGTTATAATATGACCTTGTATCAGTATAGAATTCATTTTTATCCGCTTACGATGCTGCATTTGGTATATTACTATTGGACCAAAGAGAAGAGGCAATATTATCAACAACTTATAATGTATTATTTGGAAATGTCTGAAAGGTACAGTTTTGAACGTTTTTGTATACAGTGATAATCGTTTATCAGACCGCGGACTGACGCTGATTTCTACTTGCTTGGATAAAGTCAATTAATTGCAAAAGAAAAATTAATGTCAATATTGATGTCTCTGTGTAGCTTAGACGATATTTTACTAGACGTCTTGTAAAACTCGTATTTCATGTATTTATTTACATTTTCATATTGGTTTAAACTTAATAATATATATGGCGGGTTCAGGTCGTGCCAGAAAGACTTTTTTCCAGCATAATCTGGCATAATAATATGTATTTATTTTAAAGCAAATTACTTTATTAAATATAGTTTAATAAGAAAAGCTGCAAATGCAAAAGTTGGATTGATTCATAAAGCAAAGACATTAACATACTAGAAATGAACCTGATTTGACTTTGTCTCCCTTTTGATCCTCTGCTTGTAAAAGAACCATTTGCTGTAGAAGAAAAAGAAGAAGAACAACAACAACAAGAATAAATATCAGCGGCAACACTAGTAGGTTAAACAATAGTATGACTATATATATTATCCGGGCATTATCAATTCTTTGGAGATATAAAAACTCGATTCGAATCGCTATGGCATGAAAGAGTTTAAGACTTCGCGGCTAATAAATACTTAATCCTTTTTAAACCACAAGGGCAGAAACCTCTGAATTTTTCTATATTACTTTACTGATAGCTTGATTCATTGTATTGGCTATTAAATGTATAGCTTGATTGATTGTTTTGGCCATTAAATGTACCTGTCTCACTCAGAGATAAACAGAGCTTTACATATATTCATCTTCTGTAATAAGAAACATTGCATAAATGTGTATGAAATTACGCCAAAATTAAAAGTATGTTTAAAATGTATAGAGCTGTTTGGCAATCTTCCAGCAGTTCGAACAAAATAATCTCCCGTGAACGTCCAATATACGATATCCTGTCATTTTTCTACACTGTACTTGTTCTTTGGTCCCCTTTAAATTGAGGCCATATAGTTTCATACAATAAATAAAGAAATTATATTAAAACTACTACCATTTGATAATATCCAGTTTTACAGGTAAAAGTCATTTAGTGAAAATAGTGAAATTAATGTCAGTTATTCTTAACAAAGCCGGCTATCGTAGCTTAATAGCTCATAAACGATATTTTTAATACCCAAGTAAAAACAATAGAAATCTATACCTGGCTTTCTATAATGGTTGTTGTTGTTGTTGTGTGGTTTAACGCCATTTTTCAGCACAAGAAAGGCTATCCATGGCGGCCAGTATTAATGGTGGAGGAAGAACCCAGAAAGACCCCGGAAAGAACCAACGACCCACGAGAAGCTACTGGCAAGCTTTCTCACATACCCACATAGGCCGAACCCGCGACTCGAACCCACGCAGACAGAAATGAGAAGGCAGTGATCCGTAACGGTGAGCGCTTTAGAACACTCGGCCACTCGGGGCCCCATCTATAATGGAAGCGACGTTCGAAATGATAATTACACAATGGATCTCGTGCCAAGGGTATTAACAGTCTTTACTTTTTCGAGTACAGTCCAAAAATTAAATATAAACAAATTCTCTACAATTGAATCTATTGTTTATGTTATTTTTTAATTATGCATTCTTTCTTCAGTAACCAATAATTTGCTTTAATGTAAATTTTCATTCAATATTTAAATAGGAGAAGAACGTTTAATTCGGACCTAAAGTATTCAGTCGAAGAAAGTGTTAAATGTGTGCAAGATCGCCCCCTTATTTGTAGGTAGGATTTTAAATCGATCAATTCGTCCAGGCTTTCATATAATATGTATATATAATACATATATGCGAATTCACCCATAGATTTAGTCGATATTACTTACTTACTGACGTACTTATTTACTTAACTACTTAACTGTTCACATGACGTAGCCGACGATACATCCATCCGTCAATCCATTCAGACATTCATTCATTCATACAAGCATAATTCTTTTGTGCATACAATCCTTTACTATCTTACTTATAATGTCAGTTTTTAGCTACTTTGCTATTCTCCTAAAGGAGTATGACTATTGTCTCGGGCACAAAATGACCCAGTCAGTAAATTTTCTTTTCAACATCAATATAGTATTGGTCCAAGGTTGACATTGCCGGTGTGGGAGTGGGAGAGAAGCTCCCCACTCCTCCAGAAATCCAGCTACTGGGCTTCGCGAGCGGCTTAGCTTCGAAGTCCGGTGAACCACGTTCCACTAACAGGAGAAGGGGTGAAGGCTGGCCATTGGCTCCTTTAAACCAGTCGAATCAGGTACACGGGACTGTAAACCTTGGGTGGTAGATCATCTAGTAGAAGAAAAACTCCGATTTCAAACCTCTGCTGCCTTGCGGCTATACCCGCTCATGGGAAAGGCTAAGGGAGTAAACTCCGACAGAAAATCCGGAGACGGAGTCCCTAAGGCGGTCTGACATTGACTTCAACGTCATCTCGGCAACTCCTGCGACGCCGTTGGTGCCAAGCTGTATCGGCATTCGTCGTTCCCTTGGGTCCACCAGGTGCGTAGACAGGTGAATGACAGGTGCATGGACAGCAGCTGATTCTCAATACCACCCTGCCCTGGCTTTGTAGCTCCACTGGAAAGGCCACCCCAGCGTCGTGGTACGACGTCGGCACAACACGGGAGGTATCAGTTTACCGGTTCTAAGTCAAAGCTCGATTGGCGCAGAGCTTGGCACCAGGGGTTACTTCTGACGGTGGGAGGGATCACTATGTCTCACTGTACAGCTACCGCCCGCCTCAGGCTGGGCAGTCCCGAGTCAGTAAGGTCCTGCCCGCCATGGCCTGCCTGCTTCACTGGGCGCGTGGAGATTAGAGAAGCATCTATACAAGTGGGCCACAACTCCGCACCAGGAAAGACGAAAATAAAAAATAAGAAGACTCCAGCTCTTCGTTTGGCAAGCTGGAACATCAGAACCATGTGTCCTGAACTGACCGCTGACCTAAAGCAAATCGACGATGCAGGAAGACTCCCGTCATTGACAGAGGACTATCCAGACTGAACATCGACGTTGCCTGCCTCGAGGGCATCCGACTGGCTGACAGTGGCACCATCAGAGAAGTCGTTTCGCAAGGGAAGCCCTCGGATGAACCTAGGCAGCACGGTGTAGGCTTTGCCGTAAAGATTAGACACACACACACACATATATATATATATATATATATATATATATATATATATATATATATATATATATATATATATATATATATATATATATATATATATATATATATATATGTGTGTGTGTGTGTGTGTGTGTGTGTGTGTGTGTGTGTGTTTCCGATTCTCTTCCAAATATGCGTACATTAGATAGCGAGGAAAATGTCTGAGTAAACCCCACAAACATCTATACATCTATACTTCAAGTCAACCCAGTTTATTAAATTATCAGTTCAAAGACGTTTAATACATTTATATCAAAGTGGAACATTTCATGAAAAACACAATAGACAGAGTGTCAGACAAATAACCCCTTCTCTACCTTCATTTAAAAATAAATAGGCATTTTGTCAGACAAATATTGCCGACTCTTGCCTTTTTTATATATTTGCCTGATTCGTTTCCTTCCACCATTTCGATAGCCAGCTGTCAACAGAAACTTAGAATGTTTTACATGTCGACAAATTGGATTGAGTATCGAAATGAAAATGTGTAAATTTTATAGATGGATCATGAGACTCCTTTGCAACTGTATTAGTGTGAGTCCCGTATTAAAGTATGAAAATATACCAAAATTCAACTAGCTTCAGCTCAAACTAAAAACTTAATTATAATCGGGATAGTTTATCACGCTTAGTTATAATATGACCTTGTGTCAGTATTGCTTTCATTTTTCTCTGCATACGATGCCGCTTTTGGTGCATTACAATTGGACCAAAGTGCTGAGTCAATATTATCAACAAGTTATAAATACTGTATTATTCGGAATCTCACAGAGTTAAGTGTTGAATGATTTTATATACAGCAATAATCGTTTACCAAAGGTAGTTATTAATATTAGACCGCGGACCGCACAACGATCTATATTTGCTTTGATAAAGTCAATTAACTCCAACAAAAAGAGTAATGGCAATATTCGTGCCTCTGTGGAGCTTAGATGATATTTTACTAAACCTAGTATTTTGCGTATTCATTATTATTTTCATATTGGTTTCAACTTAATAATGCATATGCCGGTTTCAAATCTTACCAGAATTTAAAGACTTTGTTTCAGCATGTTCTGGCTTAATACTATTTTTTTTTCTCAAGCGAAATACATTAATAAATACGTTTTTAATGCGCAAAGCTACAGATGTAAATGTTGGATTGATTCATAAAATAAGAAAATTAATTTGCTAGAAATGAAGCTGATTTGACTTTGTCTCCCTTTTGATCTTACTGACTGCTAAAGAACCATTTGCTGAAGAAGAGTGTGCGAGTGCATGATTTGGATTTTTAACGTAGCTTTAACAATTTTGCAGTCATATCGCTACGATATCTGCAGTGTGGCAGTTTATAGTAATGTCTAGCACTGGTGCATCATGCCGCAGACATGTAGCATGATGTCCCACCCAGTCACATTATTCTGACACCAGGCCGTCCAGTCCTAAAACTAACCTCTTAATGCTGAGCGCCAAGCGAGGCAGCTGCTAGTACCATTTGTGTAAGTCTTTGGTATGACTCGGCCGGGGATCGAACCCACGATCTCCGGCATCCGAGACAGACGCTCTAACCACTAGGCCACCGGAGCGGTGCTGAAGAAGAAGAACAAGAATAAGAACAAGAATTAGAAGAGGAAGCAGTGCCACCAGCAGTAGGGTCAACAATAGTAATGCTATTAGTGGTAGTTTATGCTGAAACCACAGTTGCCGTTGTTATGATTATAATGACGGAATTCGAGTTAACTTACTGTTGTTCTGATTTCTCATCGCCAGAAATGTTTTGTAATTGTTAGGTGTTAAGAGTATTGTCGCACAAAAGTTAGGACCACTGTCACTCATGTAATAATGAGAAGAATGCAGTAACTATAAACTCGTTTGCTTTTCAAACCTTCTGTGCATACCAAGTCTCTAAACTATGCCGCGAATGATCGTACATGACCATGTATGTACTGTCATTAACTTGCACACGACAAAGCTCGATACTCCGTTTAATGTTGAGAAACCACTCCTGCAGGTTGGTGAACAATACACCTTAAAAATTCATTATCATGAAGTTTCTATTGGCGGTAACTCAGTTCGTATAGCTTATGGCTAAGAATTCAATTGTCCTGGCTTTGATGACCCATACAGTCTATCCGGTTAATTTGCTTCAGTGTATCATTGTCAATGACATTAGTTCCCCCTTCCCTTTGTATGATAATACTAATAGCATTCTCTTTAACATCGTCTTCATTCAACATCTTGGAATAACTAGTGTCAGACTAAATATACGATCTATGAATTGGCATTATCAGTGACTACATAAAACCTAATTAGTGCATTAATAATTGAAACGTCCGGTTCGGGAGAGAATATTACATTGTAATTAGCTTCGTCCCCATTTATGATACCCCAGACATTAAGGATCGTATATAACCGTTTATTTCACTGTCATATCAAGTCATATTAAAATAATGCTCGTATTACTTGACTGTTTCACTGTTGCAAATATATTCAGTGGCATCCTGAAGTTTAAATAGCACCGAAAATCGTAGTTTATTTAGGTCACTGTATATTAGATATTTTATAATGGTTACTGTCACGCATATGATTGGTAGTAAGGTACATGCGTGTCACGATTCATTGTAAAAACATATTTTCCCTTCGTACTGACTGCACTTTCTTTGATCCGTTTTGCAAACGCATTTCAGTTCATTAATTCAGACTAATGAAATTTAATTTTGATTGTTAATTTTTCATTGCAAAGTTATTGGCTATGAAGTGGTAAGGAGATGGCGCCTTGTATGTCACATAATGTACTTTTTAGGCTTACGACATCTCAATTCCTATATGTCTTTAATCACCAGAACTTAATTTCAACTGGGACCGACGTCAAAGCAACTTCATATTTACTATGGACATTTACGATTAATAACTGTAGTGTCGATTTGTTGACTTGTTACTCACGTATTCAATTTATAATTACTGCCTTAGATAATAAGTTCATTTAGAACTCCATAATGATACAAAGGTGTAATACAACACATATCACTATCCTACGCAACGTCGTATGAAAAAGTAGATCTTCTATTGCTCTTCTCTTACACAAACAAATCTTAAACTAAAATATATAGATCTGCATATTGATATTAAATTAGTTATACAGAATGGCCTGAACATTGATTGCACCTTAAGTCGATGAGTTAAGGCTGATTCTCTGACGCTTCGCTTTTCCAGGAGGGTGTGTTGACAAAGCATAAGTAAGACAATAATGTTATCTCGCTGCAACCCTGAACTTGTCAATCTTTAGTTAAATCTCAAACATATACAGTACACCCAATTTTGAAGCATTCACTAAATGTTAACTTAATTTATGGTGCTCTCAAAATCCAAGTAAAAGGTACGACAACATAGTGTGCAAAACAATAAACCTATTATCTAAAGCAGATTAATACAAAGTAAACCTTAAACTGTCATATAGAATTTTAAAAAATCTAATTAGTGTTTCCAGCGTTACAACATCCTAAACAATCAAACCAGTAAAAATATCAAAATCCCACATAGAGAAAATGCAGTCTATTTTTAGATTCTTGAAAGACATCAACTATTGCAATTTTTCAGAAAGTGATTTAGGAAGAAACGTTCCTTGAATGTAACACGAAACGTGGTGATTAAGATACCTAATTGCTTTTCCTAACATTAAACAGTGAAGAAGTATAAGGTGTGACTTCCATATAGATGAGCAGACGCATTTCATGGACCTTTTGAACGAGAGTTTTAGTTCACTGACTTACCATTAAGGCAAGTAGATTTGGAAAAATTAAACAAGCAACAACCTCGACTGTAACATACTGTGATAAGAACGTTGAAAGACTGGTGGACATATTATCCGAGCAAAATATTTGTTTTACAAATAAAGAAGCATGTGCGCGATGCAGTAACAATAGTGATTGAAATTATATCGCTTGGTCTGGATGTTATAAGCTCACTTTTAATGTTTTGGTGATGTCGTAGTTACTTCCGGACAAGATTTTCTGCTACTTGGCAGTGTCTCTAGCTTTTAAATGCCTTCACAATAAGAAATCTATTATTATCATGGACCATTTGGATGTTTTGTCTTTCTTATGATATGTTTTAGCAATCTCTCGGTAAAATTATGATTTTTGTAGCATTTTTTTTGTGTATTGTTTAATTGACTTCATCTTTGCATCTTCGATTCTTGTTTTGTAATCAACCTGTCGAAGTTTTCTTATGCTTCTTAGACTATATTATTTTCTCTCAAGAACGTTAAAATCGTTTGAAAGCAAAATTGTACCATTCCTCAATAAAATTATATTTTCATCGACTTAGGTAACTTTCCTCAAGAACGTTTTGTAATTCTAAGTGTTAATCCGCTTAGTATTGTTTCCTTTATTCTGTTGCATTAATATCGGGTCAAGGTTATAACACAGCATTGAATCCCTCTACTCATTACGAAGTTTGTGTTCCAGGTTACTTGTCACATTCAGCAAGTACTTATATGTAGACAACATGGACTTTTATAGGGATTACTAATTATTAACGTTTGCAAAAAGTAAAATTAAGTACGAAAAGTTACAGTAGACACTAAGTGTCACTGAAAAACCACTAATAGTGACAGCGTTAAGTATTATTCACTACTACGTTTTATAGCAAAATGGCACAACTAAGCCCTGTTGAATATAACAGTCAGTTACAAGATAAAGAAATAAATTTTCATATAATCTCATCGATCATTGGGTTGAAAGTCAACTATTGAAACATTTTCTACCCAATTAAATAATGCAGAAGTTATATATCATTATAAACCATGTGTCAAATGTTATCAATTCAATAAAGGGTTTTGGGCACTTAAGCAGTTTCTAGCGTAGTGAATACGGTATACGGTGAAATCAGTACATACGAGAAAATTAATACAAATTTGAGTGTGTGTTTGTGTGTGCATGTGTGTGTGATTTAGATTTTTAACATAGCTATAACAATGTTTCAATCATATCGCTACGATTTCTGCAGTGTGACAGATTAAAGTGACGTTTAGCGCTGGGACATGTTGCCGCAGATATGTAGCATGATGCCCCACCCAGTGTCATTATCCTGACACCGGTTTGATGATACTTGTTTAGGCTCGAATAAACAGTAACACAAGAAAGAGTGAAAACAACAAGTTTTGAAAAATATAATAATTTATTTCCCTGGAAAAATATACTGAAAAAATAAAATAACAACTTTCGGTTTCAAGAATCAAACCCAAAAGTAATCCAAGAATAATCCACGAATAAAATTTTAGAAGTCCTAATAATGAAATATCCTAATGACTTCAAGTTCGAGTCTCGACGAAGAATCCAAGATGGAAAGCGATGAAATATGCTGTAACTTGTACTGTGTTGAAGTCTACAGTTCCTTGTAGAAACACAACAATTAATCTTCTACCGGTCTTGGAAATCGAAATAAATTTTTTAAGAAATGCCTTTGTTCAAAGACTCTGTAGGAGCACAACATATTTCCACAGAAACGAATTAATCTTTTAGAATCTGAACAAATAAAATAAAACTCAATAACTCAAAAATTCAATACTGGTCACAACAGAAGAAAACAACTTTACATCAACTGTTTAAAAGCCCCAAAACTCTGAGATCTCTCTCTAAACATCACTATTAATACTACGTTTTTCGCAATTTTGGAAATGTCTAATTGCAAAATAGAGGATTACGTGATAATGCTTACATATAAAAATCACGTAGCCTATGTATGTCCTTGATAAGAACCAATCATTTTACTCCGAGATAATGTTACTGACTTGACCCTCAATCAAGGCAAGGAAGTAAGTCAAAAATAGAAACAGTTTTTATATTATTAGGTATTTAAGGAAAGATTCAGGTCAAACTGAAGTTTCTGGAAAATATCAAATTCCTAGTAAACAAAATTACATTACATTGACATGCAAAGAAAAAAAAGATTAAAAAACCCACAAATCAGATCAAAGGTAAATTAAATCAATTATACGTAAAACCTACCTGTCCTGACACTAACCTTTTAATGCTGAATATACAAATTTGATGTGATGCACATAATATTCAAGAAAAAAAGTAGCGCAGGGGATAAAAATATAAAGCGACTGAAATTAGAAAATTACAATGAACAATTTTGGAAAAGTTCTGAAAAGTTGGTCAATAGGTTCATACATAGCAAGATATCATCTGAAAATTTAGCTCCGAAGATAGGGACAAATATTTCAGGTAAAGTCAAATACGTTTTTCTTACCAATGAAGAAAAATGCCCTCCGGCCCACACACTCATTCACGAAAATATGGGGAAACAATTACAGACTTGTTTACTAATTCAAAATATTAATTTTTTCGCGATGAAAACAAGTATTAATAATTTATAAAAAGAGATGGTGAGAAAACGATGGAATACGTCGAGGATAAAATAAATCAGTTATTAAAGCGAATCTGAATTACCCTTCATAAAGATCTAGCGAAAGAAATGGATATAATAATAGATTGGTGAACAGAGTGCAGCACCAGAATTTTATAAAAACAGCAATTAAAAACTTGCAAGGTAACTAAAGGAACTGAAACAGTTGGTAATATAGCAATAGATTTGGCTATGAAGCAAGCATGTATCAAACAACGACATTAACGAATAGAGATTAAAACTACATCATCACCTAACAAAATATTCAACTGAAACTAATTTTCTGAGGATAACGTTCAGTATAAATAAATAAATCAATCAATAAATGTAGTTGTGTGTGTGTCTGTGTGTGAAATCACTATTAAGCTCTCTCTATATCTCGCTATCCTTCTCTCTCTTGTTCGAGCTTATACAATCAAAACTATCAGAGAAATGCACGGAAAACATTAAGGAAGTTTGTGCGACAGAATCTATCACCCACATAGAGATCGTCATTGTGTTCAATGCTCTATTCAATTGATGCATCACTACATTCAGAAAATATTAGACAACACTAAATGGTCTTTTTGATCTAATTAAAAGTATGTCTATGGACATTGACGAATATGAACCTTTCAGGGGAACTTCACATATTGAATTAGATAATTGAGCATAAAAGTATTAAATTTCAAATGTGCGTTAGCGAACAAGAATCCTAAGGCAGTTTAGATTAACACATGCGATATGTTCGCCTATTAGACAATACCTATCCTAGTTTTCTTGTCGATTATTATTGATCAAACATATAAACACATTGATATGTCGGTTCTGTCTCAACCTCCAGCTGGAATGCTGTTAGACATAGATGCAAACCCATTTATTTGCGTTAAAATGATTAATTATTATGCTATTGGATAGTTCACGTTCTCATTGGATAACAAAAATCTTCCTTTTCCACTTTTTTCAGTTGCACACCCTTCAGGGTGCAAATGTAACTGGTCAATCCATGATTAGTCCGAACAAAACTCTGTCAAGTCATATTCGGCTAAAGTTTATTCCAGCTGATGAAAAAGAGATGATATATTCGTTTACACGCATCTCTATGAAACCGAAAGATAAGTGTGGAAGGCTGTATAGATGTATACAAAAATATATTTTAAAATCCAAATGTAGTGCTTCAGTATAACGTTGATCTAATTCGCGCTCTGTTGTCACACACGCATGCTGAATTTTCTGTACCAGTCTCAATGATTTTAAAACAGTTTATCATTTAATGATTAAAACGGCGTGTGCTCGCAGTCGTGCAGAATGTTTTGCTCTTCTTCCAGGAAGAAAATATATATTACTAGGAGCGACACAATGACAAATTTTACCTTCAACGGTTACAAACCTTCCGGAAAGAAACCATACATTGTGTCAGTCTGATTAAATATATAACTTATAGATAGAGCTGTTTCTGGAATATTTGTAACAAAGAAAGTATTCTTTCAAAATGAAAGGACCACTTTACCATTGGGTTAGCTTGCCAGACTCAAAATTAAAACGTTCCGATTTTGAATCCTCATATCAAGTCAGTTAAAGTCAGCTACAGTGGTGTGTCGATGGGAAAAGCACTTGACCCCGGCACTAAATAACTTTAGATGTGCTGTAAAATATCAGGCCCAAACCTCCACCCTTTCAGTGCCTGAGAACTTTTAGGTTACTCAGAGGCAATCAAAGCATGTTTTCAAGAATGTTTCAAAAGAGTCGGGCCATAATATCATTGATCAATTAAGAAGAGTTAACCAACATATTACGGACTATTTAATGCCACTCGTGGGTCGGTGGTTCTTTCCGGGGGTTTTCCCGGGTTCTTCCTCCACCATTAATGCTGGCCGCCATGTATAGCCTATCGTGTGCTGAAAAATGGCGTTAAACCCTACAACAACAACAACAACAACACCATTTAATGCCAAGTGAATTACAGTAAAGTGTCTTGCACAGAGACACGCGACACTGAGGGCAACCAGGATTAGTCATGGCAGTATCGGAACCCTCAAGTTACTGAATGTTAGCTAGAACCGCGAATTCTGCCATGAAAAAGTCACCCTTATAGCAGCAGGGAGGGCGAACCATACAAACTTTAGAAGGTTCCAAATGCCGAAATAAGTCCTCCACAAGGAGGGGTTTCAACTAGAAATAACGTCGACTACGTTTCAAGAGGAACCCTCGGAGAGATAAGCCTCTTTGGGAGGTCCTTCTGAGTTAGTCCAAATGTGGTTTCTGGTTGAAAACCTATTAATGGCGCTTCGATTACAAAAAATGAACCAACTCGTTGTCGTCGCCCTCCCTGCTGCTATGAATTAAAAAATTGTTATACCAAATAATGGCACATTCGGAATCTTACACAGCAAGACTAGCCAGAGAGTGAGAAGAAGCACTAAAGAAATATATCCCTGTAAAAGATGAGTTAAAAAAAAATTTACAATTACAACAAGAAGCTAAGGAAGGTTTTACAGAATCAACTGAACAATTGTTTAAGCCTGTTACCACATCATTATCGCGTACTGCGCAACAACAAAATATTGCGACAAGAGGGCTGGCAGCCGCAGCTGAACGATCCGCTGAAGCGGCTGCTAAGGCGGCCACTGCTAACAGGGAAGTTGACGCAAGACCGCCCGGAGAAGTTTTTATAGATGCGTCAGAAACGCTACCTGGAGCCGAAGCTCCGCCGGACTACAAACCTGGTAAAGCAAAAATCAGCGAGGATGTGAAAAAAAATATTAAGATGAAAAATTATGATAACGTGGTTGATCTTGTCGGTGAATTTAATGATCATGAACACTACCTGGAGCCGGGTCCGCCATCGTTAAATTATGATCAATGGCGATGGTTGGTGTTTACTATACATAAAGGTATTCAGCGGGTCACGGCAAAATACGAAAATGAGTTTGCACAATTTAAGAAAGATTTTAAAGCAAGGGTCTTTGCAAGCCCTGTTGTGACCGCAGATCTGTCAGCGCCGTTAAAAACACCATTAAAAACAACACCGATAACAACACAGCCGACTAGCACAAAAAAAACCGGATCAGGAATGGTAACACTATGTTCTGAAAACAAAGTACAAGATGTGCAACAGCTTGAAGTTCTCGTAGGAGGAAAACGAGCTGGAAATAACTCGCCAGAAATAATTAATGAAGCAGCTATTTGTCGGCGATTATTTCAAGGCGGTGTCGTGGACACTAGTATTTACCGAGAGCTTCTTGATGAACTCCTTGATGATTACAGCGATTAAACAGTAGTAAATAGCATAATATGGTCATATACAATAGACAATATACGCCCATGCAGGTCAGAGCAGTAAACTCACGATTACCAGTTTATAGAACAACCTACGGAGACGGACTCGGCGACGTGGTTCAGGGGTTATTTTGCGGGGTTAGCACCAAAATTTGGCCCTCTTGCAAAACAATTATCAATGAAAGCTATTAATGTTGTTGGTGAAAAAGCTCCTGGTGCTATTGCCAACGTTGCTGGTAAGGAGCTCTCGGCAATCAAAGAAATATTAGCACGGTTAATAAGACGAAAATCACCACCGGTGAAATTACCAAGCACCGAAATTATGCCCGCGGAAGTCAGTAAGGTAATAAATCAAGCTGCAAATCAGAAACTAGCAACGTTGATGGATCAAGAATCTGAACAAGTACAAAGAAATATAACAGCGAATTTGATAGCAGGAAGTGGACTTCGTGTGCGACGATGATAATCACCATTTGAAAAATAGGTAATTGTATAAAATGCTTAAACGCATATCCGACACAGCATTTGACATAGATGCATCGGTCGAGCGAGATAACTCAGTGCGTGATTATCAAATTTATTCCTATGACGCGCGACAACCAAACCAACGGGGGCGTATCGAACTTCAAGTTCATGATACAAGTAGATATTTCCTACCCTGTGAGGCGTTTATTGAAGTGGAAGGCGAACTTGTAAAGGCGGATGGTAATAACTACGGCGCCAATGACCGAGTTGGTGTTGTCAACAACGGGATCATGGCATTGTTTAGTAGCGCCACAAATATGATTGATGGAAAAAATATCGAATCGATTCAGAATGATGTCGATGTTGCTACAACAATAATTGGTCTAGCAAGATATTCTGATGACTTTACAAGATCATCTGGGCCATCATGGTGTTTGCTAAAGACATTGCCGACAACGCCGATCATATTCCATATGTTATAAGAAAACCAAAAAAAAATCCTCTGCTGATGCTCAGATGTGGAGCCGGTAGTTATAGGCCGTAACCAGACTCACAACTTAGGATTTGCATCACGCAAAGACATGTTGTTAGGAGATAAAAAAAAAGTTTTTCATGCACGATTCCACTAACTCACATCTTTGGATTTTGCAGAGATGTTAGAAAGGTCATCTTTGGAGCTAAACACACAGTTGTGCTCGTAAGAAAAACCGACGATAATGATGCAATCTGGCGAGGAGCTGGTGTTGTTGCTGATGGTGATGCTGATGCTGCTAATGTTGGTAGAGTAAATATAACAAAACTTTCACTGTGGATGCCGGTATTAACTCCATCAGTCACAGAAGAACCGCGATTACTCTCTTTTATGAATCAAGGTGGTAAATCATTGCTATCAGGGTTAACAGTAACCACAGATGCCATCCAAAGTACCGTCAGAGGTTTATTTACTTGGCATATAGCATCACAGCAGGGTGTTTCTGCGCCACGACATATTTTTTATTGTGCTGCAAGATAATGGCCGGGTGAATAACCAAAAACGCTCCCATATGATATTTGACAAATTTAACGTTACCGATGTTTCGTTTAGAATAAACGGACAACCATCCGAAGATATATCATTAAATTTTACAAATAATCATGTAGCGCGCATGCAATCGCTGGCTGACGTTCCTGGCGCGTAATCTAAATATAGATACTGGGACGTTAATATCACAGTTTGATTTCACAAAATCTGTACCCGATTTATTACTTTTCGCTGGAGCATCTTGATTTATCCAAACAAACTTCGTTGATATACACTTCCGAGCTCATGTTAATGACCCGCCAGGTGGTGGCGCCAGTTACAGAGCAATCGCGGTCATACTCAGTGACAAGGCAATGTTACTTGAAGGCATTAGTGGTCGAATGAGAGTTGTTGATGCACCAATAGAAAACATGTAGTTTTCAAAAACATGTAGACAATTAGATCAATCGCATTATTATAAAAATGTCATACAGTCACGTTAATGTCACTCTGACTCCTGGTCAGGCAAGGAAATTACAATCAAAAGACGCGAGCGCATGTGGGGCAACGATAACACTAAAACAAGATCAAATTACTAATGGTGGCCCAAACAAGTTATCGCTAACTAAAACCCAACTAAAACATCTCAATAAAGCGAAGCAAGCAAAAGCCGGAGTTCAACTTGATTTCGTTCCAAAAGCCATCAGCAACATGATTAAAACCGGTCGTATATTTCCACTCCTCGCAGCAATACCAGCGTTAATAGCTGCTGCTTCCCCAGCTGTCGCAAAAGCACCCACTTTAGGTGCTGTTGGAACAGCTGCTGGAATGGCATTAAAGAAAGCAACTGGGAAGGGATATAAAAAAGGACGGGGTCTAAGACTTCCAGGAACTCCGCCCTCATGGTACGGAAAGGGTCTAAGACTCCCAGGAACTCCGCCCTCATGGTACCCCAAACGCCGTTGACACCGATGTCAAATTTTTATTTGCTCGATGCTGCTAAACAATTAAATATAAAAAATTTCAGAGTTTTTTTATGCGAGATCAATTACCACAACAACCGAATAATCCAGAAACTGGAATTATTAATCTCGATAACAGCGATGGCCCAGGAACTCACTGGGTTGCTTACGCAATCGATCCACGTGGAATTATCTATTTCGATTCGTATGGGTTAGCACCGCCAGTTGAATTTCTAAAATACGCGCATAGAGTACGAAGTATTCCAGTGCAAAGTACCCCCGCTCCCATTCCAGTTTGGTATTCAACGCTACCAACACAAACATTAACCGATCCGCCAATACGTGGCCGTGAAGTAATTAATGTACTTGACGCGTTATCAAAATCAACCAAACCGCCTCACAAAGTCGTGCACGAATATACCGCGGGCCGATTTAACATTTTAAACAATCCCTAAAGAATAATGGTTGATATTTACGGAAGATCTCTCATCGGAACAAAGACAAAAATCGCGGAGACGTAGATTTATCAAAATATGCGACCAAAGATGAAATCGACATTCTTTTAACGTCATCCTAGATAGACCCAGATGAGGTTGTTATTTTTCAAGACCGATACGGAAAACTAAAAACCAGCAATATCAAATGGAATGACATAGTTCGCAGGGTTCTTGGAGCTACCGCGGATAATATCCCTGTGTTTACTGACAGCGGAAAAATCAGGGATTCAAGTATATCGTTTACAACCATCAGAGATCAAATCGCAGCAAGTGTGACTAACCGCTTAAAATATACTGGTGACACAATGACAGGTGAACTCAACATCAACGGGAACAAAATAGTAACTGTAACAACTCCAAAATTCGACAACGACGTCGCAAACAAACTATATGTCGACAACGTAGACAGTAAATTATCCACGCTGCGGGCCGAGTATGACGTTCACTTGGGTGCTTTTGCAAGATTTCGCAGAAATTATCAAAAAACCGATAGGATCATAGATAAATTCTTCAGCACTCCGCTCACTGTTGACATAAAACTTTCTGATATCAAAACCAATATTGACAGGATCAAACAAACACAGCAAGATATCGTAAGTGGGATTCCTGAGATCGTTAATAAAACCAGTTTGATTAAAATCCCGCCTGGAGTAACTCCCGGGCATATTACCAACATAGTATACTCGGTATAATCTGGATTTGCAACATAGTCTAAACAAAATAATACTATCAAATATACCGTAACAGTCACTGGAGCGTACAAGCTGTCTGTGTTCAGTGCTGAAAAATTTGAGATTTTCACAACATATCCCTGGCAACATTCCACCGACAAGTTTTCCGGGTTTGTTACTATCATATTAAACAAGGGAACAGAAGAAGAATTTATACTGGAAGCAGCCGATGAGAAATTAACCGGAACATCTTACTGGTGGTGTTGGAATTCGTAGCTGAAACACCTCAATTGGTTACGGCGTAAAATAATAATGTCAACGACAGCAAAGTTAAATGTCCAACATGATATTACACAACATTATAGATACGATCAAGTACGCGAATGGCAGTCAGAGTTAAAAACCCTCATCGACAAATACACAACAAAAGTAGAGAAATATAAGCGACGAGCAGTCATTGTAGACGTTGCAGTGTACTCAGTATCCGCGTTAGTTGCATCCACCGGAGTAGTATTATCAGCGCTAACGCCAGTAACAACTGCAATCGCAGTAACAATATGCGTCTCTTCATCAGCGGCAATCGCAGGCGCTTTTAATATAATCGCAAAAAAATATCCTCATGCACGAGTACATAATTGCACGATTATGTCACGCGGCTAAACACAGCAACAGCAGCATACTCAAAATTATCGTAGATGATATCATCAAACTTCAACGACAAAACAATATCAGATTCCAAATTCACGAGCATGGCAAAGATATACGAAGACTGTAAGCAGTCCGAGTCTCACCAATTGAAAACAACGAAAATGAATAATGACAGAATTACTTCAACAGATAGCCGAAAATACAAGCCCAAAGAGAACTTCGATGATAACAGTAAGCTCGACTAAACCAAAATTCAGTATTAATTTTCCAACTGCGATTCCCTTGAAAGAAATCGCACTAGCACAATTACGAGTATATTACAGCTGGCCCAATATCAGATCAAAATCATTTGGTGGATTACCAGTAAATAATTCGTTTGTGTTTGCAAATAAAAACCAACCCGACGATACACCCGTTACCAACCGGGTCTTATCAAATCGAAGAAATCAATGAGGAATTATAACGTCGAATAAAAAATATCACAGGAAAAGAATCCAAAATAACAATAACCGTTCATGAACCAACCCTGTCTTCTGCAATTTAGATAAACTCTCCAGACTACGCCGTGCATATATATATATATATATATATATATATATATATATATATATATATATATATATATATATATATATATATATATATATATCAGAGTTCGATCAGAACAGTGTTAGGATGGCCTGAAATTCCACCTGAAGCACCACCGATACCACCAGAACCGAAAAAGTCTGATTATGTCACGGACGAACAATCATACCACGAAATTGAACCATCGTACAAAGATATTTTACTTAGAATAAAAAATTCAACTTTGGCCGGTCGTTTTGAATTTATTGGTAAGGGCCAGTTGTTTTGGTCTTTTAATCCTGTACCAATCTCCAGAGAAAGATATGCAACTTTTTTAGATATGAGTGAAATGATTGACTACGTTAAAATCATTAATCAAAAACATAAAACACAACTACAACGACTACGGCAAAGTTTCCAAGAACATCTTTTCAAGTTCACGCAGCGAAATCATCACGCGAATAGAAATATTAAATCAGCTCGTATCCGACATGAAAATTTTTCACCGGTGAGCAATCCTGGCGGTAATGGATCAAATTGAAAAAAATTCTAAACAACGAATTTTGGAAGCATACTCGCTGACAGAAGCTACGCTGACAGATTTTAAATTTCCCGGGTATAACGCAGACGAACGAAGGAAATCTGTTAATGACATCATTGATGAGTTCTTCCCTGATATACTAGCACAGCACAAAAAACACTACCACCGGCAACTATTCTCCGGCACAATAATGACCTCGAAGGGACAGGACGACATGTATCCCCGGAAATCGTAAATATAACCCCTGTGGTCGCGGTCAGTCTTGTGTGTGATGTCATTGATGGCAGCTACAGCACAGACACGACAGTATCAAATCAAGCCCAGCAAGGATTTGTTCTTTATTCATTCACACCAAAAGATATACCACCTGGACATCTGATTGTGCAAGAGCCGATCATTCCAGTCTATCTACGATGTCATAATCCACTGTTATCAAGAATAAATTTCAAACTAACAGACCAATCTGGCCACCTTATGGATTTGAGGAATGAAATAGTTAATATTAATTTACTTGTGAAATCCAAAGGATTTTGTCTTAAGACTTTTATCCTAAGGATCTACGATTAGATTTTCTCAGGCGGATGTTACATTTTGCACAATTCGGAAAGTAATAAGGTCGTCAAAATCATGCGAATCGACTGATTTGTTAATTAGGAAAGGTAATTAACTAGTCAAAATCATGCACATCGACTGTTTTGCTAATTCTCATAGGGTGTTTACTAGTCAAAACCATGCGAATTCAACGTTTTTCAGTAAAAGAACAAAAAAAAATTTATTGAAATCTGCAAGTGCATAAAATATTATAAGAAATTTATTTTTTACTGCATATCGACTGATTTGCTAATTCTGATAGAGAGTTTACTAGTCAAAATCATGAAAATCGTCCGATTTGTTAATTCGGAAAGGTAATTAACTAGTCAAAGTCATGAAAATCGTCAGATTTGTTAATTCTTAAAGGGGTAATTACTAGTCACAATCATGCAAATTCAACGTTTTTCAGTAAAAAGCAACAAAAAAAATTATTGAAATCTGCAAGAAATTTATTTTTTACCGACAGACCCTGATTTCTAATCAATCGAGCGAGTATTATATAATGTACCAACACGTGATGATTTTCATACACGACAAGCAAGTACTTGAAAACTACATCAAAAAAATATTTCCACAGTTTCTCGTCGGCCCAGTTCATTTGGCTATTGATGTGTACGGTAACGAGGATTTTTTATTGACACAATCGCAGCTGGATAAACTACAGTGAGAACGTATTTCTATGATCACGTGTGATAAATATCAGATTCTAAATTACGCGCATTCTTGCATTAAATCTGATCGACTAAGGGAAATATTATCTAACTCATCAGATTGATGCAGGTCAGATTGATACAAGTAAAAAAATAACTCATCAGATTGATACAAGTAAAAAAAAATATTATTTAACTCATCAGATTGATGCGCGTAAAAAAATATTTTTGTTTACTTTCGATTTCATTTCCACGTACTTGACTTCATTTCCATGTATCCTTGATGAAATTGCCTTGATAAAATCACCTTGATGAAATCCTTGATTTTATCAACGGGTCTAACTTTCGTTTTCGATCGTTTCACAATCTGACATAATTTTTCTCAATTGTCTTACACGAGTATTAATTACCTTCCTGGCTTCGTATTCTTGAGACAATGCTGATCTAATTTTTTCGATTACACGGCAGAGAGAGACAAATTCATTCAGTAGCTGTTCTTCTACTGCAGCCAGTGATTTATATAACTCCGTCTGGATTTTCTTTATAAATCTATACTGATCCGGCAATGTGTATGCTCCGTATTCTTTTCTTTGTTGTAGTGTTTCAAAATCAGTAATAATTTTTTCAGGATTTAATTCATCAGGTATATTAATTCATCATGTTCTAATTTTTTAATAGCAACAATTACATCATTGATATTTTCCTAATTCATATTATTATATATACACCGATATTATATATTTAAAAGAAAAATATTTTAGACCAAAAATAAACAGTAGCCATGATGAGCGGTTATCAGTCATGGGCCCTCTACATTGGCCTACGTGTCTCCACGAGGTCCTTTCAGACTTTTTTCTTTTGTCTTGAGAATTTTGTCTTACAGAGACCTTTCTTATGGCCTTCTAGGCATCCCCGTGATCGTTTCTTCCTTGACGTTGTCAAGGACCAAATTCTTTCTGAATGTTTTTTTTTTGTGAGGCCCATGTGACTTAGAGCTTTAGGCATCCACGGCTACTGTTTATTTTGGGGGTGCGTCACAAACATACCTGCATTGCATTCATGTACATAACACCCAAGATCAAATCCCTGGGGTGAAAAACACCCCCCACGATTTGACGTGGGAGAGACATGCACATGAACGGCTTCGGCTGCCGCTCCCAATTATAAAACCTATTTATTGGCACCGTCGACAATATGCCCGTTACGAGACTCGAACCACTGGCACTGACAGAGTCGGGGACGAGAGTCAGCCGATCCACCACTGCATCATTGTCTAATCTAATGATATAGGATTTAAAAATTATCACATAGGTAACTGTTGACAGAGAGTTAACAATTTGCAGCTGAATTTAAGTTCTGAAATCCAGTTGGATCTAAATTTTAACACAGAATTCATATTGCTTATGAAATAAAAACCTACCTGTACTGACAATTTTTTATTTTATCAACGCGGAAGTGTTAACGCGTTGAAATAGGCTGTGGCGCAGTGTGTATACAATAAGACGGTTACGCCACGAACTGTATTGGTTGTAAAAAAAAATAACTGTATACAGTTCTGCCGCGCTTTATAATATATTACCTGTAAAAGGTAATGACATGTGTTGCGCAATCTCCTTGATGATATCTCCCTTAAATAATGCTATTTACATAAAACACCTCGGATGTTTAGCGAAGTGCAAACAAAAAAGTTAAATAAAACACAGCAATCAACATCTAATAATAATGAAAAGTAATCATTTGATTATATTTTTAGAGAGTGTGGATTTGGTTATATTTTTCGCCACGGAGTGTATCTGTTAATATCAAAATATTTGCCAGCTGCGTTTATCGAATGAAATGTTTTTTTGGTTTGTCTTTAGATTTATGAATACAACTGCCTTGGCTCTCTTTTTGTTTCAGCCAGTTTCTCCAAGTTTACAATTCTCGCTCTGCGTGACAGCTCTCATATTGGATAAAGAATTATCGGTTTTTATACGGTTGATGTGATCGATCACAAGACCCTCCTTGATCACCCCATGACAAACCTCGAACACGAAACGATGACAGAGATAATTTTTATTCGCAGCAAAAAATCTAAGATAACCAGCATTATCAACAAAACCAACTGGTTTTTTCAACCTGCAATGCCAGACTTCACCATTACGAGACGCTTCATAATCCTTGATTATAGGATGTAGGATAAATACTTGATTCATTATACAATAATAATGTCATTTGTCTAATTTATAATTTGTCTGAAAACTTAGTTATATAATCGCGCTCAGATTTCAGCGCATCATTGTTATTTTTTTATCATAATATCTTTTAAGTTCACGATATCTTGTTTCGCAACAACTTGCACACAGCTGTGTTTTACCCCTGACTCCAACACCACATCGCAGGCATGGTATTGGTCCTAAACTCCACCTTCGAATACTTTGTGAATGTTCCCCGCAGAATTCTTTTCTGCAGGATTTGTTGCAAGGAGTTACAGATCCCACTTTAAACCACTTGCACTGATTAGTTTGAGGCATTATATATATAATATATTTTATTTAAATGTTTGTCTTCAATATAATATGGATGAGTTTGAGAGATTATCTGCAATCAAGCCCTGGAAAGCATCTAGATTCGATCTTGACAGACTAACCCCTGACTCGCGAAGACGAGCTCTGGTTGATCTGATTGATATTATCAGAGATGCCAAAAAAGAATTTCGTGATGATGGAGCACCTCACGTGTGGTCTACATTCAAAATTACACGCGACACTGACGAAGTCAGCGTTGACTCTGTCAAGGACGCTACAATGAGCTATACACGAGCGAAAACAATTATCGATTACCTCCCCATAGATCAAAAATATCTTTTCATAGTAAAATTTATCGTGCTAGCAGAAACAGATAATTGGATTATCCGCGACAAACGTGACCCTGTCCTTGCTAACGAAAAACTGTCATACTGAGTAAAAATTCCAAACCAGGAGCACTGACTGGGATTGATAAACCATATTATGAGCGAGCGTATCCTGTAACAGCAGTCATTTATGGAATCTATCCGATAAAAAAACCAACATTAATGATCTTGCCCCAATGATATTTTCATCACTGAATTGTGTAGCTGAACGAGTAACAGAACATTTTACAAATGCGATGCGCGGAAACGGTCTAACGGCGTTACGATGTGAAAAAAATAAACAAATGGGCTTGACAAATGGGTCAAGGATACCGGAGCTACAATAAACGATGTTGCCAAGTTAGAAAAAACACTAAGATTCTCAATAACCGTAGCAACGATAACAGGGGAAGTATCATACGAATCGAAATATAAATCGCAAGGAGCTCCAATAAATATCATTGATCATAAGGCTCAGGCTTGGGCCAGTGCAGTCACGATATTCCCACGAGATCGAACTGTAAGATTTTACCCATCCTCGGAAAATTCCGAGGGGGAGAACTCTGGGAGAAACATGTTTGATTTTATTAATGAGATAGGTAAAAACGATCCTGTGTCAGTGTGGTTATTTTGGAGTTCAGAGAATGAAAAATATGATCAATTTGTACGCGTTAACGGTGAAATATACCGCAAAGAATCTCTTCATGAAACAATGAAAAAACTTGCACAGAGATACTCAAAAGATACTGACCGATTACTAACTAATTGTTTCACTGTTCCATCAGTTGCAGCCCACGCTGCCAGAGAAAAAAATTCCTGGAAGCCAACCCGAAGTGAGTTTCTTGAAGATGTACAATTAAGTTGTTGTGAATACGGACACGGCATATTGTGGAATACCAAGTATAATTACAAGGAAATGATGTCATTTGATATGGTTGCGTGTTATCCAGGAAGCTTTCTCGGGATGGGAGACTGTAGCGAGTATTTTAAAAGATTTGGACACCCCACGACCTCGAAGACGCGAGTGGCCATTAATGGACCATTACCCGATTTTGACCTGACAGGATTCGCTCGTGTAGCGTCATTTGAATTCGCTAAGGGTCTTCATGTAATTTGTTAGGTTTGGTTTGGTCGGCACTTTAGTGAAAAGCGCTGGGCACCAATAGTGTTGTTACGATATATGCTTCATTGTAAAATACTGATATCGCTGACAGTCAGTGAGGCAATTATATCATATCGGGCACAGACTGAAGTTTGGTTACCAACACCTGAACTGGTTGATTGCGAAAGTGATGATTACGATACATTAATCGCCAACCTCGAAGAGAAAAGAAACGCGAAGGATCTTGGTAGAAGAATAATTGGCAAGTTTACTCAAGGCGGTGCATATGAACATAAACGACATCACGCAAGACTGATTATGGATCCCGCCGAGTATAAATTTGTGGTCGCTGATGCAATAGAAAAAGGTATAATTTGTGATCGGCAAGACGTTTTCTTATGCAACGGAAAAAAGTTAGGCACAATTGTTAGTTATACTAATGGCTAGTCGCCCCAGTATACTCATTTAAGATCTTCAATGCTAGCTTATGTTTCCATCAATTTGCTATCGATGATAAATAGATTCCCTCACAAAGCAGTTAGAGTTGCAACGAATTCGTTTTACATCAACAAGAAATACCTAAATTCGGTAACTCGTTTTACAACTGATGATGCATCATGGGGTTCATGGAGAACAAAAGAAGAAATGGTATATGATTATTGTGAGTCCGCAGATGCTGAGAGCAACGATAGTTATTATAAATCAGAATTATCAGAAATGTGGAGTGCACCATCTGTGTACGATTCAGTATCCAGACACAAGACTTTATCTCAATGGGCCGGGAGTGTCTGGTAAGACGACTCTAGCGATTGAATTATTTCGGAATTCAGATATCGTGTTAACACCCACACGCAGACTCGCGCGAGAGATGAAACAACGTGGGGTTAACTCATGCACTTATCACAGCTTTTTCAGATACAAGGGTGACGCATGGACTCCGGATCGAATGGGAGAGAAATATATTCCAAGGATTATAATTTGGGATCAAATATGTACGGTACCGTTAGAAACATTAAAAATATTTCTCGATTGATTATTTAAAAAAAATACAGCTGTGATAATGTGTGGCGATCATGGTCAGCCACCACCTCTTGTTGGTCCATCTCCACATTTGTGGTTAAAAGATTTTGTTGATTATTATGAAGAGATAACTGATGATTATAGAGCGCTTGATGCAGATTAAACGAGTTTAAGAAATTAATCACACTACAACCGAATAAAATTCAATGTGAAATAATGCGTAAAATGATTTCAGAGACTTCAATGAGCGACTTTCTGCAAACGTGGAGACCAAACGACTTGATAGTTGCAAGTAGAAATATAGTTAGAGACACACTTCAACAGCGGTTGTTTCAATTACAACAGGAGAATTTTCCGACGCTGCCAGTGCCGTTGTGTTATCGACCAGCTGATACGCGAAGGCAAAATATTGACGTTGATATACCAGGACAGACCGAGAAACAAAATCTCGTATTAAATGATATTGTCACAGTTGATGTCAATGTTGTTGAAGATGCACTGCGCGCTGATAAATCCCCGTGGATGCTAGGATACACAATGACGATTCATTCATCTCAAGGACTGACTATCTCTGATACAGTTATTTGGATCATTGATGATCGTATCGAGTGGTCAAACTTAGTTTTCTTGGCTGTGTCCAGAGTCAGAAGAATATCTCAACTGCGAAGGATTGTTTTGGATGAGTCAATGGCTGATGAAATTAATAATGAAAACAGCAATGATATAATAAGAAAAAAATTAGCTGGTTACAAACAGTGACAAAAAAAATAATCGCGATTTTGACCTTGATGTTGAATTATCATGACACTGAAACAACAACACCCTGTTGTTGTTTCAGTGTCACCCTAATCACTGTGCGAGTTGTAATTGTATAATGTTGTGGCAATACTCGAGTAAACACCCAAGACAATTCACCGTAGATAGAAAAGATAATCGTTTTGGTCATACATGCGAGCATGTGATGCTGACCTGTCTTGAATGTAATCGACGTCGGGGTGCTGGCACCCTTGGCGCTAGTTAAGTGATCTGGGAGGTAATTGTGTGTCTTCTGGAATTACTTGTAGTTGTTCACGTGTAAACCCACGTTGAGGAGCAGTTGAATCCAGTCTGTAGATTGCTGGTCTACCAGTAGACCTATTTATACCAGATATCTTGTGTGTAGTGATGCTCCAGATAGGATCAGTCGCTCTTTTTTACCACCTTCATGTTCACCTGGTTCATATAAATATCTCACAGTGACATTGCCCAGTATTGGTTGTGTTGAAAAATCATGTCGCTGTACGGGTATATTTTTTTTGGTAATTGCGTTAATAGGTTTCTTGTTGGTTGTTCGAGTTATTTCATTATTTAATGCAGCTATAACACCTGGTACTCTTGCAACCCATTCACGAGATCTCTTGTCCTGAATGAATTCCTTCGCGTATTGATATCCAAATAACCGCTCAGCAAGTGTGCAATTAAATCGCTCAACAATTGCCTGATCACGGTGAATTTCAGTATGTCCTCGTCTGATGTTGACATTATGTTGCTTCATCAGCGATGATAATGCACCCTGAAATTCTTTGCCATGGATCAACTTGTAACAACTGTGGCCATTGTAGAGGTCCTCGTTGATAAATTCGTTTCAACGCATCGGATACTTCAGTTGCTGTCTTTGTTGACAACGGTTCTGCATCTTTGTATCTACTTGCAACATCAACTACAGTTTGCGCATATTTGTATGTTATCTGACGTCTTTGGATTTTAACGGTATCATGAGGTAAACATAAAATATCAGCCTGGTGAACTTCATTAGGAACACTGAAATTGAAATGCGCAAAGTGAATTTGTTTAGGCGGTGGTTGGTAAATTTGCCATATTGCCTGTTTGGATAACCACTTTTTAGCAGTAACACGCGTAACTTTTGCAGCTTCAGCGAGTTTACTAATTGCTGCGCTACCCATCCAGTATCCTCTTGGGGAATAATAAATCGATTACATTTATAATTAATTAACAGCACCTAGCGCTAATTTACCTCTCATTGCGGATCTAACCAACCAACTAGCTAACCTCTCCTTGAAAGATTTATCAGTGATGGAATTTAACGCCTGAATTAATTTCACATATGCGAGATGCCTATCTTGTAGATTTTTACTTTTATAAGCTACATCATGAGCATGACACGCCTTATCAATAGCGTTTGTCGGATACTCACCTGGTTTTGGTTGATCTTGGTCATCAAGTCTGATATCAAGTCTGGTTCCAGGGCCACAGTAATTATATCCTGGGAGGTGTTTTTCTCCTGGGTATTTAGCCCACGGAGTCCCTGGCAACTTTGTCAATTTTTCTGCAATATCACCCCCGTGTTGCTTTTTTTTAAACTTGACTTTGGCTTTGACTTTGGCTTTGGCTTTGACTTTTGCTTTGGTTTTGGCTTTTGCTTTGGTTTTTCACCTGACTGCGTGGAGATAAATTTAAATTTCTTTGTACCGCATCGTTCACACTTGCCCGTAACCGCAGATCTGTTATTGTTTGCTGTAATGGTTGTTAGATGACTTGTTGGTGTGCGCGCCCTGCATTTCACACAATATAAATCCATATTTATTTTATATTATTCTAATGGAAATCACTGACTTTTCTGCTACAAGGAAACGAGAACCAGTTAAGCATCACTCAGCGCTACCAAATTATGTTCGTATGATTATTATAGGTCCATCGGGGAGTGGTAAAATACAATTACTGTTGAATTTAATAATGAAGTGGATGAAGTGGGATAAGTTGTATTTGGTAGCCTCGTCAGTTGATGATCAACGATGTTACGAAGTGTTAAAAGATTTTAATGAAAGTGCAAAATCGTTAAATGACAGCGGAGATGATGTTGTTGAATTTATAACTGACATTAATGAAGCGCCAAGTATTGATGATATTGATGGATTTATTAATAATTTAGTTGTTTACGATGATGTAATGCTGGATAAACAATCAAATCCAGCTAGGATATTTTCCACAGGTAGACACAAAAACACAGATGTGATTTATGTAACCCAGCGGTATACACAAATTTCTAAAGTGATCAGGGATAACTGTAATATTCTTGCTGTGTTTAACGGAGTTGATACTTACACGTTACGAAATATTCATCAGACCTGGTGCAGCGGTGATATGGACATGAATAAATTAAAAAATTTCTTTTTACGAGCGCAAGTTACTCCGTACGGATTTGTAACAATAAACTTACATGATCCTCGGGCACGGTATCGAATCGGGTTAGATAACAAATTTTAATTCATAGCAGCAGGGAGAGCGACGACAACGAGTTGGTTCATTTTTTGTAAGCAAAGCGCCATTAATGGGTTTTTCAACCAGAAACCACATTTGGACTAACTCAGGAGGACCTCCCAAAGAGGCTTATCTCTCCGAGGGTTCCTCTTGAAACGTAGTCGACGTTATTTCTAGTTGAAACCCCTCCTTGTGGAGGGCTTATTTCGGCATTTGGAACCTTCTAAAGTTTGTATGGTTCGCCCTCCCTGCTGCTCTTGTAAATGAGTATAACCTCGTTCATTGGTTAAATTTGAGCGATCGTTTCATAATTGTGTCACTAACAGTGGGTATTAGTGCAGATGTTTATGCATGAAGGAATACCTTGAGCGTCCCCGGTGACCAAGGTTTGTCGCGTAACACATTAATGTCAAGATGCAGCCTTAATATTCGTTTAATAGTGTGTGTGTGTGATTTGGATTTTTAACGTAGCTTTAAAAAAATTTCAGTCATATCGCTACGATGCCTGCAGTGTGGCAGTTTATAGTGATGTCTAGTACAGGGGCATCATGTAGGCCGAACAGTCACAACACTAACCTCTTAATGCTGAGCGCCAAACGATGCATCTGTTAGTACGATTTTTGTAAGTCTTTGGCGTGACTCAGCCGGGGATCGAACCCACGACCTCCCGCATCCGAGGCGGGCCCTCTAACCACTAGATCACCGGAGCGGTCTCATTTAATAGTAATAGGAGAGATGATATTAATATGGAGTATGAACACGTATTTGTTAACAATTTGTTTAAACAAACTTAAAAAATAGGACTGAAGGGCTCGGGTTTTGTGTGCAGTATATACATCCAGAATACAGATGCATTACTAACTGGTTTGTAGTGTAGTGTGCACAACGTAAGCGTATGACGAACAAAATCAATCTGATAATTCGCTCTTTTGTCCAAGAGAGTATATAGTAAATTCATTAGAACATTATAGGCTTGTGACTGCGACATACATAAACATCATATAAAATAAGATGTGTAAATACAGACCACGAGAGCAACAACAACAGGGACGACTCCGATGCAAGAGAGAGAGAGAGAGAGAGAGAGAGAGAGAGAGAGAGAGAGAGAGAGAGAGAGATCAGAACTGAACACAATCTGTTCAGCCACATGTGTTCTCGATTAACTCTGTTTCGTTATTCTTTAGGATTAGACTTAACTTTTGCCACTCCTCTTTAGTTTTCAAACATAATGGAAAACGATATGAAGAAATAGAGCAATTACATTATTTAATAACAACCTTGTCACATTTCTCTGTTATTAATTATATTCCCGAACTTTAAGCTCAAAGAATTCTCACATCAAAAGCATCGATATTTTAGAAACAATTGCCGTTTATAACATGGATTTTGTGTTCAAGTCCAAAGACTAAACACTTCAAGACTATCAGTATATCATAAGAACATGCGTGTCTATTAGTTTTATATATTTTTATATTTACTACATTTTGAACCATATATAAGATTAATTCTATATTCGTATCGTCTGTATTTGTTTTTGTTTTTTAATTCTTTTTGCCATCGTATTTTAAATTTTCTTTCGGAGGAAACTGACAAGATTCACCAGCACAGGTCTTCAAGTTAGATCCAGACTTAAGTCTTTTTGATAAGTCAGTTTTAAGGTAGAGTTAAATTTTAGCTGATCGAGTTGTTGGATTACAGACTAAAGCTAAGATATGCTGGTGAAATAAAGGTAATAACCTAATTTTACCTCATTTTGCATTCATTGTTGTTAAAGACATTACAATACATTATTCAAAATGTAAGTCAATATGTTAGGCATAATGCTAATCAGTTTCTAAAAAATATCAAGGTAAAACAAAACGTTATTGACCGTAATTCATTAGCGCTATTCAATAACCTTTACCAGATAAAGAATGTAAAACCTGATTCGGAAGTGCGGAACAGAAGACATGTGCATCTTCAACCCGCTCCCCGTATATTGGCACCATTTTCTGCAATTCATTATAGGTATGAAAGGTATATAATTATTTTAAATTATTTAATCATTGATTTTTGAGAAAATAACGGTCACTTTATTTTGCGATTATATCAGTGCCACGAGTTCTTTTAACCTAAAGAACATGTTCAAATTTTCAAATTCATCATCTGGAAATTAGAAAAGGACCTTTGTATGAAATCTAAATTTTGCCACAAAATATATTCTGGTTGTATTAACTTTTCCACTTTGCTGCAATTGTTGCCTTCTAAGGTGTATCAAACGACGAAATTCTGAGATGGGGTTATGAAAATAGAAGCAATCCTGTAATGAAATTATTGAATGGATCAAGAACAAATAATATTTGGCATCGAGTCTGGACCTTAGTGTGCAAGCAATATCGTTCAGTAATATGTTTTAATCTTTCGTACTTATGGATTCTTTAGTACCATACTAACTAAATTAGACACAAAAGTATATAAATCAATCAAGCTGAATATACTATGAATTTGGTCATTGTAATGTTGTGTGGAAATATTGAAACTTCTAATGAAACGTGTAATAAATCACAGTTACTTCATACAATGCGTGAATGATGGTTTCTAGCTGCATTTTATATTTACTGACTGGGCGATGTCTACCAAGGATATCGCTGGTTGTTTCAGTCGTTGCTATATTGAAGGTGGCGATCAACGTGTCCATGTCGGTATTGTCAGCATCGAGGATGGTAAGGGGTGCAAATTTCCCACTAATCATTGTCTGCAAGGCTTTTGCTACTCTGGGATCCTTCAATTTATCGGGATCAAATTTTAGTCTTGTGTGGCTCTCTTTCTTGGCCTTTTTTAAATGTAGCGTGAATGACATCATCACCAGATCATGGTCACTTCCAATGTCTGCTCCGGAAAAGCTTCTAGTATTGGCGATGTTTACACTTGACTGTTAGCGCCTCTTCATCATGTCGATCTGACAGTGATGGTCTCTGCTGGGGCTGTGCCGTGTCCATCTTCTGCATTCTTATATTGGCCGAAGGTGTGTGCCAGTATAAGGTCGTTGTAACTAGCGAATTCCAGGAGTCCCAGTCTTCTCTTGTTCCTCTGTGCATTTCAGCAACGCCCACATGTTACTTTCAAGTTCATGCAAGCTCCCTCGCCTATCAATGCATTCCAATTGCCTTGCATAACCAGAATGTATTTCATCGGTGTTTTATGGACATCTTCTCGTAGAAGTCTTCCACATCCGCGTCATCATAGTCTTATGTTCGGGCGTATGCCTGTAATATTGTGCTGTTGAATGGAGTTGCCCAAAGGCGGATGGTGATGAGCCGGCTGGATACAGGTCGACATCCCATAACAGTATTCACGCTGTTCTTGTGTACAAAGAGCCCAACTCCCTGCTCATGTTTGTCTTCTCTCCCACAAAAGAACAGTCTGAGGCCTTCCAAAGTAGTATTTTCTCCAATGTTCTTCCATCGTATCCCAGTGTCCTACGATGTGTCAGCGGTATCTGTTCATTTCATAAGTAAGCTCCTCAAGCTTTCCTGTTGTTCTCAGTATTCTCACATTCCAGGTGTCAATGATGATGTTGTTACTGACACGAATCTTGCTGCTCTGAGCACCAGTCATAAACTTTCCACCTCTGCCCTGGTGCATGACGGAAGGAGCGGCACTTGTTGAACTGGGCGACGACTGAGCCGGTATTGGAAGGGTAATGGTTGTCACGTTTCGCGTTTCTCCACACTATTCAACATCTTTCTGGATACAATCATGGCAGACGCGCTTGAAAAGCATGAAGGCAATATAATCACCAACTTACGCTTTGCCGACAACATTGATGGACTAGCAGGAAATAAGCAAGAATTAGCTAGCTTAGTAGAGAGCCTCGACAAAACCCCTGCAGCCTACGGCCTGGAAATCAGTGCAGAGAAGACCAAAATGATGACCAACAACACCAAGGGCATCATAACTGACATCAGGGTCCAAGGTACGAAGCTAGAAACAGTCAACAGCTTCAAGTATTTGGGGGCAACTGTAACCGATGAAGGATTGAATCCTGAAGTACTCTCCAGGATTGCACAGACAAAAGCAGCGCTGACAAAACTAAAGCCCTTCTGGAACGACAAGAACATCGCACTCAGTTCAAAGGTCAGTCTGATGCACTCACTGGTGATCTCCATATTTTTCTATGCCTGCGAATCATGGACCATACCATCTGACTTAGAGAAAAGGATAAAGACCACAGATATGAGATGTGTCCGAAAGGTCCTCGGTATCACATACAAAGACCATGTCACCAACGAAGAAATACTTAAAGGATTAGACAAACCATTTGGCCTCACTATGACTTCCTTTTCACAGTGACAAAAATGTAAACTGCAGTGGTATGGGTATGTCTCACGAACATCAGGAATTGCCAAGACAATCCTACAAGGCACTGTACAAGGAAGAAGAAAGAGAGACAGGCAAAGAAAGATGTGGACAGGCTTGACATGGAACGACTCACTGATAAAGAAGGAAAATAGAGAGGAATGGAGGAATCTGGTTGTTCGGTATTGTGCAATGCCCCAACGGTCTACCAGACTATGGGACAGATGATGATGATGATGATGATGATGATGATGATAATGATCATGATGATGATATTTGTATTAAAAAAAGAAAAATATAAACAAATGATATGATGGTGGCAATATAAAGGCCTCATTTCATGAATTGAATTAAAAACCAGACAGATTATAATCGTTATCAATAGCTATAAAATAAGTCAAAAACTATTACGTCAGAGACATGTAAATACATGTACTGGATTTCGCCAACAGACTTTAAGTCTGATTTGAATTTTTAAATCGAGGATCCGGTCGTCACTTAGATTCCTTTAAGACTTGTGATCATTTAACTTCTGTCAAGTCTGCCACTATTAGATTCAATGATTTATGCCGTTAAAACTTGTAACATAACCCCTAAATCTGTGTTGATAATGATGGACGATACATGGGTGTGATGTCACTTGTTCATTAAAATGTGCAATTTTCCTTATAAAACCCTTTATGTAAAAACACCGGTGTACACTTTAGATACATGCCAGTAATTGGTTTCAAGGTTATATTAATTTTACAGGTGGAAAAGATAAACGATTTTAGATAACAGCAAGTATAACGAAATAGAAAATTAAAACTTTGAATATGCTGTACCAGAGATTCGGGTCTGAACCATTATGAAACCATTAAGATTTTAATGATCTACCATATTAAAATTGATATTTTTGGAATCAACAGTTTACTATAGACGATGGACTGAACTATAAGCAAGACTGCGAAAGTAATTTAGTTTCTGATCTAGCTGCAGATAATATAAATTTTGAACACTTGTTAAATCTTCTCTCTACCATTTAAAAATATATGCAGATAGAATAATATGAAACAATCGTACAGCAATTGAATCTTCCTCAGACAAGTCAGAATACTATGGTTATAAAACAAACAGCTTAATTATTTTAAGAGAATATGAATAAGAGACTCCTAATGTATTTTTGCATGAATGTTGTTTTCCTTTCTGGTCAAGCTTTGAAGTCTGCAGGTATAAACATTGTCTTTACAGTGTTAGAAACTAAGATCCCTGGTACAGTATTTAAGATGTCAAAGTAAATTGTCATTTGTTCGATGTTTGCCTGGCGAGAAAGATTTTTTCTTTTAAATAGAACACGCCTGCTAAAGGAAATAATACTCGAAAGGGCCACCGAGGCTGTATATAACTTTAGATTAAGGGAAACAGCTGGATAAATATAGAAACGATGCAACATTTACATAAACATTGGAAAATTTACAGATATCCAGAGGAAAGACAGTTCGCAGTTAACTGTATGGGTATCTTTGAAAGGGATTATTTAGAGACTGATACCAACATTTAAAATTATATACGTATCACTTAACATTATAAATATATCAAATAACGATTACAAGCACGTTAAAGGTGCTATGGAATATACCAGCCTGAAAACTCTTAAAGATGTAAATGAATCTTATTTGAAGACTGATACACTGATAAAACGTGACAGGTTGGCAATGTAGAAATGTGTATTAAAATGTATAACCCGATGCTGCTCAATTCTACGGTGCGCCATGGTTCGCACATAATGAAAGTTTAACGTACTAGTCTGTACTAAACATTAGCATGATGGCTGTGTGTAAAACAGGAAGTCATATTAGCATTATAAAGTATTGATATACCAAACAATAATCATAAATACTACCCTAAGAGGAACATTTGGATAAAGTACGAAATGATTATGTTATTCATTATGTACCAAGATACTTTCAGTCGATATGCCTTGAGTCAGTACATGCCGAAGAATAATTTTAGATGGGTAACTGATGATTCGATGAGATTCGTAGAAAAAAAATGTGTTCGAAATGTGAGATGCCATTTATTTAGTTTGCGTTATAGACATTCATTTGGACATTTCGTTACTCTTGTCCGACCATTTCAAGGACTATCCGAGACATAACTTTTCTATAATAATGATTTTTCTGAACTCAAGTAGAAGCTGATTCATAATTACACTGATTCAAAACAAACAATACCAGAACTGTCATTTACTTTGAAATTTAATGTGAAATACAGGAAATTTAGTCACTACTGAAACTTGAACATTTACGTACAACTGGATTAAAAACAAGAACAAAAGAAGATATAGAGAACTGTCTCTGTTCGAACATCAACAGTGAATGGAAACAGTAGAACAGATTACAAATGTCAATGAAAATGCAAGAAAGAATTCTGAGAAAGATGTTTACAAATAGTCAAATATGGGCGTAATGGGTCAACAAATGGACATATGTATGAAACAAATAACTTTGCAGAGATACAGAAATATATTTTTCCAAACTCAAGTGCACAAACAGGGAAGAAAAGCCATCATTGCCATGCCAGGAGACCAAATAACGACAACTTAATAACGTTCATTCTGTGAAAACAAGGAAATCAAATTATGGAAACCATGTTGCCTTGGAATTGTAGTTATAATAGTTAACAAAACTGTTGACGTACGAATTTGACTTCAAGACATTGGAAATGAAATACGGCCACAGCATGAGCTGGTAATCAAGATAAAACAGCATGATTTTTTCAGATGTTTGTAATGTGCAGGGTCAGTGGGACGCATAAAAATTTGATGTATGTAATTATGGACCGTGTCAAATCCATTACAAGGGGTAAGGACATATCTTTAAAGTGTGTGTTGTGGACATGATTAATTTTAATGACCTTCCGTTTGACAACAATCCGGCAAATTGGTCAAGACGGGTTGAATTGATTCTAGGTATAAACCAAAAATGTTGGAGAAACAGCATTTGCACTTGACGAAATATTTCTTATTAGTTGAAACTTTAGGGAAGGGCAAAATATGTAACGTTTCCAAACCTCGAGAGGTGTGTGTTAATTTCGGCTGTTAAGTAAACATATACTCTTGATTGGTTATCTAACACTTAGGTGTGTGTTTCCATGCGGGGTTTAGTGCTTGTAATCGTTGTACGAATACAAATTAGTCAGTCTACCTGAGATCCAAGACAGTCTTGAGAGAAGATTTAGTAAAGTATGAAAAGAGAACAAGGTACCATATCTTAGTTTCATTAAAATTTTCTTTGATAAGAATCAGTTGAAAATTGTTTGAATTTAAGTATCTTAGTTTCAAAGTGTTTCTTTGCTAGGAGTCTGAAGATAATTGTTTGAATTAAGTTGTCTTAAATGTTATATGACTCGTTTATTATAAAAGTATCATACATTATTTTCTTTATAGGAGTCTTGCGATAATTATTTGAATTTATTCATTTATATGTCATACGAATCATGTATTCTAGGAACTGATAATTCTCATACTTTGGTAGGACTCAATGTCAAATAAATGTTATTTAGAAAATGTTGTACTTGTGACAATAAATGAATTTTTATTTAAGTGATTAGTATAACTAAGTTTTGAATTATCTTAACCTATGAATCAGTGTATTAACATTGGTATCACGTAGGAACCATACGGTTTATTGTCAACCGTATGTGCACACGTTTCCGACATTAGTCAAGATAGAGGTTAATAGCTCAACTGCTGGGCTTAAATGTTTATTATGAGAGGCTAGACTTTACTATATATCGATTAGTAATATTTCAATAGCCTGTTAGAGAAAACTTTGCTATAGATCGATTAGTGACATTAAATAGCCTGTTAGAAAAGACTTTGCTATAGATCGATTAGTAATATTCAGTAGCCTGTTAGAGAACACTTTGCTATAGATCGATTAGTAATATTAAATAGCCTGTTTGAAAAGACTTTGCTATAGATCGGTTAATAATATTCAATAGCTTGTTAGAGAAGACTGATATAGATCGATTAGCAATATACAATAGCCTGTTAGAGAAGAATTTGCTATAGATCGATTAGTAATATTCAATAGCCTGTTAGAAAAGACTTTGCTATAGATCGATTAGTAAAATTCAATAGCCTGTTAGAGAAGACGTTGCTATGGATCGATTAGTAATATTCAATAGCCTGTTAGAGAAGACTTTGCTATAGTTCGATTAATAATATTCAATAGCTTGTTAGAGAAGACTGATATAGATCGATTAGCAATATACAATAGCCTGTTAGAGAAGAATTTGCTATAGATCGATTAGTAATATTCAATAGCCTGTTAGAAAAGACTTTGCTATAGATCGATTAGTAAAATTCAATAGCCTGTTAGAGAAGACGTTGCTATGGATCGATTAGTAATATTCAATAGCCTGTTAGAGAAGACTTTGCTATAGTTCGATTAATAATATTCAATAGCCTGTTAGAGAAAACTTTGCTATAGATTGATTAGTAATCTTCAGTAGTCTGTTAGAGAAGACTTTGTTATGGATCGATTAGTAATGTTCAAAAGCCTGTTAGAGAATCTTCCTGTACTATGTTCCTTTTATGGAAAGAACTCAGCTAGAATTAATATGGTTGCTGGATGCATTAAAGAATACATTAAATTCATTTACCATTTAATGAAGTTGTATGTACACAAATGACTCCAGGTAAAACATTGTGACCTGAAACTTTTTAAGCAGTTAATGTGTGGTTGAACTATGGTATGACGATATCAGATGTAACGAGAAAGGACATGATGTTTTATCCAAGAAGTAAAGACCCAACAAGCTATTTAGGTTGCATATTAATTTGTGTAACAATAATTGACATTTCCACGACACAAGGACGTAGAAGTACAATCCATATTGCGGTTGAGGAACCTTAAGAGGATGGATGCAAGATAGAGGTGATTGTAGGCAGCATCAGATGAGAAGCTAGAAAGAAAAGGTCTACCCCAACCTACCACAAGTGTTGAACCTGGAGTGACCCGCAACCAACTATCGGATTATGCAGTCATGCTGGACAATTAGGTTCTAACTCTCACTCGATTATAACATGACATTTGTCAACCCTAGGTTAATGGAACTGATAATTGCATTTTTAGCAACTTTTGGTAGTTATGTTTTATAATATGTGTATAATTCAAGTTTCATGTGCAAGTTTATTTTATTCAGCTCATTGATCGAAATGATATATTTTATATACGATGGCTGGTGTTGTTATATTCTTTATGTTTGTCAGATCTACATTAACTATATTCATTAGTTTCATATGTTTATTATTTACTCGATGCGGCAATAAAACCGAGGTCGATATAACGATAATGATCACAACCACCCCGTAATACGAAAATAGCGAATCTTATTTTTGGAAATTTTGAGAAGAAACTTGCGCTATGATACCTTAGGTAATAGCAAGTTCTATGACCCTGGATAATATCCAAAGAACAACAGATTTAATTTACCATAAAATAATAAAAAATCAACTTCCTGGTGATTTTAAATATGATTCAAACAATGATCTGATTAGAGAAGTGTGTGCTCCGATGCCAGAACTTTATTCATTTAAAATGGACTAAAATAAAAATAAACTTATTGAATCAGTCAATAAATGCGTGATCAAAACAAACTAAAATTGGAAATAAAGAATTTATTTAACCAAAAGGAAACTGACCGGGAAATTAATTTGTTGTATCGCACAATCATGAGATGAAAAAAATCAGAATGCTTGGGAAGTAGGATAAGCGTATGAAAGAAAAAGTTTATTGGTTGACAGCTTTAAATTATTTAGGTCAAATCAATGTCTTTCATTTATACCATGCACTAAATCTAGGACATAATTGATATCCAAGTCTCATGGAAAGTTTATATTTCTTTGTTTAAGAGTTTCTACCATCTTTCATTTTATTGCGTCTGGATACTAAACGCTGATTTAAAGAAACAAGTTTGCCAGTTTTTTGCTGTTGATTTAGAAAACCACAATCAAAAGCGAACATTGACGTAAAGGTATTTTATTACTGTTTTGTACTTTTGTAAATCACCCAAATTAATAATTACAAACAGCCTACCAATAAAAGCTACTTTGTGTCCAAATTAGTACTACTTACGTTACTAATTTATGTGTGCTTTTTCTGTTCGTCAAATGTTGTGTTTTTTGTAAACGTTTGTAATAATTGCAGATCCTGGAAACCAATCATATCTTAGAGACTTTCTATAGGCTCAGATAATTTGTCTATTCCAGAACTGTAAAGCGTCTCAATACCACTTTCTCAACCTTCCATTTTACAATATAAAGCACGCTTCAGTCTTATTCAGGAAGAATAAACTGCGAGATTTGTCAATGTTCTAGTGGCAGTCACGTCGATATTTCTAAACTACTGTGTCAGTAAACGAAAGCAATCACATATCTGCATGTGCCATTTACCAATTGCACAATTTAATTTAAAGTATCGCACCGAATATAAATGTGTTCTAGTTCTACTTCTTTGTTACAGCCTTCAGTGACTTCCGATGCTTTCGCATGAGATATGATAATGCTGAACTCCCGTGGAAGAGTGCAGAGATATATTAGATACGGTTAATATTTTAAATTCAAGTTGTAATCTAAACTTCCTTTCACACGCGAAAACTGTAAAACCGTTTTATTTTGTGCATTAGCTATCCCTGATCGTAGATTGTTCAATTAATCAGTCACCATGCTTTGCTCGATTGTATCGTTGCCAACCAATGTAGACAATCACAAATCACGTATGCCATTAAGACGTTGTTGTCATTTAAGTTAACAAAATTTTATCGGTTTCGTGTACGCGATGTCTATCAAAAGCATTATATGTTTTTACCACTGCATAAGCATTATCTTTCTTAACTAATAATTACAACACCAAATGTCCTGACGCATGCATGATATTTGCATCTAGCTATGCAATTATTATAAGCAAGGTTTGTTTAAGTGTAATGACTGCTTGGAGTGAATGTGATACACAAATGACTGAATACTTTACCCCCTTATAACAAATAAAATAGAAAGCTCAAAATAAATATTTCGCATGAAGATCAATCCATATAGTATAACAGGAAGATGTTTGCATGCCTTAATAGGCAACATAAACCCAGGCCGATCTTGAATGTACTTAGTATTCCATCTATTAAATATTTCATCCAAGATGGTCAAATTTGATGAAACCTGACGGTAACACTGAAGATGACCGTCATGTTAATCATTCCTATATATGTGCCTCTTTAGATTTGTCTGATTCTTAATAAAAATGTAACGTTTAACTTGGAAAACACAAGATGTATGATATCGAAAGTAATCACTACAAAACACAATAAAATGTATTATGAAGATGTAAAAGCCAAAAAATATGAAACGGTTGCGATTTTGAATGCATGACAGTATGGTATAAATCATTTTTCCTGCGAGACTTTACTGCATACTACAACGATCCTTATGTAATAAATACCATAACAACTGTGTTAAACCGAACAGATAAATAAACAGCAAAAACCAACACAGCTTTCTAAGATGCATTTAAGCATTTTTGCAGTGATATCTGTTTCAATCTATTTTTGCAGGCCTTCAGTTTTCTCTTCAATGGATCATAATTCTTTTCTAATTTAATTTTGTTTACTCTTTGCTTTTTAAATAACCGAAAAATCGATGAGTGCTTAAGTTTATGCATTGAACGACTTTGAAAATATTTTCTATGAATATGTTGATGCATATTTATAAGTTAAAATACAATGAGAATGTACATAACATTTATGTTGATGATTTCGATAATCAACTCTAAGACATTTTGCTACTATTTATAAAGGTATAAATCAAAACGATATTAAATTATGTGACCTTTTTCTTATAGACAATATGCTTATAAAGTAGCAATAACTTTGTCAATTTACGCTGTATGCGATATATCCTAGAATCAGATATAACAAATAACTTTGTTAAGTTACGTTGTATGCGATATATCCTAGAATCAGATATAACAAATAACTTTGTTAAGTTAGGCTGTATGCGATATATGATAGAAACAGATATGACAAAGCACTGACTTTGTTAGGTTATGCAGTATTTGCTTATTTACCTATGACAAAGTGCTGACTTTGTTAAGATATGTGGTATGTAATATATGCTTATTTACCCTTGACAAAGTGCTGACTTTGTTAAGATATGTGGTATGCAATATATGCCGGAAAAAAGACATCGCAAAGCCAGGTGCAGTAAGTAATATATACCAGGGAAGCTATTTCATGATCTAGGGATCTATTTTTCAAGTCTTATGGCACAAACAAAGAACTATTACAAACACAGACACAAACTACATATGTCCACACTGTTTTTTCTTACGAAACCAACGACAAAGAATCTAATATTAATATATCCGTAAAAAGGGTTAATAACAGTTTATTGAATATTTAAATTGAGAGAAATCAGGTCTTCCGGTCGCGCAAGAAGACTATTATTTTACAACATTCCCACAGCGGTAACAGTTTTGAACAGTTTCAAAGGAAAGAAATGTGTCAGCAGAAACAAGGTTAAAAATCGCAAACGGTTTTATTCTTCTTTTTACTAGCCGTACTTCAATCCAGTAAACGTTCTTTGCTCTTTTGTTTAAAGGTTATAGGTATGATTTTGGGGTTCGGCAATCAGGGGTGTGTCATTCAAATTTTGGCCTGGGGAAGAAAAGCATTAGGTAATGGTTGTTTGCCCAATCTTCCATACATATATATACATATATAACCTAAGGAATCAACAAATGCATAGGAAGAACAACTGAAACATTTGAAAGCAAAAATTACGTGCGATTACGTTGACTTCTGAAACTTATAAAATTTATTCGTAGAAAATATTTTCAGGATTAATTAAAACTAAAAGATATCTTCAGGAAAATTCTGAAATAAATGTATAAAAAAGGGTGTTTCAATGCTTGCTACAGGTCTTTGCGATATTTAGCAGAAAATCAAATGTTGATATGCCTATAGTAAATTTTGTTAAATGGTTAAGATATGAATGGACAAATGACATTAGTGCTTATTCAGAAGGCTACAATAATGTTCTCATTTACAATATTATCAAGGCAAATAACTATTGGTAAATGTTTGTAAGAGTTAACCGAAAAGCAGTAGTACTATTATCTGACATTCTTGACAGTTTTGTAAGTCTGTTGCTTACGAGTGCTTGCCAAATAGATTTTGTCCTTCCAGAACATATTTTACTTATTTTACCATCCATGGGTGGAGAGTCAATAACACAAATTACAAATTATAGAGCAAAAAAACAATCTTTTCAAATATATTGGATCTTTGATTATCTTTCTCTCTATGCGGACGAAAACCATTAAAACATGTGTGCATGCTGTTCTGGTATGTTACGACCAAAATGACAGAATCTAATACTAATATGTAATAAAAAATCATAATTATTTACTGAGAAATAAAAATAATTAAAATAAATAAATGAATAAGCCAGCTGATAGAATAACTTAATAGAAAATGAAATCCTGTGTATGTTTGCGAAATGCTGGGTAATAAAACAAGCAGAGTTTGGTCAATGATACTAGCAGATGAAGGCAAATAATTATATTTGTTTCAATGAAATCCTTCAAAGGTTGATAGCACCTAATATGTTTGACAGATCTACGGCTGAGGTGCCACATTTTTATGTTCTATTTATATTGGGAGTACAAACGTATTATTGAAATTCATAGTAAAATATATAAAAAATTAAAACGTTTATTTGGTATAAAAACTATATTAAAACTTTGCTTAATCTTTTTAATCATTTCAACAGATTAAGTCTAGTCTGCTCGGTCTGGATGACATAAAATTATAGTGGATAAAAAACTAATTGGTCTTACTAAAATAAAATGAATTATACAGTATCACCTTATTTTCCCATTAAAAATGTGCTCCAGTATATTCCGAGTGACTACACGATTCAGAATCTAATGATAACATCTTCTCCCAACGCTACCCCCCAAACTGTGGGAAACTATTTAGTCGTGATAATTGAAGTAATACACAAAATCATTATTAATGTAATGTAGATTATTAGGGAATTCTCCCAGTAATGAAGAGACATTTCCCCCAAAGAATACAGAAATATCAAATGTATGTTTTTTATTATTTAACATAGTCATGAGTAATATCAGTTTTGAACATGTTACCATCCCATACACTATATTTTCTTTAAGTGTGTGTGTCTGTGTGTGTGTGTGTGTGTGTGTGTGTGTGTGTGTGTGTGTAATATTTTGAAAACCAGAAGCAATTTATCTGAAATTCTGACATTCATACGGTACCATTTTAAAGTATGACAGCTGTCTATGCTGGTTTATGGTATGGCATTGCAAGTATCTTGAATTGTGTGTTGTGATTCTTAGTCCAGTAAAAAAAAATTATTTTAAACTTTATCTAATGAATTACTGAACCAGATCGGAGCATGAAGGGTTTTGAAATTTACACAAACTATTCAAATCCCCCTTTAAATATTGTTGCTCAAAAAAAACGCTGAATCCATTCTGATCAAATACAAAAGGAATATATTTCAAGCTGGTGAAAATAATGCCAAATGATCTGCCTATAAGTATGGCGGCTGATACTTAAATTTACAACACCACTGTTACTAAAAATAGATAATTGTGTCAACTACTTCTGTTTCAAAACTGCTAAACAGAACTCGACCATGCTTGAAAGAAAGAAACTTGGTTTGATGACGTTTCCAAATTATAGAAACGATCAACATATAAAATTATTTGAAAAGCCGCTTGGCATACGTTGATCTTATATGAAGAAGGATCATAACTTAAAAAGATTTAAAATTGAAAAATTTGATACTGATAGACCTTCCAATTTGACCACGGTTATTTAAAAGGGAAATAACTTGATTCAATTCTTGTCTAAGCCCCGTACTGAGCAGATTTTGAAAATATTTGGCAGAAAATATTCTGAGCTAAAACCCTCTCTAAGTTATACATCTATTGTCCTTAAGATATCAAATCTGGCAACCGTCACGAAATATAGAAACATCTTGAATGACATTTTCCTCAACTCTATGGAATAGATGAAACCGTACAAAAAGCTTTATACTAAAAATACTTCTTAAATTTGTCCAAGAGATGTCGGTTACAATTAAATATGGCCGTCGTGGCAAATAAATTAACAAATAAATGAATTCTTTTCAAAAACAGCTCAACATAAATTCACAAAATTTCATAGAAAGTCTCCTGGCACAGAAAATGTTCAAGCTATAAATTGATGCAAGCAGCTCAGCACAAATAGAAAATCTTTGAGAAAACGTATTATTTCATGTTTACAATGCATTCTGATGTGAAATCAAAGAAGGCCGCAGTCACTAAAATTATAAACGAAAGTTACATGACGACTTCTCCAAAACCGCTAAAAAGACTTTGTTGAACATTATAGAAGGCATTTTGGCATAAAGACCTTTCACATTTACAAAGAGAATCACGATCTGCCCTTAAAAATGCCATTCTTTGCTATAAATAAGAAAGCAAAGTTTCAGTGACCTCTCATCAAGAGTTCTATAGAAACTCATCAAGCTTAAGAAAACACATTCTATCAAAAATACCTTTCAAATTTACAGATAAGATACCGATCTGCCATAATGTAGCCACCATCACTAAGCAAGGAAAAAAAATACATTTTAGCTGAAGAATCAAATTAAAACTAAGATCTACTTATAATAAGTCGTCCTGACAAGCACAACTTAATATTTGTGTTTTCTTGATCAGTGGAATGCCCTGTCCAAATATTTATGTAACCTATCAGATAAAAAATCATTGCATTTCCTGTTAAGGATCGTTATCTTTCGAAATGTTTTAATCCGATTGACATTTATCGCGTTCACAAATGTTAAAGCTATCATCTGTTTGGTGGATCGAAAGATCAACATAAATTACTTCGCTTTATTTATTATGTCGAAAATCTCGATTTAATAAAATTGGCAAAAACCTTTATATGATTGCATTTTAAAACACACTGAACATATTCTGACCCGATCGGGCATATCTCATTCTGGCTAATGGCATTTCAAGTTTTACAACTGGTCATGAGACGCCATCAAATATAAATTCCGTTACTAAAACTATAAACGTCTTGAAACGACGTCTTCTCCAGCATATAATTTGACAAAACGTTGCATGAAAAGCATTTAATTCTGAAGATATGTCGATCCATCTTCAAATGTGCTTCCTGTTAATAAAAAAAAAAACTTTCAATGATTTCTCCTAGATTTTAAGCATTAATGTGATTCTTTTAGCAAGCATACAAATCATGTCAATTGGTCATTATATAAGGCTCGGAGTTACCTAAGGTAGAATAAACAACATTTAAACAACTTCTAAAGAAACGTCGCTCAAAAAACGAATTTGATAAAATCTGACTGAAAACAACATGGTAGAGAGGGCTTTCACATCTGAATAAAGGACACGAATCCAACACTATACTGAGGAGGTAAAATTGTTACGCAACGTTATCTAACACGACAATTGAATCTAATTTGGTGTCTTTAAATATTGCACAAGTCAAGTCATTTACTTACTTGCACGTTGTTCTGTTTACGGTCCAGTCGCTCAGAAAATACTGCTTAACTTATGAAAAGAACTTCACCATGTGTTCATCTTTGAAGATACGTTAGATAAATATATGAATTATTATAATGTGGACACACTGGAATGTTCAGTACTGACAAACAAATGTAGTTGCATAGCATATGGACATCTGGCAAGGAAAGTAAGTCAGTGCTTCACACAGCAGATACCGTATTGTAATGGGAATAACCCATTTATCGAGTATCATAACTAGGGTACCCAAATTAAACGCCACCGAACTCGTTAAGCAGATTATGAAACGAACACTGTCTTTTGCAGTGGTGTTCCATGTATTCATCTTTACAATTATGTAACAAATTCTATGTTAAAAAACCTGCTGGTACATACAGTCAATGTTCTGTAAGCCGCTCTGATTGGCTTTTGCAATAAGTGTGGCAGTCCTACTGCACTGGAGGGGTATAAAAGGTACACCAGGGGTCAGTCTAGTTATTTGTTTGTTGAAGGAGCATCTCACTATGTTTGAGGAGTCCTGCCCTAGGGTATATGATAATTGCTTCCTTCGATTCCGAGATTTTGGCACTAATACCGAATATTTAGATCGGTTTGCCTGAATTTTTTTCCGTAGAAAGTATTAGGTCATACATAGAATTTATTCAGGTTTCAGATTCGACAATCAGACCGAGTCATAAAACTAAGTGAAGCAGAACACTTGTTACAGCAAGCGGGGATATCCAAAAGCACACCCTGTGGAATTCTAGCAATGCAAAAGTTGCAAGACATCTTGTCTCCACCCTACACCTTGAACGTGGACCCTCAAGAAGCGCATGGACCTTTGTTGTTTGAAGTAATGATTTCAAAGAGGGAAAATACATTACGTCTATCATCACGATGAACATTTCGATTCAATTACCAGTATTGCCCGATTCCTGGGATGCAGATATTATTTTGAGAAATTTAATTATGGATATAACAATCGAGAGCAACACAAGCATTGTGGATCAACATGGTCAGGATGTTTGGACTCTCAACCCTGTCTTGACGAAGGACAACCACGAGTGCATTGCTTTGTCAGCGCACTTTTGTCAGTCCAACTCAAAAGACACAAGGTACAAAAACAGAAACGTGCTCGTCAAGTCCTGAGATTGTGCCCTACTTGTGGACAAGGCATACATGCTAACAATGCCAAGGCATATGTATGTTCAGGAAAGAAATGATGTCATATTTGTTACCAAACAGTGGACTTGAAATACGAATGCTACATTCAAACATTCTAAACAAGAAGAGGAAAATGACCAGAAGAAACGGAATTTCATCTATTTTGAATGCATGAAAGAGACTGACATTCACATTCCTAATTTCCGCGTAGCTCACCAAGCATGTGAGAAGTACATCCAAGAGCCTATCTTTAGTCATTGCAGTAACTGCAGCAAGATTCCTGGATGACGTGAAAAACTCTTTCGCGGACCTGACACGTTGGCCGATTTTGCCCAGTGGATCTTAGACCCCATCGGCGAGACTTGGAGTCAAGAGGACATCGAACATTACGAATATTTTCAACGCTAGGCCACGGTAATGGTTCACAATTTCTCGACATATGATGGACAATTTCGTTTCAGATACTATATGGAGCAAAGTACCGAACGTCCAAAACATACTTTGAACACAGCCAAAATCATTTCCATGCAAATGGGACAAGTGCAGCTTAAAGATTCGATGAGTTACTTTGCCATGCCTTTGAGCCGAATGTCTAAAACGTTTGGAATAACAGAAATGACCAAAGGCTATTTTCCCGCACTTTATCATTACCGAAGCCAATCAAAGTGCCCTTCTAAATCATTCGCATGAGACTCGCTACTACTATCCCGACATTATGCGCACCGAACAACGAGAAGCTTTCTACGCTTGGTACCAGACTCACGCCTCAGATCCCTTCGACTTTCGGGAAGAAATGTTAAAGTATTGTGGTTTCAACGTAAACATTTTACGGCGTTGCTGTCGAAAATTTCAAGAATTAATCATCGAGCACGGAGGGACCGATCCTGTGAAAGGAGCCTGCACCATTACCAAAGCGTATTGCTTAGTTTTCCGCCAACGATTCATGCTCGAAAACACAATGGCTGTCATAAGCCCTCAAATGATTAACTTTGTCAAACGTCAATACTAGGTCAAAGCCCTACCCTGGCTACATTACATGTGTGACAAGGAAGACAAATTGATCCTACACGCCCTAGACGAAGGAGGCGAAAAGACTATGGCAACGAATTTGGTGGATGACTGGGACTTAGAAAACCCCAAGATCGTGTACGAGTTTAAGGGTTGCTTAATTCACGGATGTCACCTCTCCTACTCTCAACGTGACACTAATCATAAGCTTTTACAACGTACCATGGAACGTTTGTACGAGGCCCCTTGTCAGCGGCGTTTGAAGTTAAAAAAGCAAGTATACCAAGTGGCGGAAATGTGGGAACACGAGTACGATCACCATTTGAAGATCGATCCCGACCTTAAACGCATCGTAGAAAGTTACAAGCTGATGGACGTAGTAAACCCGATGGGCAGTTTGTACGGATGACGAACGTTTTACCAGAAGCAAGTGCGGCTTGTCAACCACTTCACTTTGCCGTACGGACACGTCAATATTGGTCAGCACATAAAACGGGACTACGTCCAAGACCGATAGTTCATTGTAACTACAAAGATCAAGCGAGAAAGATGAATACTTTAAAACAGACATCATTCAAGTTCGGTGATTCTCAAGTGGAGTGGGATGCCGTGCCTTGCGATGAGAGCGATGGCGTACGCTGTGTCCTCAGCGAATCAGTATTACATCATGGGAACTTTGCTATGACTACATCAGCAGGACATCATGGGAACTTTGTTATGACTACTTCAGCAGGACATCATAGGAACTTGCTGTGACTACTACTTTCACTATACCTACCATGGAAATTTATGTAGTGCCTGTCCTTGTCTTTTTCCTTTTCCTTTTCGGACAGGAAAACGACTAAAGTAACGGTGTGTGCTTCTTTGAGGTGACATCTTTGGGCGTTTAGGAGAACAAAAACACTGATTCCAATTCTTTACTGATAGTCCTTTTTATACTGGAATGCGTAGCCACTGATTGTATTTACGTCGCATCAACTTGATGACCGGCATCACACGTCGTTGAGGCGTTTGTAATGGACCTAATCGGGAAAGTTCTTGCTTATACAAATCCAGTAACCTCTGTAGCATGCACGATCTCTCTTGGACTTTGATTTTTGGGGAGACATTTTCTGAGCAGCTGCCACTACTGCTAAAGATAAGGAGGGTGTTACCGATGGAAGAGGAGTTCTTGGAGACACGGGTTTCCATTGTTTCATAAAATGAGGAAGAACGGATGTTCAATTGGGTTTGGCAGGCATTAAGGCAACGGAGAAGTGGAAGAACCTGAGGCTATTGCACACACAGTCACTTTTTCTGTAGGTCATGACCTCTTTTGATAAGAAACTATGTCCTGCGGCTTTTCGTTTTCTGGGGCCTTTTTTCTTTTCCTGTGGTATTTTTTTGTTTGTTTTTGTTTTTGGTTTTGAACTGATCTTTGCAACACTGGTCCGTTTCTTATTCTGGGTCCGTTGGGCTTTTTTGAGAGTGGCTTTATTCTTGGGAAAAGTTTGCGCGCATTGAGATCCCATTTTAATAGGGTGCGAATGATCACACCTCCTAGAGAACCTCTACCTCCAGGTTTCAAAACGATTTGCTTTTTGGTTTGAGTGTCGATGCGGCGATCGGCCAGTTGCATCAAGGCTTCTTTGTTTCTGTAAAAGAAGGCGTTTCGTTTGATGAGATATGTGAATGATGCCTTGCAGTAATTGACGTTCTGTCACCGTAAACCATCGTAAGACTTCTTTGAGACTGGCTTCTAAGATACGAACACGTATTTGCGGATTTTTTTTTTTCGTGACTGATAGAGTACATGACACGAATCAATTTGACGGGAAGATGAGACTGAATGGGACAGCATGTTGACGCTGGGTGAGACAGATCCAAAGTGTCCGAGTTTTTTGTTGATGTTGCTGTTAAGACGATGACGCGGACGTGTACAGGACAGGCGCTCGGTGTTGGCACCAGTGGTGAAGCAGATAAATACGAAAATTGTGAATTATCGGGGATGATAGGTTTAATTCCACGAGAAAATAGGCGTGTGAGGTTTGAGTGGCATCGTAATACGCAAGAATTAGACAAGGCGTTTCTTACTGTTTTGGTAAGACTTGCACTTGCAATGTATCTCTAGGGCTTTTAAACGAGACCACCTAATGAACATTGAGACGGACGGTGCGATGGGCTTTACTTTGCTGAAACAAATTTTGCGTAATGTAAATGACACTGCCATTACTATGATGTCCTTTGCGTGTAAAACACAGTTTAATTTCTTCTTCGTCTTCCCCTAACATGACGTCAAAAATGACCATAAAATTTGACTGGGATGAGACACGATCCCGTCGTCTTCGACAGGAATGCCTTCCGCGAACGCGATGGAACGAGTTTCTCGTGCTTATTTAAAGGAAACGCCATCAATTTTGTTGTTTACTACAGTACAGATCGTACTGAGCCTACAAGGAATCGACTGGTAAACGAAATCCCAGAAAGCAGGACACTACGACACACACTACACGTCAACCACAATTCATGAGAGACATTTCTCATAGTAAGTGTTGGTAGTCCTTCAGCGTTTGAATACTTTCATTGATGTCGTCCCACGGAATCTGTCGTATCACCGCTGATAAATGCCGTAGCATGGTTGGTCGTTTTTATCGGAGGTAATAATTATACTTTCTGCAACGACATGATCGTACTCCACTGGTGAATCTAAATGGTTTAGTCACTAACTTGCACATCACAACACACCGTTCAGAAGTTTCCTCTTGAACTAAGTTTACACTGTGTAACAGATTTTGGTAACCTAACTCTTCTTTTGGAATTAGTTGCAGTAAGTATACCTTGTAGCAACAACAAAAACAAAATGAGTCACAACAAACCAATGCTTTCCTCCCACGTCTAATTTAACAATGTCTGAATACTGTAACACTTTCATCTGAATCAGTCCACTAATAGCATTTAGGTAAAAGTGGTTTTAACATCGGTGACGTTGCGGATACAATTGTACTTTGCGTTTCACTTGTATTTTGACAAACTATCGGTAAGTGCGTTTTCGCAACTCCACAGGCAAGCCAAGAATGTTTTCTTGTAAAGTATACATCCAGAGATTACTGAGGTCGTCACACTAAAGGTAGGTAGTGACAATCAGGAGACAACCTAGCAGATTCCAGGTAATCCGAATCTTTCTGCTCACATTCGTGAAGAGACACATCGCAACTGAAGCACCTGAATGTAACCCTTTCGCCTAGGTAGAAAAATTCAGCTCTGACTAATTTTTTTGGGCTAGGTCCTCCCATATACTTAGGTCATTTTCCTTTCAACGTTTGGAATCGACTTTTAAAGTCGCAGTATTCAGGCAAACGTTCATCCTTAGAAACGCTTAGCCAGCATCGAAGTCAACCCAAGAAAAGACCCTATTGTCCAAAGAAAAAGAGAAGCCATAGAACACATAGTCAATCAATTTAAACAAAACCTTGAACAATAACTTTTATAAAAAAAATGAAGGGGGGCGTGTGAAACCATGGACGTCAGTTTATTTTATGTGTGCCCATGAACGCACAAAGATGTACCCTCAAACAAGTACACTCCGTCACTATCGTCGTTCTCCTGTCAAGAAAAAGAAAGGAAAAAGACAGGGACAGTTTCGTCATCCGAACAAAACGCTTAGCCACGCATCAACGTAACCATAAAAAAGACACAGATGCCAAAGAAAAAAAAGGTGCAACCAAAGAGGATTCTTTTTGCAATTTTGGAAAAAAAAACATCGTTACCTTTGTGACAAAGCGATAGTAAAAAAATTATCAAAGGGAGTGTACCAAGTCATCGACGTCGGTGTTTGTTTGTTGTGTGCCCCGGAACCGACAAACAAAGATATCGAGCCCTAGAAAAAATATTTCTTCACTACAAAAAGTAACGAAAAGGAAATGACTGGCTCCTTGTTTAGTCAAACATTGGGACATGTTGTTCGTCCACTCCAAAGACTCTCTACCAATGCGAACAAACTCATTCAACCAGACTCCAAAGACGTCATCGACACTGTGCGAATGCTGTTTGAACGTCTTGAAAGGCACGATACCTTTGTCTAAACACCAAAAATAAATGCTTACCTGGACAATGTCACGTGTTTCCAAATGGTTCAAAAGAAAATACTCATACGTCAAATGAAAAAGATGTTCGTCCAAAACGGAGTATTTTTACCCCTGTTAGGAAGTCATTTCAAAGGAATAGTAGGACCCACGTTGGTACTCCTGGGTAGTGTTTTTCTCATGACTCCAGGAATAAAAAAGGGACCTCTGGAGTCAAAGATCCTAGGCGTGACCATTAAAGTCGAATGAAAGGACGAAACCTGGCTTTAGTGCCTTACAAACGATGGATGGAATACCACAATTACCAAGAACAACGAACCCCACATTTGCCTCCCAAACCTCACTTGACCGAGATGTCCCAGTTACAACACGAATTGCAATCGGTGATGGATCGGAAGAGAAAATCGCAAAAGTGCGGTCAATTATTGCAACGACTGCAATTCTTTCACCAGAAAGCTTTAGACGAAACAGCTCTGCCAACCCTGAAAGATTTTAAGACCCTGTTACAAAGTTGATCACCACCACCAACACCCCCCAGAAGTCAAGACAAATGCAGCCCTATGAATGCCTGAGGAATAAGAGGTACGGGAAGTCTTTCACACACCGTCAGCAGCTCCCATTCCTAGTAAGATTGCAGCGTCCTTGTTGACTCCTTCCCAAACTCTCCAACGAGAAGAACTTAAAGCTTGGGGTAAACAGATGATGTCCACTCCTCCTTCGACACAAGTTAAAAAGAAAGAAGGGAAACCAGAAGTGAAAAAAGAATAGAAACCGAAAGCCATCCCATTCCCCACCACCACCACCACCACCACAACCATCACTACCCTCGATTTGTATTCCCACATCGGACACGTAAAGCCGTTTCCAAACCACCATTTAGCCTTATCAATAGTAGCATCAGCGAAGAGTTTGTTACTTACAAACAGATTGACAAGGTGCTCGTCAGCATTTATTACGACCCGTCCCATTTTGCGATATACGGAAGAGTTCAAAATCTGCATCATGCCTGCCTTTGTTGGTGTTGTCCCAGAGCTGCTGCCATTTCTTGTTCATTTTGCTTCTTATCTGGCTATATATCTCATACACACTGTAGTTAAAATGTTTCTGTTGCATTGTTCAGGAGACCGTATTTCGCCCTTCGGTCAGCTTTATCGTTGCCAATCAGATTGATGTGAGAAGGTACCCATAGGAGTTCGATGGTTTGTTGTTTATCTTCGATCTCCATGATGGATAACATAGTGTCCTCTAGCATATTTGCTCTACTTTTTGACGTGCCAGTCTCTAAGGATTTGAGTACGCTTCTAGAATCTGTTATAATGACGCACTGGCTGTGGTTTGGGGTCTTAATCCATTTGAGGGCTTCATTTATTGCCCAGAATTCTGCTATGTAGATGGAGCAGCCATCCAGGAGTCTTGCACCAAATTCAACTTGTTGCTGGGGCACCACTATTTCAGCAGCAGTTCTGTTTAGTTCTTTTGATTTAGATCCGTCTGTGTAGATTTTAAGAAATCCAGGGTAAGTTTTTTTCGAAGATTTTCTGGATTTCTGTTAGTATTTTTGGTGGGTTTTGTAGTTTGGATCATTAGCTCTGGGCAGACAGGTTTATTTTGGGCGAGCAGTTTTTAGAAGGGGTAGGATCTTTGATTTTGTATTGTTCTGCTTGAATTCCGGATAGTTGAATTTCATCACAGAGTGTGTGTATTTTCTTACCTGCTGGGTGGTTTAGAGCTCGTTTTTGCCTGAACTGAATGTTGCACTTTTTAATAATCATTTTGTTTGGGTTGGTGTCTTGATGTATAGAGTTTCTGGTAGCATATCTCAATATGTGCTCTTCTCGTCTGAGGTGCAGCGGTAGATCTCCCATCAGTATTAGTAGTTCCTCGAGTGAGATGTTTGGTAGTCACCGTACATAGTCGAAGTGCTTTATATTGTATGCTGTCCAGTTTCTTAACCAGGTCCTTATTTGCCGAGGCATACACCTGGCAACCGTAGTTTATCCCTGATTAATGATTTGTAGAGCATGAGAATAGTTTGTTGGTCAGCTCCCCACACCGTCTCCAGCATGTATTGGGCATTCATGATAAACCTTACTGTGGTTCAAGTCCTACTTAGTCAATAGGACACAAATTGTGTCTGCAAATGGAATACACTCCAGCCCAGTTAGTCTGTGTTGTGGTGTTCCACAGGGGTCAGTTCCTGGGCATGTTCTCTTCATTCTATACACTCAGCCGCTCTCAAGTGTCATAGGACATCATCCAGTGTCTCACCAATTGTACGCTGATGACACGCAAATATATAAATCTAGCCACCCAACTGAACTTGATGATACCATCCGTGGTGTAGAGAGGTGCATTTCTGATGTGAAATCATGGACGACATGTAACAAGCTGCAGATGAATGATGATAAAACTGAGGCCATTCTGATCAAAACACAAAGACTTTCGCATTCACATCGTTTACCTCAAACAATAAATATCAGCAACACCAACATTAAATTCACACAGTCAGTACGAAACCTAGAGTTACTCTGGACAGTACTCTCACATTGCACCAACATGTCATGAACATATGCAAGGCTGCATATCTTGAGCCGAGACGCATCAGCTCCATTCGCAAATATCTTTCAGTTGATACCACTAAAATACTTGTGTGTTCATTAGTACTTTCAAGACTGGACAATTGTAACTCAATTATTTCTGGTTCATCTCAAAATTTACTCCAGAAACTTCAAAACACAGCTGCTTTTTGTGTATTTTTTAAAAATGTTTTTTAATTTCATGATGTTTGCTTTTTTGTAATCATATCTTTTTATATGTTTTTTTTTTATGTTATAGGTCTTGTCTAATGTTGTAAAGCGCTTAGAGCTTCTAAAGATTTGGCGCGATACAAAGTCCTCATTATTATTATTAACCCAGTCTCCAAGAGAAATATTATCTAAGTATTATTTCTTTACAAAATAAAAACATCAGTGTATCAAGTCAGGAACAACATGAACTTGTTTTTGGACAGGGTCAAGTGCAAAATACAATTATACCTATTACTGAATCATCGAGAACAAACTAACAAACATTTAACAGTTTAACGTTGTTTTTTCTGAGTTTATCGTGGTTTAAACTGTCAGTTGCCGACTCACACAGCTTCGGGCGTAATTTGCTGTGTGAGTCGGTAACTGACAGTTTATACCACGATAAACTCAGAAAAAAAAACAACGTTAAACTCTTATAATTGAAATTTCAATTATTCGTTATGTTATTTTGTTTGCATCATTGAAAAAACAGAAATCTTAATTGAGCGTAGTAATACATGTTTGGGGTTTTCTATTACGTAGCTATTTATAGCACTTGGGCTGGTTCTGCTTAAGATCATTATACCAGTCCTTCAACCAATGGAAGGCAAATTGCCTTCACTGTCAGTGTTTATCTTATGCTGTGCACGTGACTCTATTTATAGAAGTGGGTATTTTTAGAAAAATAGTTCTACTTACCGTTCATACAGAAATAAACATTTTGATCACGTGGTAACATTGTGACCAATGAAAATGTTACTTTCCTTTACCAGCAGCTGGCATTGCAATTATTACAAATTAAATATAGATAACAACGTATCATGGAGTGTTACTTATGGTGTCGATGACGTATGGTTGATCACGCGTAGTCATGAATAATGAGGAAATAAATAAATGTCAACATAATTTAATTGGGGTGGGAAATATCGGACAAAACTTGGACAAACTAGGTGATAATAGGAATGCGGCAGATTGCCCTTGGCTTGCAATGATGATTCATAATCACACACTGATGACATCATTTCTTATTTTTCACACGTGCAGTTAGGATTTCCTTTGACCAATTATAACTTACTTCCCCTTATTTGATATCAGGCACATTTAAGTTACTGTGCGTGCAGGGGCAATTATTAAGTTGTATCATTTTGTATGCCACTTTTATAAGTACAATACCATAAGCTCGAGTGACATTTGGATAACTTTAGGCTCCACCCACGAAGTAAGGTATGAATACAAATCTTGAACCTCTCGATCCGAAAATTAACTGTGCAGCTCATCAGTTTTAACTGTTGAGTGTTGTAACAGTGTGTGCGATGGTAACAGAATGGATTATATTTTGTATAAATGGTATTATCACTATACATGACTGGAGTGAAAATGAGCTGTCTTACAATCTGGTGCAAAACTGTTCACTAAATAACCTAAGTTAACATTTGTTAAAGGTCTTTAACAGAAAAATATTTTCATTTCACTTCATTCATCGGCTGCAGTAGGACTGATCTATTATTGTCACAGTCATATGCCAGTTTCTAGTCTATTATCAAAGCTTTTTATATAAACTTTTTATTATATGATTTTGAAAATAACACCTATTTATGTGTTTTACCAAAGGAATTGTTTCGCTTTTCAGCTATTCTTGGAAGTTCAGATGAATGCTTTGTTCAGTATTTGCAATTTTTTTGAGGTCAAGCTAATACCTCATTTGTTGATGGTAGGCTGGTTCTTTGATTCTACGGTCTCACAGGACACTTTAACTGGTGAATTTTCATCCAACCTAATGCAGAAAAATGAGAATAATTTTACACTGAAGATACAAATAAAAACAAACTAATGATCTGTGTTGAAAGCATGCATGCGAGATTTTGACTGCGGATGACTCTGGTTATTCAAACTTAATAGGAAGATTTGTTCTGACCGACTGTCATCTTTTACAGAAAAGGAAACTAAAATTTGAATCAGAAGAGGAGTGGGGTACACACTTATATGGGCTATCAAAATGACTAAGTTTTAATATTCATAAGGGTTAAAGGTATAGCCACTTGGTCCATCATACAATGCTTTACTGTTCAAACACCATTTAAACTCATTTCAACTTGTGAGCAATATAATGTAATGCAGTTTTATCATTGCTCTGTACAATGTAATGTAATGTACACTTTCATACCTATTCCTCACAGTGTAATGTAATTCATGGTTTGATCGTTGTTCTTCACTATATAATGTAAAGCAGGGTTTTATCCATGTTCCTCACACTGTAATGTAATGCAGTTTTATCATTGTTCCTCACAATGTAATGTAAAGCACTTTTATCATTGTTCCTCACAAACTAATGTAATGCACTTTTATCATTGTTCCTCACAATGTAATGCAAAGCAGTTTTATCCATGTGACTCACAAATAAACTTACACATATACTTCATCACTGTGTGAAGAACAATAACAATTTATTTTTCTGTCTCATATTCAAAAATAAATTTATGGTGCTGAATCCATGCTTCAAAATCTTGTCTGGATAAAGATCCATCTGTAGAAGCAAGTGTATTTTCAAATTTATGAAAGACTCTCCCTCTTTGTGTCTTAAATGGACGAATATCTCTCAGGTCTTTGAAAATCATCATCAATAACCAGATTAAATTCAGGGGGGTAGTGACTCCATAAAGATTAGGTCAAAAGGTCATAAACTGATACAATAATCACTAGGTTCTGTGCATTATAGATCTGTATACCTTAACATTTATTCAGTTAGTTAGGTCTGAATATAATTGGTGTGCACACTTGTTTTAAATTACTTTATGGCATGCACAATTAATTCTTTTTATGGATTGATTGATTCTAATCATGCAAATGAGTAGCATTAAAGATTAAAACCCATTCTGTAAATGGATGCAACTGGGTACTTAACAGGAGAAATCGGGTGGATAAATATGTTAAATATTTGGAAGTTATTATTGTAAAAATTGTTATTAATAAAAAAAATTGCTTTTCTTTTGAATAACCAATGATTATACACTATGAAAGGTTTAGAGCATAGATACAATAACTGTCAGTTGACAGAGATAAATGACATACATCTTACTGGAGTAGATGTGTGATGATACTTTGGATTGCTGAAGCCACTAATGGTGGTAGGTGAAAGTTAAATTCAAATTCATGAACAGTATTGCAGACCTCAAACATTCCTGAAACTAAACATGTGGTTTTGTTCATCCAAACATCCTGTACCATCTGCTGTCACATAATCTTGAATTGCATGCATCACTTGGTTTCTTTGCTCCAGGGATGGAAATTGGATGATAGTGGATCTCACAAGCTGTTGGTAATTGGCACATATGTCACAACATTACTGAATAGTAGTCTGCTGGAAATTCACCTTGAAGTACCCTGATAAAAACAATCTTATGCACTTATTTGACTTGCAATAATCTATGATGGCCTTGTCAATATGTCTCTGTACTAAGTCAGTAGCATTATAGTACAAAATGGCTTGGGCTCTGGAACCATCTTTACCTGTATGGCCAATCCCCTGTGTGTAGGCTTCTAAACAAATATCAAAGAAGGGATGCCAGTATTAATAAGTGATGTGATTACACATTTTCTGCACATGCTCACACCAGAGTTAGAGTTGTGTTTGTAATGAAAAAAATGTCATGTTAAACCTGTTTGGAAATACCTATGATTTAAAACACATGATCCAGTATATTAGAGTAATGAACCTCTTTTTGGCTTTAAATATTGATACAAGAAAAATGCTTAATGAAAGGTAACTTTGAATATAAACAATTAAACTTGTATATTCAGATATGCTTAATATATATGACTTATATACTTATACTCTTGTTAGCTTGAAACATACCTGTTAGTACCATATTTAGAATTCGTTGGTAGTACTCTTTATAACTACTATTGTAATGCCTATTTTACAGAGTAGTCTGTAATATGCTTGGCTATAATTGCCACAGAGTTCACAGACAGTTAAATGTGATACACACAAAATACAGCATATATCTCTTTGGTTGAATCATAAATCATTTTGTGGGTTTTAAACATGGGATAAGTAATTACATGTTCAGGTTGCTGGGAATGAAACTGTACCACACATGCAGTCTCCTCCGGTCTTTACAATCCACCCAGGATAATGATTCATCGAGTCTTTTGGCAATTTCAATGCCATATGAGTGCCAATGCAACTTGCAGTATATAACTGTCAATGGAAACTCATGCTTATTTTTGTGCAACTCCAAAAGTAAAGGCTTGTACACATAGTCATAATCACCTTGTAGTGTGCCTTCCCCCTGAATTCAGAACTGGTGTGGTGCTTAACATAGTAAACCTTTTCATTCCTAGGCCTATGTGTATGTCCCTCTGCGCTGACTTGCTGTTGCAGTAACTGCAAGGACTCTTAGGCAGTTTTGTATAATAGGCCTTATATTTTAAAGTCTCTTAAATTCTGGTCTAAAGACCAAACTCCTCCCCCCATTCTAAAATGGAATGGGCCACATCAACTACAAGATAAATGATGTCATATTTTTTGGATATTGTCCCCAGCTTTTCAGCATGATATAGGATGTCTTCAGGATGACCAATAAAATAGGAGATATGACTAGTTTGTTCAGAGTCAATACCGGTTTTAAGATACAAAATTTGATCCTTCAACTTCTGGATTTCCTATTGCAGAATTGAGTTTAATGGCACAACTATAATGGCAATGTATGTTTTGGCATGTACATATTGTGAGTAATAGGGCAGTATTTCAAATATAAGCGACTTCCCATATCATGTTGGTAGTATAGCAAGTGTGTCCTGTTTTTCTAGTGACTTGAGACAATTCAGCTGCTGAGGCCTTAAAATCTGAATTTCTGTGCAATATGCCTTGTTAAGCATTGCTAGCGCCATTTTATGATGTGTGCAACTTCGTAGCATTTTACTGTATTATCTGAAAGAATAAATCTTTCAAGGTAAAGTAAACCTAAATATTCAACATTAAGTTGATGGATTTTTCAGCAATAAAATTCACATTCAATAAAACTTGTCAGCAAGCAAAATTTGAGCTGAGTTTTTACTTAAAAGGGAATGTGGCCAGGTAGATAATACTGGGGAACCCCTTTATAACACTGGTTGATATCTTGTGTAAGAATGTTCTCTAGTTAAATATAGTGAATGAGTCTTGACCCTGCAGATTTTCATCATAAGCTTCTCTCTCAAATATATCAAAATAATTTTAAATTTAGGTACATAACTTTCATCATCAAAGGACTTACAAATAAGAATAAGTGGGGGGAAGATTCAAGCTATATTATCACATTTGGTTTAAATACAGGCTCAATATGATATCTAATACAATAATAAATGAAAGACAAAACTGCACAATTCCTTCATGTCTATTGAACACATGGAAAATGGTAATTTGTTTCCTTAATATATGTTTCATTGACGTTTGGGAACAAGTTATACCTTCATCTCTGATTTTCAATAATTACAAATGATCTGTTACTGTTAAGTGTGCAAATAGCCTATATGTAATACATGAAAAGCTAATATTTTATAAAAAAAGGTGTAAAATGAACAAAAAGAGTACAGTACTGTACCTTTATATAGCCTCTACCACATAAGACAGTATAGATACCCATACATTTTATACAGTTGCTTATATCATGACATCAACATGTAGGCTATGAATGCTGATCCACATAATTTTAATGATCAGACATAGACAGCCACATTGAAAGAACATGTAATGGCTGACATATCACAATTCGATCCCATAACTGGCAGCTTTGGAGGAAAATGGGGAGGGGAGATCCAGCATGCTGTCTGCAGACATACATACTAAATGAACATACAACTGCTGACATGTCACAGTTCCACCCATCTTTGAATGAAATTTGTGCTAGGAAAGTGTGTGCACATGGGTCGGTGAGTGAAATCAAAACTCAAGAAAATGCAATTTGCAGGAAATATGCTGTAAATATTAAGGAAGAGGTCAACAATATATTTTATCACATATTCTACTTATAGAACTTAAAGCTCTCAACCTCATTCTGCATAACAACACAACATATTAATCATGCATTTGTCAAAAATGGTCCTGGATGTGTTGATGTTGTTTATCAAAACCTTGGTCATAATTGAAGAATCACGGATGTCTTAACGCCTGGACCCATTTCAAACTATCGAACTTTACGATTGCAAAAAAACAAAACAAAAAAAAAACTCAGTATAACAAGACTAAGCCGCGCCTAGTTATATACAGGGTTGAGTAAAATGGTATTGACACCCCACCCTAGTCCTACAATGTAAGACATAGCACATGTTGGTTTTGTTTTAGTGCTATCACCCACCAGAATAAAAAATATCGGGTGATGTGTCTTACGTTGTTTGACTACAACCACCCCACAAACGTGATTCGTAAATTAAAACGCTGCACAAAGTTCTACAACGAATTGACACAGATTTTAAAGAAAACTAACAAGTAGAACTCATCGTAGTGCATTATTTCCCCACACAGGACACACTTTTTAACACTTCTATACGAGAATATTTCATGCTATATCGAGCCATGCTGATCAAAATGCGTGCTTACCTTCCATGTACATTGCGCAATTTCAACATGGTGGAGGCCGTTACCTTACCCTCATTAGGACTCACGGTACTAATTCAGTTCCCATAGTAAATCTATGCAAACTCCATGATATTAAAAATTCAATGACTTAAAAAATTTTAGTGCTTATGATCAAACCTATATTTATAAGTATAGATGAAACCTGGACGTCAGCTTCTGTGTAGAGGAAAGGATATGAACTGCGGCATTTTCTGGACCTGCACGTGTTTGTAACATGTGCTTTCAATTCCGCACCAAAGAGTCAGGTACTAATTTTAGTAATGAGTGTTCCAAACTCAAGACTGTTAAAGGACTGAAATTCCATCAATAAAACAATGTATATATGTTTTCTTACTTACAACTAGGCTAAGCTCTCAAAAAGTTCTTTTTCCTATAACATAACTTACATTATTAACCAATCCAGGTCAGCCAAACCCATAAATACTCTATTTTAGGTTACTCATTTACAGGCTGGTTCCCATTTTTCCATACCGTGTGTCCATAAGGTCTCACTGGACAGTTTATCTGGTGAATTTTCATCCGACGATGACCAATTACAGAAAAATGAGAATAATTTTACACTGAAGATACAAATAAAAACAAACTAATGATTTTTGTAGAAATCATACATATGAGATTTTGACTGCAGTAATCAGGTTAATTCCTGATGCATCTGGTGGTTTTTATACTGAACCAACACTGCCACCAACCCCTAAATTTTACATTCATTTTTGACAAGAAATAGCTATTTTGAATATTTTTCTGTGACAAGGCAGCTAAAAGAATCAGTATGTGCCTTATGCATGAATAAAGTTAACTAGTACTATAACAAATTAGCATACTTTTCATCACCCCTCAACCATCTAGATTTTTAGATATTTACCTCTGTAGCAGACACACGTAAATACGTAAGCCAAGTCGACTGCTCATTTGCAGCCTAAGTTACGCATTTGATCTCCAATGCAAATCAACTGTGACAGGCAGTCACCAACAAGCCAACCTATTTCCAAGCCTAACTCAAGGTAAATCTGAATCACATTATAGATTTAGCTTATGTGTGAATTTATAAGTGCTAGGCTTGTGATAATTAGGTTCATGCCTTCTACCTTAAAAATTGGGGGGGGGGGTGTCAAAATACGAAACTATCCAGTGAGACCTAACGAAGAGTAACGGAGTAGAGAAAGGTCAGTAAACCAGACTAAGAGTAACAGAGTGGAGATAGTCAGGGAACCAGACTATCGCACAAATAGCCGAATGTTCATTTAAAAAACGTACTTTCGCTTTACATCTAGGATTGTATCATTACGCAAATTGATTACGGTAAACGACTTCAAACTAATTATCATGGAAAATGTAATACTCGGCAAGAAATGTAGCTAAAAACATGATAATCATCCGTTAGTGGTCTAGGCACTTTAGTTTGATTCACTGATTCGAATACATACCAGAACATTTTATTATTAATTGTTTTCATTTTCTTCCGGTTCCTAGCTTCGCACGAGCAGGGTGTCATACATTGAAAATGTATTCATTTGTTTGTATTTAACCGTATTCTGATTTTGCAAGCGATAAAAATGTGGAGGTTATCGTCTATCATTGCTTTAGGGACGATGGTGTGTGTATGTGTGGTTTTGCTGAAAAGTTCCGGCTTTACTTTAGCATGAAAAGAGTATTCTTCCTCAGATTTATAGCAAAAGAAATATAATTATATATATATATATATATATATATATATATATATATATATATATATATATATATATATAAATATGTGACTTATGATCCTGCAGGCATTCCTTGAGAATTTATTTGTTACCTTTGCAAAATACTATCTCGCTATCTTCCTTTTTTTTTTTTGTTTTATTAATGTTTTCCTCAGCATGTAATGTACAGTGTTTGTGCAAGTCAGTAACATTGTAAATACTGGTTTCCTTCTGATTGCAATATGTCTGTGTATCATTGTATCTTATGTTTGCTTGTCTGGTGGTCTAAGCTGTTAGAGCAACCACCTTGAATGCAGGAGTTTGTGGGCTCAATCCCTAACCAAGTCATACCAAAGACTTACAGAAATGGTTCTAACAGCTGCTTTGCTAGGCAATCACCATTAAGAGGTTTGTGCAAATAGTATTAGCGCGAGTAATAAAGATCAAGATCTGTGTCTATGCAGTTTGTATTTGGTTTCATCTTATCATCAAGTATACACAATTTTCAGAAAATAGAAATGACCGTCTGAAGATGAGTTCTGTGATGAGACTGGTCACTATTTTATTCTTTTTTCCTAGAAGTCTTTCATTATACTGAGGTGATACTTTGACCATTTATTTTGTCCTGGACAGTATGGCTGGTCCTGATAATGGGGGTGGGACTGAACAGGAATGGAAACAGTATCTTATGATGCAGATCAGTTTCTTGGAGACCAGCTATTAAAATGTAGATGTGTTTTACTTGAGAAAATATTATTAATTGTCCTAACAATGGCAGAGTGGAAACCAAGATATTTCTCATTACAGAATGTTATATTCCAAAATATAAATTACATTGATGAAAGGAGACAGAATATAGATAGGTGGGTCAGAAAAAAACTTTCTTGTCTATTCAACGATGTGAATCAGGTCATGTAAAGAGAGAAGTAGGATACAAATTAATTGGCCAAAATATTGCTGACTGATAAAAAAACAAAACAAAAGAGAAAGAAACTTATCTGAAATGACAGTCAAATTGACTAGTAGAAAATATAGGATTATTGTTGTTCTTGACATTTAAACAATTACAAAATTAAATTTTTAAAGTTGGTAAAATTTTAGGTTTAAAAAACTTAAGATAATAAATACAACAGGAAAGGCAATTTCTATTGATAAAATATGGACATATTCTCAATTTAGTTACTTTAGAGAATCAATAAATTTTAATGTAAAAGATTATGGAAAATATTTTGTATATTGAGATAAAAAAGCCCATGTTGTATATTATTTGTCTCTATTTTGCTTTATGATACTGAATCTTAGTAGTTCTCTTATTTACAGTTAGTTGCACCAGATGACATAATAGCTGTATGAACTGTCAGCTTGCTGAGCCAAGCATGGTAATTTCCAGGCAATATTTTGTGCACAATGGAGATGACCAAAAATAAGATATGGAGGGAGAAATATCACTGATTGACTGCATTAGGGTTTAATTTGAGTCAGGTCTGATCTTATATGTCACTGCAAACTATATGACACACACACACACAAAACTACACACACACACACACACACACACAGACACACAAAAAAAACAAACTTTATTTATCTTGTATGATTCAGGGTTTTAGGATGCAAGCTGTACAGACTCCAGTACAACAGACTTGAAACTATGGCACTCATATATTGTACTACTTAATGACCAGTTTTACAGCCGAACACCGATTATCTGGCTGACAGATGTATGGAGCTTTCAGTTTCACTCATTAAGACTCCCCAAAATTTATTATCTAATTCATTAAAGAAGCAATTTTAGGGATTCAATCATTGTCTACTAATGCATTACATAATTTACTCTATATACTTGCTTATAAGAAGAGTCCAGCTGCAAACTGTACAGACCCAGATCTGTCATTGCATAATGCACCAAAAGGTTGGGGTCTGTGCTGTTTGTTAGGAGTAACCATTATAACAAACAACATAGACCTTAATCTGCAGATGCATTTTGTCTTGGCAGATCAGGATCTTTGTTGTTTTAAGGTTGACTTGACTTATAAATGGGAACAGATGGTACTATTACTGTATAAATATATTAATATATCCACAAATCTTGACTTGGACCTCAACCCACATAATGTACACAGAGGGACTGAATAGTACACATATACATCACTAGACTGCTTCACAAATACAATTATATTCATGATGTTTATTATGAAATAACATTTTATCATTTAGATTAAATGGTGAAGGATGATATCTTACTTGCATAGATGTATAGTCAACATTTGATAGATAACAAATTTCCTCCATTGATTTCTTAAATATGGCAGGCATGAATTACTGTTGAATCAAACTACAAAGAACAAAGATCAAGATCTGTCTTAGCATAATGGTCTATGCAGTTTGTTCTAGTGATTACTCCTAACAAACTACACAGACCAAGATCTACCAGTGCATTATGTGATGGCAGTTCTAGGTCTGTGCAGTTTGCAGTTGGACTCAACTTATAAGTGAATATATACTATAATTGCACACAAGTTTGACCCTCCATAATTGCAATATTCTACCTTCTCTTTGTTCATAACAGGATAACACAAAATGGCAGAGAAGGATGGAGAAGAGACTAAACCTTTGCTTCTGGATACAGAATCAGACATTAACAATGCTAGTTGGCACAGGACAGATCAGTCAGCCAGCATTTCCAAGGAAAAGACTGACCATGCAGATAGTGATGATGAGACTGAATTGGTACCAGACAGACAAGGAAGACTTAGGGACAGAATTGCTGTAGTCGCATGTATACTAGCAACAGAGTTGTGTGAAAGGTTGACCTATTACAGTGTTGTAGCCAACATGGTGCTGTTCTGCACATCTAAGCTAAAATTAACCAGTGATGAAGCATCTAATGTGAACTGGGTTTTCACAGGTATGTTGTGCTTACAATAAATGTCATTTGTTTTTCATTTGGTTTTAATTCTCAGTTGTTATGTCTTCAAAGACTACATTAACATACGTACTACCTGGGCTGTTCTGAGTAACAAGTCAGAATTTAATCTATTATGCATCAGGATTGATCAACTTTTATTTTATTGTTGAGCCCATCTTGGTAAAAGTTGAACAAAGCAATTCACTTTGAGAACAGAGTGCATGTACATCCATCTGTCTGTCTCTCAATGCACACCTTACATTAGCCCCAATCTTTATATTTTTTTTAGCTATATGGTGGCAGCCTGGAGAAGGAGTGGACCTTTTGTATGCATTATAGGTATTTTATAAAACTTATTAGGATGAGACTTTTTGTGATGTATATACTAGCAGTTTTACCATATTTATATATGTCTAGTAGATCAGCGTCTGGTCCATTTGTTCTACATTTGATTTTAAATTAAAAGTATTGATCGTAATCTGTTGGTGCATTTTGTGATGACTGATCTGGAGCCATGCTACTTGCAGTTGTTGTTATGCATAGGTAAATAATGTATAGTACATCAGAGATCTCGGAAACGCTTAATTACACGTATTTGGAATTTTTGATCTGAGACGCAGAAAATCACCTGAGGTGGGAGTCCTCCATATGCATGTAATAGGTGTTCGGTAAATTCAAAGACTTGCCAGTCCTGCTTCAGCCACATGCTTTGTGTGAAAATGTGTTGATCAATTAATTGTGCTATATTTACAATGACAAAATTCAGTGACTGAAAGACCCCTTCATGTACATACATGTTGCCATTATAAGAGTACATAAAAAAGAACATGATGCAATAGCTGGGTGGCGAGTTCAAAGGCTTTGACTGGTGGCTGGGTGAGAAAATGTACTTATATTTACAGTGATTGAATTCAGAGTCAGAAAGACCCAGAGATGTACATGCGGTCATTTATAAAAGTCCATCAAATAAACAACTTTAGCTTTCATTGTTTTGTTCATTTCTGAATGTATCGGAATAAGTAGTGCACATGACCTCAGGATCAAAACATGTTGAGACTTAGACAAAATGCCATTCATAAATTTGGATAAGTATTTTGGGGTTAAACGGCAAACTTACGAAGATTGTAATGAGATTCAGAAGAGTGTTGAAACTGCTAGAATTGATAGTTCGGATAGGACAGTAGCTAAGTGTAAGAAAGTGTGTGATGCCTAAGCTTAGGGTTTGGAATAAGTCCTTACTTGGATTGACAAAATTCAGTATCATTCTGATGGACAAAGAAGAGCTATTTAAGAGGTACATTGACTGACCATACTTTTTTTAAAATGCCCCTCGCCTTAGCCTGGTTAGTTCTGTTGTTGTAGCGAAATGTATTCATCAAGACATCAGTAACTAGGCCTAGTTTTCATTTCAATTACGTTGACAAACAAACTCTTGCCCATTCACAAGCATATGTTTTGATAGCTGATTGACCATTAACCCTTTTCCGAGTAAAGTAGCAACTATCAATTTCCTGCATGATATCCTTTGATGATAAAACATACAAACATGTTTTAAGATCAGAATCGGTGATCTGGATATATATTAACTGCCTCTTGTACTCTATTTCGTCATAAAATTAGTTTGAAACAGTAAGTCAACCCGTAGGCCTAACTGGAAATAATGGCGGACTTCATTAAGTGGTGGTATGTCATCACAAACTGTTAAAGGGAGTCATGCAATTGCAACATGCTAAAGGTGAGACCAATTTTATTAGTGTTAATAATGGGTACCTTTTTATGCATCACTGAGTACTGTTTATGCAATAATGGGTGCTTTTATGCATCATTAGGTACTGTGTGTGCAATTATGCATACTTTTATATGCATCATTGGGTACTGTTTATGCAAGAATGATTTCTTTTTAAAGCAGCACTGGATAACATATATGCAGTAATGACTATTTTTTAATGCATCATTGGGTAATGTTTATGTAATAATGGCTACTTTTTATGCATCACTGGGTGATATTTATACATCATTGGGTGTTTATGCATCATTGAGCATTGTTTATGCATCATTGGGTACTATTTATACATCATTCGGTACTGTTTGTGCATTACGGGGTACTATTTGTGCAATAATGAATGCTTTCTATGCATCATTGGGTACTGTTTATGCAATAATGAGTACTATTTTATGCAGCACTGAGTAATGTTTATCCAATAATGGTAATGTTTGTGCAATAATGTACACTGTACAGCAATGGGTACTGTTTATACAATAATGGATACTGTTTATACAATAATGGGTAATGTTTTTACAGTAATGGGTACTGTTTATACAATGATGTGTACTGTTTTGTTTATACAATTATGGGTACTGTTTATACAATAATGGGTACGGTTTGTACAACAATGGGTACAGTTGTACAATAATGGGTACTGTTTATACAATAATGGGTATGGTTTGTACAGTAATGGGTACTGTTAATACAATAACGGATACTGTTATATGCAGTAGTGGATAATGTTTATGCAATTATGGGTAATATTTATACAATAATGGGTACTGTTTATACAATAAAGGGTAATTTTTTTACAATTATGGGTAATGCTTTTACAAGAATGAGTACTGTTTATACAATAATGGGTACTGTTTGTACAATAATGGGTACTGTTTTTACAATAATGTGTAATGTTTTTACAATAATGGGTACTGTTTATACAATAATGGGTATTGTTTATACAATAATGGGTACTTTTTATACGATAATGGGTACAATTTATACAATAATTTGTAATGTTTTTACATTAATGGATACTGTTTATACAATAATGGGTTATGTTTTAACAATAATGGGTAATGTTTATGCAATAATGGATAGCGTTTATGCAGTAAAGGGTAGTGTTTGTGCAATAATGGGTACTGTTTGTACAGAAATGGGTACTGTTTATACAATAATGGGTACTGTTCATACAATAATGGGTACAGTTTATACAATAACAGGTAATGTTTATACAATAGTGGGTACTGTTTATACAATAATGGGTAATGTTTTTATAATAATGTGTAATTTTTTTTAAATAATGGGTACTGTGTATATAATAATGGGTAATGTTTATGCAATAATGGGTACTGTTTTTACAATAATGGGCAATGTTTTTACAATAATGGCTACCATTTATACAATAATGGGTACTGTTTATACAATATTGGGTACTGTTCATACAATAATGGATACAGTTTATACAATAATGGGTACTGTTTATACAATAATGGGTATGGTTTGTACAGTAATGTGTACTGTTAATACAATAATGGGTACTGTTTATACAATAATGGGTACGGTTTGTATAGTAATGGGTACTGTTAATACAATAATGGATACTGTTACATGCAATAATGGATAATGTTTATGCAATCATGGGTACTGTTTATACAATAATGGGTACTGTTTATACAATAAAGGGTAATTTTTTTACAATTATGGGTAATGTTTCTACAATAATGAGTACTGTTTATACAATAATGTGTAATGTTTTTACAATAATGGGTACTGTTTATACAATAATGGGTACTGTTTATACAATAATGAGTAATGTTTTAACAATAATGGGTACTGTTTATACAATAATGGGTACTTTTTATACAATGATGGGTACAATTTATACAATAATTTTTAATGTTTTTACAATAATGGGTATTGTTTATACAATAATGGATACTGTTTATACAATAATGAGTAATGTTTTAACAATAATGGGTACTGTTTATACAATAGGTAATGTTTATGCAATAATAGATAGTGTTTATGCAATAAAGGTAATGTTTGTGCAATAAAGGGTACTGTTTGTACAGAAATGGGTACTGTTTATACAGTAATGGGTACTGTTCATACAATAATGGGTACAGTTTATACAATAACAGGTAATGTTTATACAATAATGGGTACTGTTTATACAATAATGGGTAGTGTTTTTATAATATTGTGTAATTTTTTTTACAATAATGGGTACTGTTTATACAATATTGGGTACTGTTTACACAATAATGGGTGGGGCCCCGAGTGGCTGAGTGGTCTAAAGTGCTCACTGTTCCGGATACTGCCGTCTCACCTCTGTCTGTGTGGGTTCGAGTCCAAGGCTTGGCTAGTGTGGGCATGTGGGAAAGCCTGCCAGTAGCTTCTCGTGGGTTGGTGGTTCTTCCCTGGTTTTTCCAGGGTTCTTCCTCCACCGGTTATACTGGCCACCATGTATAGCCTATCTTGTGCTGACAAATGGCGTTAAACCCTAGAACAACAACAACAACAACAACAACACAATAATGGGTAATGTTTTTACAATAATGGGTACTGTTTATACAATATTGGATACTGTTTATACAATAATGGGTACTGTTTATACAATAATGGGTAATGTTTATGCAATAATGGATACTGTTTATGCAATATTGGGTACTGCTTGTACAGTAATGGTTACTGTTTATACAATAATGAGTAATGTTTTTACAATAATGGGTACTGTTTGTACAATAATTGGTACTATTTATACAATAATGGGTAATGTTTATACAATAATGGGTACTGTTTATAAATAATGAATACTGTTTATGCAGTCATGGGTAGTGTTTTTGCAATAAAGGGTAATGTTTTTGCAATAATTGGTGCCATTTAATATGCAATAATGGGTACTGTTTGTACAATAATGGGTAATGTTTTTACAATAATGGGATTTTTTAAAATAATAATTGATGCTGTTTACGCAATAATAGGTAATGTTTATACAATAATGGGTACCGCAGGGATGGTCCTGGCTTTTAAAAAGCTGTCGCAAAAAAATATCGCCAACCTCAATATTTTGTCACCAATTTTCAAAAAGTGTCGCCAAAAAAAGTAGTGTACATTTTTCCAAGTGTTAATTTAGTCTATTAATGTAACAGGCAATGAAAATTACAAAAGATGGATTAGTTACTACTTTAATTACAACAAGCATTAACAAAATGTTACAAAGTGTTACATGAAGATCCGTCGCCATTTTAGGGCTGCCCACTTGTTGAATGCAGTTTCAAAGTCTAATTTTTCACATCTGTACATGCTGATTCTCATTAAATTCTCGAGAGATGAGATGCAGAGCTTATTTCTGATGTCACTTTTTATGAGGTTCATCTTACTGAATCCACGTTCACAGTCCTCAGTGCTGGCAGGTGACACCAGTAGTCTCTCAGCAGCCCCCCCCCCCCCCCTTTTTATGGCTAGCTTCACAAAGCTTGTAGGGAATTGCTTCCTAAATCCCAAGAATGATCACTGAATGCTGTATAAATTTTCTCGACAAGAAAAATAGGATCTCCATTCCCACGAATGAAACTTACACGAGTCAACTCCTGGCAATATTGGACCGTATATATAAGCGTAAATTCACACCCAATTTAGGGATTCTTTCACTCCTGTATTTTGAGAAATAAATAATTATTATTAATTATGCAAAACTGGTTTTTTTTTTTTTTTTTTTTTTTTGCTATTTCTTGTTGCGGAGTTTAAGTCTCTGTAGCCGTAACACGGGACTGATGGCAAAAGGAAAAGATCAATGAGTAAAATGCTGCACTGGCGACAGATGTAATTGTGATTTGAGATTTTTTCCATTTGCTTTGTATTTATACACAGTAGTCGGTACTTCAAAGGTTATCAGTTTTCTATGAAGGTTCAGCAAAACTACTGTATTGGTATATGTATAAAAAAAAAAAAAAAAAAAAAAAAAAAAAAACAGAAGGATTAGCCATACAATTAATTGTATCTGTTCTATTCGCGTCTTCAGAAGTCGGTCAGTTGTAGGTATAGTGCGGTAGCATGATTGACTGTATCGCAGCATACAGTAGTACTCAGCCCAGATGTCAGCATAAGCAGATTATGACGTAACAATGCACTGTAAAGATAGGGTTGTCAATAAGAACAAAGGATCGTTTGTGTAACAGATTGATTCCAATGCATTGCTTAGTCAAGTTTGTGGCTTCCTTTCGTTCTGGCTTTAAATTTATTCAGTCCAAATCCATGATTGTATGTACAAATTAAATAACCAAAAAGTATGTCGCCAAAAAAATCGCCAGGTGGGATATTTTTGTCGCCAATAAGGAAAAAAAATCGCAATTTGCGACATTGGCGAAGCCCAGGACGATCCCTGGTACCGTTTATATAGTAATGGGTACTGTTTATACAATAATGGGTAATTTTTTTACAATAATGGATGCTGTTTATGCAGTAATAGGTAATGTTTGTGCAATAATGGGTACTGTTTGTACAATAATGGGTACTGTTTATACAATAATGGGTAGTGTTTATTTTATACAATAATAGGTAATGTTGATGTAGTATTGGGCATTTATGCAATACATGTAAAGGATCATTTTGTACAATAATTGATAGATGTTATGCAATTATAGGTACTTGTTATGGAATAGTGTACTGTTTATGAAATAATGATTAATTTTTATGCAATCATGAATAGTGTTGATGCAATAATGCATACTTGCTATGCAATAATATTTTTTTTTATGGCATAATAAGTTCAGTTAATGATAAATGGGTAATTTGTATGCAATGTGGAATAATATTGAAGCAGTGTGTGTGTGTGTGTGTGAGGTTTGGGTTTTTAAGGTAGCCTCATCAATTTTTCAGTCATACGGCTATGATGTCTGCAGTGTGGCAGTTGTTAGTACCATTTTTGTAAGTCTTTTGTATGACTCGGCTGGGGTTTGAACCCATGACCTCCTGCATCTGAGGTGGATACTTGTTGATGCAGTAATGGTACATATTATGCAATAAAAGTTACATTTTAATAAATTAATAGGTACTGTTTATAGAATAATAGGTACTGTTTATAGAATAATAGGCAATGTTTATAGATTAATAGATACTGTTTATAGAATAATAGGCAATGTTTATAAAAAAATTTAAGCACTGTTCATAGAATAATAGGTAGTGTTTATAGAATAAAAGATACTGTATATAGAATAATAAGTACTCTTCATAGAATAATAGGCAATGTTTATAGAATAATAAGTACTGTTCATAGAATAATAGGCAATGTTTATAGAATAATAGGTACTGTTTATTGAATAATAGGCAATGTTTATAGAGTTTCAGGTAGTGTTTATAGAATAATAGATACTGTATATAGAATAATAGGTACTGTTTATAGAATAATAAGTACTGTTCATAGAATAAAAGGTACTCTTTGTAGAATAATATGTATTGTTTTTAGAATTGTAGGTACTGTATATAGAATAATATGATCTGCTTATAGAATGATAGGTACTATTTATAGAATAATATGTTTTATATAGAATCAGTATAACACTGTATTGAAGGATATGTTTTATATGGAATCATTATGACACTGTAGTATAGGATATGTTTTATATGGAATCATTATGACACTTGTAGGATATGTTTTATATGGAATCATTATGACACTGTATTATAGGATATATTTTATATGGAATCATTATGACTGTATTATAGGATATATTTTATACTGAATCATTATGACACTATTATAGGATATATCTTATATGGAAACATTGTAGGATATAGATTTATATAGTTCTTTGAGCACTTGTATCCAAATTATAACTTTATTTGCTGCACTTTCTGTTTCTATTCTAATATGTAAGGAAAATATGGTTGAAATACAATTTACCACATTAATATGGATTGTACATACATGTACTTTGATAAGCTAAGAACTCTCTGATGTTAAATAGCATCTTCAGATTTAAAATTTGTCCATTTTTATTGGATCCATGGCTATACCCTTATTGTAATAAGGGGAACATGCTGTTCTGAGGGCAGGCAATTAATAGCAAGGAAACAAAGTAGTTGACACCAATACAGTTACTGTATGTGCTTGCTTATAAGTCAAGCCCAACAGCAGTCTACATAGACTAAGATTTACCATCACATAATACACAGGCAGATCTGGATCTATGAAGATTTTTAAGAACATTCAGCAGAACAAACAACAAGTACCCTGATCTGCCAGTGCACTATGTGATAGTAGATCAAGGTCTGTTTATTTTCAGCTGAACTAAACTTATAAGTAAGTATATATGGGTAAATGACCTTGAACTCATTTGATTTAAGATGTTTTATTATACCCTCTCATTTGTTACATCTTTGAAATTTGTTTGTAGAAATTATGTTGTTCATTTTTCTTCCTACAGGTACTGTGTACATGATTCCAGTGTTTGGTGGCTTTGTGGCAGATGCAATGGCAGGAAAATACAACACCATTCTTGGAGCTGGACTTATTTACCTCTTAGGTGAGGACAAATACATACTTCAGCCATTCCCCCAGTAACCAGTTGAAGCAGGATTTGGGCTATTAAGGGACCCTTTAAACTGAGATGCAGCATGCCAATAGTCAGAACCTTTGATGGCTACATTATGCTGATCATACTTGCCAGCATACAAAATACACCCATATGAAAATGGATTTAATTCAGATCTACAGTGTACATACTGTGCCTGCATATTGTATGTCACCCGCAATCTGTCATCTATCGCACATCAGAAAGCATTCTGCCATCAGAATCTTTCAGATATATTCATTTGAATGCTGACTGTGATGCAGAATGGTTACCATTTCAAAACGTTGAAAAGCCCTGATATAGCTTCTTAAGAAACACTGATCCAGACTCAACCAAATTTGATAAAACACATCCGATGAAAGCCTTTGAAAATTATTCAACTTATGCCAGTGTCCCATCAAATGTGGCTAATTTTAGAAACAAATTTAAATAAAAGGCATCAATTCTCAAAAACCACTAAACATAATATGATCTACTATGAAATATTATTGCCATTACTAAAAGATCAGAACATTAAATCAGATCACTAAATCTGAACATTAAATGACTTCTAAAAATCAGTGAAGAGCATTGGACAGAAAGCATCATAGGATGAATGCCATTCAGATGTTTACAAATGATGCCAGTCTGTGATCAAATATGGTCATCTTATTCATTGTTGTTGCCATTCTGTGATCAAATATGGCCACCATTGCTAAAAATAGAAAAACTTTTAAAAGACTGATTTTGAAAAGCTACATAACATAATTTCATAGGATTTTACAGATAGTATTTTACCACAAAGGGATTTCATATTTATACAAATGATGCTAACCCACCTTCAGATGTAGCACTACTAAAAATGAAAACTTGTCAAGTTGTTGAACAGAATGTGACTATATTCAGCAGAAGTGTCCTGGATTAAAGAGCTCTGAAGTGTTACAGATCACTCCAGTCCACCATTACTAAAGTTGGAAAAAATGTTAAAACATGCTAACAAACTCCTAAGCAGAAAATGATCAGATTTGACAGTATCTTGACTTCGAAGACTTTGAACATTGTACGATCATGAAGTGTCATCAGATGCGGATGAAAATACAAAATACAGAGAAAACGATGAAAAATATTTTCTTAAAGAGTGTCATTGAAAGAAATTTTTATAGCAAGCATGCTATTGGTTAAAATTTCTTAACCAACTACTCTTTCTGTGGCTGTTAGGCAGATGTCAGTCACATGAATTTATTAAAGCACAGTTGAGACTCTTGTTATAATATGATGTCTTGACACTAATAAAGGTGAGTGTTAAATGATAAAATTGGCTTCCTTTTTCCTATTACATATGTCAATCTGCTTCTTGCCCTTGTAAACTTCTGGAAAAACTTAAATAAGTTACATTATTTCTTCCATTTACCTTGCATGTTAGATGGAATGTATTTGGATGACTTTTACATCTTCAAAATTGTCAAATCTGCCTTTAATTCACACCTATGAAAAATGAATTTAAAAAGGACTTATTAAATGATGACTATTTTACAGAGGTTGATTTTTTCATAATTTGGTTGAAAGGGTCTCAAATTTTTTTTAAAGGCAGATGATAGCATGTTACAAATTTAAAAATGACCTTTAAGGCAGGTTTGACTGAAAAATGTGTCATGGGAGGGTGAATCTGGCTGCTGCATATAACAGTATAACTATTGATTTATAGTCACATAGTTCACCATGGTTAGTGTTATCTGTTGTTAACTTCTTGTAATAATGTGATCTGATGTTGCCTCTATATTTACCGCCCCATAATTAAAACTACATCATGTTTAGTGTGCCATATTTAAATTAATGTTACCATTACACCAAATGTACCTCACCATACTGCAGTTGATATTGATACTGCCTCTTACATACCGCACCATATAGAAATTAATATTTCTTCCAGCCCCTTTTTTACCACACTATATTTAAATTGATATCGCTGCTATATTTTATTTACCAACCATATTAAAATAGATTTTGCTACTTCTTTCTTTTTACCACACCATATTTAAGTTAATGTTGCCACTACCTTCTATTGATTACTTCATATTAAGTTGATTACCACTTACTTACCACCATATTTAAATTCATATTGCCATTACTTATCTTTCATAATGCCAAAAAAATTATTGTTGCCACAACCTCTTATTTACCGTGCCATATTTAAATTTATGTTGCCACAACGTCTTATTTATCTTACCATATTTAAATTAATGTTGCCACCACACCTTAAGTACTTTATTTACACCATTTACTACCCAACCACACAATGAAGCTTACATTTTAATGTGAGCATTATTTAAACAATTGATATGATATAAAAATGTTCAGCCTTTCTTTAAGGTGTAATAAGTACTTGAATGATAAAGATCACTTGCAAAACCAGGCTGCTCATATTTTTACCACTGTGCCTTGAAAATATTTTTAGAGAGTTGAGTATCCAGTGCATTTTTGTGTAATGATGATGATCATAATAAATCCTTGCCAAACGGTTACACATGGAGAATATTGCTGCCAGATGTCCCAATACAGTAGCATCATCAAATGATCATAGCATTGCTCATAATCCACCTGAATGTTTATATAATAAAAATTAAGAAGAAGCAATGAATTCAGTAGGCTTTGTAAACCTACATTTGCAAATACCCTTAAAATAAGGCAACTCTTCAACAGCAACCATGTCTGATTATTCATATTTACATAGCAAAAGAGTAAATTTATTTCTGAAATTAGACCATCTCCCAATGAAGGCTACTCTTCAGTCCCATTGGTGGTTTTCATTGGGAGATTTTGCATTACTGAAGTTGTTGTTGTTGTTGATATTATTATTATTATTATTATTATTATTATTATTATTATTGCTATTATTATTATTATTATTGCTATGTTGTTATTACACTATTATTATCATTGTCAATGTTACTATAACTGTTTCTTATTTGCAGGATTGTTCTTGTTACCAGCCTCTGCAGTGGACTACAGAAGTTGGTTCAATGCAGATGGAGATCTCAGTCTTGTATGTAAATTATTTTTGACTTCTCAACAAGAATTGAATGTGTAGCAAACCTTGCCTTTCAGCCCACTGTACAAAGAATCATGTTAATAAAGGATCACATTGATAAGCATTTTTTCCAAATGGGAACTGTTGTCGTTTAGTGATTAATGTGTTAAACTTGTAACCAAAAGAGTGTGGGTTTGATTACTGTATTTTATGTATTTTTTCATACTCTTTAATTTTTCATACACAATCCAGTTATCAAAATAATAATTATTTAAATGTATCTTAGTTTTTTGTACATATGTTTGTATTTTTTGAAAAAATCCATTAAATTATCAGACATAAAATTTCTACCTAGAAGATTTATGTTTGCAAAAAAGATCGAAAATACTATATTGCCATTTTGCTTTTAGAAAAATTAATAAATAAATGTTGGTGAGAAAATACATTGATTGATGCATAAACATGGGAGCCCAATTAAATCTGACAAATTTAATCATGCAAGTGAAGCTGAAAATATGTCACAAGATTCAGCTCAAAACATTTAGTAAATATCAGCTTTAGTTTCAGACTGCTTACTATACTAACCTTCTCTCCTGGCCATGATTGGCTGCCTCATCCCTGCAGAAAATCCTGTGGGCACCCATTTGTATAAGCTCTCTTATTGGCGTTACAATATCTACAGGTGTATATTAACAAATGGACAAAGAACTTCACAGACAATACCTCTAAGTATTATCGTTAATTAGTTCTCCTTATTACGTCCGCCACTGTAACAAAACACCACTTGCATTTTAAAATAAGTTTGGAAGCCCTTTGATGTTTTCTTATCCAACAAAAAATACATCACAGTACATGCTAAAGTGAAGACTACAGACCATTGGTCAACTAGTCTTATTGTTTCTTTATAGTCATACAAACATAAAATATAAAATCCTTGTCATTTTCCTTTGTAAATTTGAAAGTTAATCTGTTAATCGATTCATATATATACATATACTATCTTTTAAGTGCTTGTTCTGTTTTGACATGGATATAATTAACATTTTATTGCAAATCTATTCTGTGATGTACCCCACTATTATTTGTATTGGTGAGTTGGAAAGAGAGCTAGAAAGGAGGATAGACAAAAGCTTACTTTGGAGCTATGCCATCGTCTCCCGTAGACGGATGGATGCCAAGAGCAAGAGAGTTGGAATAACAAGTAATACTAATGCATATGATGTTTATCCTTACAACATATGCTGTATGGACAACAGCTTCAATAGCACATTGAAAGATTTTCATTTCCCTAAAGAGAGCCTCGTTTCCCTACTGGCAGCCTCGCTGATTTAACCTCTTCTGTCCATTCTTGCCCTCATTCTGGTTTCAACTAGATAACCGAAATGTTTAGTTACCATGTAAATAACACTGCATAGCCATAGACAATGTACATCATAATTAATACAAGAATGAATTGTTGATTTAGCAGTGTTTATTGATATCTAGTAAGGACGTAATATATGAGGATTATCACAATCATCAGTGAACTGAAAATAGCCTTTTTCTTTTTTACAAAAGCTACACCCTGAATAAATACGGTCTTGTACAGTGACAAAATTTTGTTTCAACTCTCTCTCACACACACACATGCAAGTGCACTCATGCACATTAACCAATATGTGATTTCAAGTTCTTTTTTTTATTGCAATTTGATAATGAGATTATTGTTACTGTAAAAATACAAGTTGTGCTCACTTTCTTGTGCTCAAACCATCTTAATCATTTTGCCAACATTACACATACCAGCTACATATGCTCTAAATGCAGACAAGCTTGCACACTGAGATATAAGCCTCTCTCTCTCTCCCTCTCTCTCTCTCGTTCACTATTAACGACAAAAGTCTTTTTGAATACTTTTACTTTTATTGTAACTAGAATCTTGATTTGAGAGCAGAACGAGACAGAAAATATACATTTACTTTGTATGTTTGTACCATTAGGTTGTCGAGTAGCATGTGTTCCATAGAACTTGTTCAGGTACGATCCCTTTATTTTTCATACACGGTCAGTACCACCAAATAATAATTATTTATTTTACATCAAATGTTTCATACACCAAAATTAATAATTATTTATTCAAGTAGGAAAAATTAAATGAAATAAGGTAAACCATTTACATTGTTCAGATCAGCAACTGTAGTGTGTCTTTGAGGAAAACACTTTCCTCTACTTACTCCAGCGTGATATAACCTTCTGGTATTGCTGTGCCATAAAACATATATCAAGCACATAAAACACATATCAAGGACATAAAACACATATCAAGCAGATAAAACACATATCAAGGACAAAAAACACATATCAAGCACATAAAACACATATCAAGCACATAAAACACCAATCCAGCACATAAAACACATATCAAGCACATAAAACACATATCAAGCAGATAAAACACATATCAAGGACAAAAAACACATATCAAGCACATAAAACACATATCAAGCACATAAAACACATATCCAGCACATAAAACACATATCAAGCAGATAAAACACATATCAAGGACAAAAAACACATATCAAGCACATAAAACACATATCAAGCACATAAAACACATATCAAGCACATAAAACACATATCAAGCACATAAAACACATATCAAGCAGATAAAACACATATCAAGGACAAAAAACACATATCAAGCACATAAAACACATATCAAGCACATAAAACACCAATCCAGCACATAAAATACATATCAAGTACATAAAACACATATCCAGCACATAAAACACATATCCAGCACATAAGACACATATCAAGCACATACAACACATATCAAGCACATAAAACACATATCCAGCACATAAAACACATATCCAGCACATAAGACACATATCCAGCACATAAAACACATATCAAGCACATAAAACATCAATCCAGCACATAAAACACATATCAAGCACATAAAACTCAGATCAAGCACATAAAACACATATAGAAATCATAAGCAAATCAGTAATGCCAGCAAATATGCATGCAAATAATTACCAACTGTCCTCCCTGAGACTTTGATCACCTTGGAATCAGTTTAAGTGAGATACATTTTCCTGGCTGTCCTACCTGCAACATTAATCACCATAGAATCAGGCTCAGGGAGATCATTTTCAAGGCTGTCCTACCTAAATAATTGATCACCTTGCAGTCAGGTTCAGGGAGATCCATTTTCAAGGCTGTCCTATCTGAATCATTGATCACCTTGCAGTCAGGTTCAGGGAGATCCATTTTCAAGGCTGTCCTACCTGAATCATTGATCACATTGCAGTCAGGTTAAAGGAGGTAAATTTGTATGGCTAACCTACCTGACACATTGATTGCCTTGGAACGAGGCTCAGGGAGGTAAATATTCAAGGCTGTCCTTCCTGAGACATTGATCACCTTTCAGTCGAGTTAAGGTTGATATGTGTTCATGATTGAAGACAGGTATCTTCCATCACTTGGGGAATAAAGGTCACTTTTAATAAATTCTGTTTCTGCATGTTATGATCTGGCTGATGATACCATCATTGTCCTTCAGTAAGTAATCAATACAAATGTTTTGCTGAAACCATGTTAATAGACTAAAATTGAAGATTAAACTACACTTATAATGTGGAATAAGGTATATTATTATATGCTCATTTTTTTCCCCGTTAACTTTACATTGTCAAAATCGTTCAATATTCCCCAATACTGAATGCATGCAACAATACACATATAACATTCACGTGAATAAAGGAACTACTTTCTATTGTAAACAATGATGCAGACTCCAGCACTTTTGATTTGTAAACAAATCATATACACTCGCAGAAGAGGCTCTTTACGTTATGGTTGTTTAAATTTGTTTCTGAATGAACTAAAACATGTGGACTGCAAAAAAAACCAGCTGTTTTGGCACATTCTGCGTTGGTACAATGTTACGGATTTCAGCTAGCTACATTATATAAAAGACGGAAGATTAGGTCCTTACAAATAACATACAAGTGACAAGGCATATACTGTTTTCTTTAGCTGGTGATAAGAATGACAAAATAAAATATACTTACAGTTTTACATACTGAATTTCCTCAAAATGTATTTTCTTAATTCTGCAAAGCCGAATTACATGAGCCCATGTCATCGGTTTTCAATCTGGATTACACATTTTGAAATTGTGCTGTAATTTCGATGATAAGTGCAGTTGCATCCTCCTTACTGCACTCAAAATGAAATAAGCATTAAACTCCATAGTGTCTTTTTGATAATTGCAATTGAAAGACTTTATATTTTTCCCACATTATGATTTCAAACATTCAATGACAGAAACAGAAACACATTTCCAGACGTAAACACACTTCTTCCGCGCCACAGATGAATCCAGTCCAAAATCACAAACTTTTGTCGAATCGAAACAAAATACCAAAATATATTCATTCCAGATCAAATGGAAAAGTTGTTGCAATGCGCATTCATTCACAATATGACTGCAGATTTCAATTTTAACTAGACACGCCATTTTCTTTCGAAATTTATGTCGAGCGCACGACTGAGTTCAGATTTATCTGGGCGGAGTTATGTGCGCATTAATAATGATGTCATTGTGTAAAGACAAATCTGCACTTGTGTATTTAGTTTGGAATACGGCATTCATTCATTTACATTGTTTCTTGTAGTGTTTTGTTTATATAATTAAACCTTAGGTAGAATATAAAAAATGAGCATATAATAAAAAGGTTACTGCGTTTGTATGGGAAAATATGAACTCGTTTTGTCGGAAGGATATACTGCACTCACAACTTCATGCAGTATTCCATCCCAAAACTCGTTCATATTTTCCAATACAAATGCAGTGACCTATAAATCCCAGTGATTCTGGCTCTGAATCTGATGTTGTCAATAGGTAAAGTTTTGTGCTAACATTTTATTTCAGTCTGCATTATGCTGCCGTTGTGGCTTCATTAATAACTTTGATTGTATTTAATGTTTTACCTATTTTATTTTTACTTAGTAAATGGAGGTGAAAAGGAATAAATAATTTCTGACTAACTTTACTCAATGGGAAAAATGATAACTTCAGTAAAATTGATCACTTCCATATTTAGGACCATGGCATGAGTTCTGCATATAATATTTGGCTATATGCCCTTGGATTTGTATGACTGACAGCAAATTATCATGAAAAGAATAAGTTACTGAGGAAAAGTCCACATTTTTAATGAAATTCTTTGAATATACTAAAATATAACAGTACCCCAAAATATGAATTGATGATGATCACCTTCTATTGAGTTTGTTGACACCTCAGATGAGGAAAACAAATTGAAATAATTTGAACAATATTTTATGATTACATTAAGAAAATTATTTACTTGGCTATTTTCAGTATAAGAATTCTTCATAAATATTCACAAATGACTGAAGAAAGCAAGAGAAGATGAATGCTTTGTGGTGACATTTTTTTCTTTTAGGTTGTTTGTTATAGTTGTTACACATGGCTCAATTTATACATAACTTATTGATAAATAAAGTTGGAATGTGTTATGACGGCGGTGTTACAGGACTTTGGTATGCATATGTGACAGAATATGATTGGACATCATCATCTGGAGCTACAGTGTTGAGATCATACCAAACAATTAAAGGTTTGATTAGCATTAGAATGGCTCTGTTGGCACCAGACTATTAGTACAGTTGATAGATTTGATTTTATTGCATAAACAGTGATTTAGCGAAGGTTCACCACTTTTATTAAACTTCATAATAAAAAAATCTTTGAAGTTCCAGATAGCATGAAAAGAAGTTTTGTATTTACTCTGCCATTGATCAAGATATCTTAAATTTTTGTATTTACAGGAAGCAAGAAAAATCTTTTTTTTCCTTGGTTTAGTATTGGTTGCCATAGGAACTGGTGGTATCAAAGCCAATGTGGGGCCATTTGGAGCGCTACAGGTGGATGACTTGGGAAAAGATGCAGTGCGGTCATTTTTTAACTGGTAAGATTTGTGTAAGAAAGGTTCATATAATAAAAATAAATGCAACATACTTTGGATAACTCAGATATCAGTGCAAGTTCTTTTTGGTGGTGCTCGAAATGGAAAAACCATAATAAACAACTGACATTAGTCACTGTGGAAAAGATGTCCTGCAATAATTTCTTAACAAATAAGAATTTTGTAAACAACTAGTCCTAACAACTAATGTAACTTTCTCTTGATGGCTTACATGCTATTACAGTGTGTTCCTGGAGTTTGCTGAAATGGAGAATCCAGAGGAAACAACCAGCATGGACGAGCAACCACTAAGGGTTTATCACACTATTAAGATCTGGAACCAGAACTTTTGCTGATAGTTTGGATTGGAGTTGTATGCAAATGGCTTATTAAAAGCAGAGAAATTATTTACCCATTATGCATCTCCTTTTTAAGATACATTGATGCTATCTGTGATTAGTCAATAGACATTTTATAGAGTAATAGATAAAGGAAGTGAAAATCTGAGTAAACTTGTGTTCTCACAGACAGTGTTTTCCTGGGTAATGTGCATGTTTCGGTCGGGGGTGGGGGGGTTGTAGATGGTAATGTTGCTAATTCTTCCTCCTGCAACTTTTTTATTATTTGTAACAGTGGAGGTGTATACAAAAATGCATTAGATAGATGCATCAATTGCTCCAGCAGTTTTCTTTGAGTTATTGCCCTTTAGGGTTATTGCTTAATGCAGTGTGTGGCATCACTTCATTAGTACAAGTAATTCTGTAGTTTTTCATGGCTTACCATTGAACTTGGCAATTATTATGGTTATGATCTGAAGATACAAATATTAGCAAAAAACTTTGTTCCTGCAACTTTTTTTGTTAGAGCTATTTCCCTTTTTGTATTGTAGCTTAATGAAGTACATGATACAGTTTTCTTGATGCAACTTGGCCCACAGGTTCTGTTGTATTGCCATGAAATTAAGTAAATATTATGGTCAAACAAAATTCTGTAAATGCAGCTACAAGACACAAAGGGCAATAAATGTAAAACAAATGTGCAGTTACACACTATCCATCAGTTTCTTTATGTTATTTACACTTAATAAAACAAATCTGGGTATTTAATGTAGAGGGATTTTCATGTTCAGCAAGTCATCAAACATCTATATAATACGTTACACCTGTGAGATGATATAAACAAGAGAATGTGAGAATTTAGTGATTTTTCAAGAGTTACACTTGCCCAAGGTCATTGGTATTTTAAAGACTGCAGATTTATTGATATTTTGTCACATGATAGGAAGGACACAACAGTATATTACTACATTTTACAAAACAGATTTGCTATTTGCATTTGAAATAAGTATTTTAAGTAAGTATCAAGAATGATTCCCAAGAACTTTCACACAATGTATGCCATTGTAATTTATTATAAAGCACATACCAGAAATGTTAATACAATATCTGATTGGTTGTAATTTTATTGGAGTCATGACATAATAACCTTCAAGTTATCTTGGCCAATCAGCATCAGTCTTTCCTTTCAAAGGTGCACTTAGGTAATTCTCTAGAAAAGTAGTGTTTGACCAAAATGGATCACATATTACAAAAGGTCATAGAAATTGTGGAGACACTTGGAAATCTTCTTTCAAATGGTAATTAGTTGCATTCTTTTTGTTGGAAAATAATTATATAGTAGTGGAAATATTTAGTGGACTGTTTGCTTTGGTATCACTAGAATTTTCTTAATTTTGCATCTTTATTGATAATAACAGTCATGAAAATTCTGATGACCTCAGGTCAATATAATGCTTTGACTCAATGATAAATACCAGAATTTCGATATTCATTTTCTCTTTACTTATGACAGGTGTAACTTATAAAGATTTGTGATAGCTTTTTGAAGCGGTCAGTTTCTCCACATTAAAATATATATGTGTAATTGTTATTGTAAATGCAGATACCATTAAAAACTCAGCATTTATCAAACGGTTCATGTACATTAGAAGAGTTTAATGTCTATCAGAGGATCTTCATGGTATTGCCAAGCTGTTTTCTTCATATGAGCAAAGTGTAGCCTAGAAATGCAGTGTGTAGTGCAGTCAAGAAGTGTGCTGCACTGAGTAAAATATGACAGGGACAAATATCTTTTTCAACTCACTCATACTTGGAAAATATTTTAATAACATGCTCCATTATTGTGTAGGAGTGGGTTGTAGGGAAACATGTATGTTTTTGTGATCAAATTGTTCACTCTTCCACTATTTTGGTCAAGTAATTTTATAAAGTTGTTCATTAGTATAAGAAAGGGTTTTGTGGGCTGTTGTTTCAGTTTGCAGCTTATTTCACCTGATGATATTTCTGTGTATCACTGAAAGCATTTGCAGCCATTGTTTTTGTCACAATGTTGATTCTCATGCCCATTTTCAGTTTTCAAATCAGCTGTTCATTTATCTATTGCACAAATTCCAAACTAAATAATGAATTGCCTTTTATCTATTGAAATATTTATTTAAGTTTTTATTTTACACTTTTTGATAAAAATATGAAAACTTGGCATCTTGCTGTTCATGGTAGGTCCTCATGAACTCCTGACATTTGCTCACAAATTCACAAAAGGTACTGGATATTATGGTATAATGAAGAATGATGTCATTTTATTTGTGGATCTGGTTGTACATAAACATTAATGTGATTTGTCTTCAGCTTGTCAAATCCACGGTCTTCCCTGATTTCTTGAAACCAGATCTAGAATGAAATGCATTGATTTTGATCTGCCTGCACCTTTTGGAAAGGCAAACCCCAGTCAGTGCTGTTGGCATTTGTGCATGTCATACATGGACAAGTGTGCTAGTTTCATTTCATAATTTCTTAAATCCTAAACTTGTTTTAATTATGTGGAAATATTTTTTAAAGATAAAATCTAAAGTTATGGAAAATACTGTGCTAATTAGTAGGTATCTTTGGATGGAATTCTGGAAATCTCCAGAGTTCATTTTTGGTACTTGTAATCCAAAACCATTTTAATACTTCTGTGTTAATTGTACCTTTGATGTTTAACATACACCATTATTGAATTTACTTTTTTTGTATCCATTCTCTCTTACCAAATATAGTTTTGTATTATTAATAATAGTAAGAAACTTTGTGATCTTATTTAAATTAGTTGCAAAGAATAGATACATTGGACTTTCAGGTGCATTTTTATTAGGGAGCCATGGTAGCTCAGATCAATGTTTGACTCATGCTCCAAAGTATTGGGGTCAGTATTCACCCAGGTTAGCCAGGTTTGGCTGCCTCTATCATGGGAAAAGGCAGTTAGCTCCTATTTCCTGGGCATGATATAACCAATAATTTGTAATAAAAAACCTTTTAAAACAAAAATCAGTTTTGTATATCAGGGGAGGCAACTCAAATTTAGTAACTGATTAGACTAGATAGTTATCTCCTTTAGATATTGTTCCATTAATAGTGTTTCAGAAGGTAATACAAATTGTCTTGTGATTCATAAAGAAAATAAAAATTAATCAGCGTACTATCTGTATGATAGTAAAAAACAACCATGAATACCAGTAACACTGGAGTTACATATGAAAGACCATGAATAGCAGTAACACTGGAGTTACATACAAAGGATGACAAATAGCAATAACATTAGAGTTACATACAAAGGACCATGCATAGTAGCAATAACATTGGAGTTACCTACAAATGACCATGAATATCAGTAACACTGGAGTTACATACAAAGGACCATGAACAACAGTAACACTGGAGTTATATACAAAGGACCATGATAAGCAATAACATTAGAGTTACATACAAAGGACCATGAATAGTAGCAATAACAGTGGAGTTACCTACAAAGGACCATAAATATCAATAACACTGGATTTACATACAAAGGAGCATGAATATCAGTAACACTTGAGTTACATACAAAGAACCATGAATATCAGTAACAGTGGAGTTACCTACAAAGGACCATGAATATCAGTAACACTGGAGTTACATACAAAGGGCCATGAATATCAGTAACACTGGAGTTAAATACAAAGAACCATGAATATCAGTAACACTGGATTTACATACAAAGGACCATGAATATCAGTAACAATGGAGTTAAATACAAAAAACCATGAATATCAGTAACACTGGATTTCGATACAAAGGACCATGAATAGCAATAATAATAATAATAATAATACAATAATAATGAGGACATTGTATAGTGCCTAATCTTTAGGAGCTCTAAGCACTTTACAACATTAGGCAACACCTATAATATATAAAAACTACATATATAATGATATTATTACAAAAAACAAACACAATGAAATTAGAAAACTTAAAAAAACATGCTGAAAATATTTAAGGTAGGGAACATTATTAGGTCTTTAAGTTTGTTCTTGCAGTCAAAATAAGTGAGTTTTAAGAGCACTCTTGATACCACAATACCACTGGAGTTACATACAAAGGACCATGAATAGCAATAACACTTGATTTACATTCTTCCATCTGATCTTTTCTATGTTAATATCAGTTCAGCCCTTCAAACCTTTAGTAGTTTCAATACTTTGTTTTTAAATTTGGATACAACACTTGTATTGCCTATGGTTCAATAATATTGATATTGTTGTCTGTTTTGGTCTCTAAAGTAATCAAACCACTATTGTCCTCTTGCTCACAAGAATTAGAGATTTACATTATGCAACTAACTGTTCATATGAAAAAATTATTGTATTTGTGAGTGTTACATATGGGGCTTAAACTTAAGTAACAAGACAAGGTAAACCCAGCAAGCAGTCAATTTTCCAAAATACAAATTTATTTAAATGAAATATAAAATCAAACAAAGTGAAATAATTAAAAATTCAGGCTTTGAGTTCCTAGAATGTTATCCTAAATTGTTCTTTCAATTTCACACTAATCCAGAAACTGAACAAAGGTATTCTGAATCAAGTTTGTAATGTCTTTATCTGCTACCATGCCAACATCACTGAAGAGTCATAGTTCTAAATCCAAATTATTTTTCTTCAATGTAATCCTGTGAACACAGAATATTACTGAAGTTCTTGAAAGCTTATATTATCCAATAAAATTCTTTAAGTATTCAATTAATTGAATAAATTCACATAATCCAGTAGGTACTGACTGTTTAAATTATTCCACTCTGCTAAATCCAGTGAACAAATATTATGAATCAATCACTATTTGTTCTCAAGGACTCTTACATAACTGGTATAGACCATAGGCTCCTAATTTCAATGACATTTTGTGACTTCCATTCGAATTAATGCATGGCATACTTGTCCCAAACAGCTAATGACCTGACCTCGGCAATCGGCCTTGTTACAAATGAGATTTCTTTGTAGTGTACATGTACTTTGCCATATCACAAGTCAGACACTGAATTTAAGAATTTAAAGTTTAACTATCATAAACCCAAATGACTTAAATAAAGACTATATTATAAATTTAATAGATGATACAGATATCCATAACAGTGAGGACCAAGTGACATATGGATTCTGTTGAAGACAACTTGCATTGAGCAGTTATTTATACTACTGTAAATGAATGTCATTCTGTTGAGTGATTTTCTTGAGTTGAAAAGTCAAATATGTGGGTCTGTCAGACAGACCATAGATCAGTTAAAATGTTAAACTGATCACAAAATCTGCAGACTGGATGTATGTAATATGAGCCTCATGGAATGGTATACACGCTGGATTTCATGTTTTGCTAATAACAAAAATAGTCAAGATATAAAATATTATTCTACAAATCCACCTCAGAGTATGCTATAACACTAAATTGATAAATAACTCTGTCAGGTGAATTCCATTATCGAGAACATTGCCACAAAAAAATTCTTCACATTATACAAAAGTCATACTGGGTAATGACTTAAATGACCAGTGTTACAGACATTCCTGTATTATTTCAGGTTTTACTGGTTCATCAATGTAGGTGCTATGATAGCCTACTCTGGTGTGGCAGCCATACAGCAGAACATTGGCTTTGATTATGGATTTCTTGTCCCACTTATCAGCATGTTTATTGCAATGATCATATTTGTGATGGCCAAAAACAAATATAGGAATTCCCCTCCAGGAGGTGAGTCATGAGTCAGTTTTTTGGGAGCAACACACACACACACAGTGGCCATAGAGCAGAACATTTTCTTTGCTTATGGATTTGTCATCCCACCAATCAGCATATTTGTTGCACTCCATTTGTGATAACCAAAAACAAACACAGCTATAATCTTCCAGGAGCTGATTGAGTCAGTTATTAGGGAGTTTAAAGGTTTTCATTTTAAAATTTGAGGATATACTTTACTAACACTTTTGTATATATCTTACAAATTTCAAGACATGTGAAAAATGTTATGATGAAGCTGTGCAATAAGACATGTTATTGAGTAAAGACTTCCAAGCTGTGCATTAAGACATGTTATTGAGTAAAGACTTCCAAGCTGTGCATTATGACATGTTATTGAGTAAAGACTTCCAAGCTGTGTATTAGGACATGTTATTGAGTAAAGACTTCCAAGCTGTGCATTATGACATGTTATTGAGTAAAGACTTCCAAGCTGTGTATTAGGACATGTTACTCAGTAAAGACTTCCAAGCTGTGTATTAGGACATGTTATTGAGTAAAGACTTCCAAGCTGTGCATTATGACATGTTATTGAGTAAAGACTTCCAAGCTGTGTATTAGGACATGTTACTCAGTAAAGACCTCCAAGCTGTGTATTAGGACATGTTATTGAGTAAAGACTTCCAAGCTGTGCATTATGACATGTTATTAAGTAATTTCCTTCCTTGTTGTGCATTAGGACATGTTTTGGAGTAAAGACTTCAAAGGTCTCAGGGTTTTTGTCTCAGATACGATGAACTTCTAGGTAAAAAGATCTGTAGGTGATTGACATATGGGTATAGGCAATTCTACAAGGATCTTGTGGTGGTTGACAATCTCAGTGTCGGCAATTCTACAAGGATCTTGTGGTGGTTGACAATCTGGGTATAGGCAATTCTACAAGGATCTGTAGATGGTCTGACCTGGAAATCACAATACACCTGAGCATAAGTTTAAACTGGAGATTTTGACCTGACCAATCACAGATGTTGTTACATTAGAATGGTTGCTTCTAATGGCTGATACCAAACTTAATCTCAAACTCACGCTCAGATGTTTATGATCTCCAAGACAGATTGTTCACTGGTCACTGAAAATTTTGTTAAGCACTAGTCACTGAAATTATTCTTAAGACAGATTGTTCACTGGTTAATGGGATTATTGTTAAGCCAGATTGTTCACTTGTCACTGGAATTATTGTTAAGCCAGATTGTTCACTTGTCACGGGAATTATTGTTAAGCCAGATTGTTAACTGGTCACTGATATTATTGTTAAGCCACAGTTAATTTAAATTTGCCAATAGGTCGATTCCATTAAAACATTACATCATATTAGTTTCAATGTCACTATGGCAGAATGCAGATAAATTTCTTGATTTTCTTAAGGTACTTATTTGATGATCTTTAATAATTTTATAATTTGGTTTGAGATTATGATTATAATGATCGTTTGTGGCCATATGTACTTACTATAAGTCGCATCCATATGCTGGTTTATAATGTGCTGGCAGATCTGTGTCTGTGCATATTTGGGACCTTGAGGTTATCTGTTTTCAGCTTTGTTGGTCATCTATTTGTCCATCTGCCATGAATTCATGCATCCATTAATACAGGTTTGTTATCAATGAACTGTCATCTGCATCCAGTTCCTTACCATGACCTGCCATGTTTTGTTTACATACACAAAGTATAAATACAGCACTTGTTACAATTTTGAAGCTTCAGACTACAGTCAATATGTTCATTAGTGCATGCATATAAAATCAAGCTTCCAGAATAATTCTTATTCATTCAGTGATCATTTGAAATCATTTCGCTAAAGATATTGACTTTTCATACTCAGGCAGTAACTAACTCTTAACCTGCCACTGTAAATATATTTTAGAGTTCTCAGTTGTTGATGTAGTCCACTCAAGATAATAATAGAAATATCACTAAGGTTTTGGGTGTTGAACACAGCACATGCTGGTGTATTTTTCTGAACCAATTTGTAGTCATAGCATCATAATGGTTTACTTATTTTTTAGTTGTCTATCCTTGGATATCTTGTATGTACTATTGGACAGTTATAGGATGTCATATGTGCTTTCATGACTGAGTTCCCTTATTGAATAATCTAAGTCAAAGGTAGGCAATTATGCTTAAAAGGGAGGCAGTGGTGGACATTTTTTAAGTGGGATATGATATGCACTTTTAGGGGATGTGGCATAAGAATCAATTTATGTATGTTGTGGGGCAAGAGTACAAATGTAAACGGTACTCAGGTAGAAAATATATTCGTCAGAAATGAGATTATTTCAATTTACATTCAAGGATTGCTAATTGTTATTCTAATAAAATTCTCTGAGTTTAAAAAGATTATTTGTAGCATGTAATTGGGTCAGTGTAGTAGGTACAAGGAGACAGTGTATAAAAAGAGTGATTGCAGCATGTAATTGGGTCTGTGTAGTAGGTACAAGGAGACTGTGTATAAAAAGAGTGATTGCAGCATGTAATTGGGTCCGTGTAGTTGGTACAAGGAGACAGTCTATAAAAAGAGTGATTATAGCATGTAATTGGGCTGATATAGTAGGTACAAGGAGACAGTGTATAAAAAGGTGATTGCAGCATGTAATTGGGTTGATGTAGTAGGTACAAGGAGACAGTGTATAAAAAGAGTGACTACAGCATGTAATTGGGTTGATGTAGTAGGTACATGTACAAGGAGACAGTGTATAAAAAGAGTGCTGCATGTAATTGGGTCAGAGTAGTAGGTACAAGGAGACAGTGTATAAAAAGAGTGATTGCAGCTTGTAATGGGGTTGACATAGTAGGTACAAAGAGACAGTGTATAAAAAGAGTGATTGTAGCTTGTAATTGGGTTGGTGTAGTAGGTAAAAGGAGACATTGTATAAAATGAGTGATTGCAGTATGTAATTGGGTTGATGTAGGTACAAGGAGACATTGTACAAAAAGAGTGATTACAGCATGTAATTGGGTTGATGTAGTAGGTACAAGGAGACAGTGTATAAAAACAGTGCAGCATATAATTGGGTTGATGTAGTAGGTACAAGGAGACAGTGTATAAAAGGAGTGATAGCAGCATGTAATTGGGTCAGTGTAGTAGGTACTAATTTGGTCAGTGTTGTAGGTACAAGGAGACTGTGTATATAAAGTGTGATTGCATCATGTAATTGGGTCAGAGTAGTAGGTACAAGGAGACTATAAAAAGAGTGATTGCAGCATGTAATTGGGTTGATGTAGTAGGTACAAGGAGACAGTGTATAAAAAGAGTGACTGCAGCATGTAATTGGGTTGATGTAGTAGGTACATGTACAAGGAGACAGTGTATAAAAAGAGTGCAGCATGTAATTGGGTCAGAGTAGTAGGTACAAGGAGACAGTGTATAAAAAGAGCGATTGTAGCTTGTAATTGGGTTGGTGTAGTAGGTAAAAGGAGCATGTGTATAAAAAGAGTGATTGCAGCATGTAATTGGGTTGATGTAGTAGGTACAAGGAGACAGTGTATAAAAACAGTACAGCATATAATTGGGTTGATGTAGTTTGTACAAAGAGAAAGTGTATAAAAAGTTATTGCAGCACGTAATTGGGTTTATATAGTAGGTACAAGGAGACAGTGTATAAAAAGAGTGCAGCATGTAATTGGGTCAGAGTAGTAGGTACAAGGAGACAGTGTATAAAAAGTGATTGCAGAATGTAATTGGGTCAGAATAGTAGGTACAAGGAGACAGTGTATAAAAAGTGATTGCAGATGTAACTGGATCAGTGTAGCAGGTATTAATTGGATCAGTGTAGTAGGTACAAGGAGACTGTGTATAAACAGAGTATTAGTAGAATGTAATTGTGTTAATGTAGTAGGTACAAGGAAACAGTATATATAAATGTTGCTTGAGTATGTGTCATGATACACAATTGCCAGAGCAAATATTTTGCTTCATCCATGCAATGATATTGAATCACCTCTAATTAGAACCAATATTACATGACTTGATGAAAATCAATATATACATTCTTAATTTTAACACAAACCAAAAGTAAAGTTACTTCTTTGACTCATTTATTTATGAAACAAATACCACTTACTGTGGCTTTAGTACAGTTTCATTCAGAAAACCTAAGTCATGCATATGCATATTTCACTGTGTACAGTAAGACTATCCCTGCAAAATACTTGAGAATTATCAATTGTAGACCATACTCCAGTTACCCAGTAGCTTCATCTTCTCTTTCCTTTCAGATAGTGTTTTATCTAAGTCTGTTAGAGTATGTTTCCAGGCATGTCGCAAGGATTGCTCATTTGAGAGTGCGCGAATAGAGAGGGGTGGCTCTTTTGACAAAGAAATGGTGGATGGAGTTGCTGCTCTCACTCATGTGCTTCCTGTGTTTATACTTATCATTGTATATTGGGCTGTGAATACACAGGTACACCTTCTTAACTTATGTATGCAGGCAATACATGTAAAATATTGACCAGTAACCTATTCAGTTTCACTCGATGGATAACAAATTAAAATTATAATATTATGTTTTTGTATTTAGTTAGTTACCATTGTTTGGGAAATTTTTCAAAAGCCTGATTGCCTAACAATGCCATCTGGTTGGCTCAAGTTTCCATTAAAATTAGTTCCAGGTTCTTTATTATTCAGCATTTTATTTTGCATGTGACTTGCATTACACTAGGGTTGAAAACAATATCTTACGTACACTATTATAAACTGAAGAAGAACATGATTTAGATAGCAATTAATAGTACCAAAACTTTTGTTACAAAATAAAACTACATTTTTTGATTATGTTGTAAGTAACACGGACTTTATTAATGGAAGAGGACAATAGATGCCATGTTAGTAGAAATGATCAGGTGTATAAAATACAGAATATATTTATCCATGTCAGTACTGAGCAAAGTTTTTGTCATAAACTTGTCCTGGACAAGTGGTTTCAGAATTCACTGGTCCCATGTTCCTTGTCACTTGTCCCAAAATTTAAATCACTGGTCAGGATTTCCTGAGATGTTTGCACTCTAAGGCATAGAAAGAACCTAAAGAAAGTGGTACCATATGTTCTTGCACAGACCCAGATCTGTCACTGCATAATGTGCTGGAAGATCTGGGTCTGTACAGTTCATTAAGAGTAATCTTTAGAACAAACAACATAGACCCTGATCTACAGGAGCATTATGCTTTGGCCAATCAGGATCTTTCTTGTTTGCAATTTGACCCAACTTATAAGTGAATATATATGGTACAACATTTATTTATTAAATGTGCATTTATTTACATCACATGTTTTCAGTTTTTAATTGTACTGGTTTCTTATATGTACTATTTTTGCCCCTGTATGGTACCTTAAGCACTTTGGTCTACAGGAATGGAAGAGAATTTGCTGGAATTCAGACTTTTCCTAACTTCTCTCAAGACTTTGTCAATAGATAGAACAAAGTTTCTTGCCTTAAATCCCTTCTTATAATTAGCACCAAGTTCAACACAGTTCTGCTCTTGGAGTGCACAATGTATTTCCATGAGAAAGTGGTTTTCATAACAGGCTAGGTATTCTCATTCACTTTCTTGTGAAAATAATTTAGCAGACTTAGTTTAACCACATACTCTGTAGTAAATATCACCTTGCTTGACAACCACTTCTAAAGTGATAACATCATACATTTTGCCCTCTAAGTTTGAATAGAGACAGCTCTTTAATTAGCATGATTCATGGTTTTGTTTGAAACACAATGTCAGACATGGAAGTTAATCCTCTGTATAATCAATTAAAACTGAAAGAATAACCACTCATTTAATTAGTTTATAAAGGGAACCAACATTTTAAATGTTGGTAACGTGCCTTTTAATATGTCCAAAAATAATTCAACTATTATCTCCAGAAGCGGTTTTCATTGAAATAAATACATGCACTCCAATGTATTTGTTTAATGCAGTTCATAATCACTTTTTTCTCTTATTATTGATGTATTTAGGCATTGCTTTGCTATTGTTTCTCTTGTATTTACAACAGTTTGTTCTTCCTGACGTCCTCAGGAAAGAATAATATACAACAACTGAGTTACCCTCATAAAATAAATATTAATTTAATTGGATTGACTGACTAGATTAAAATCAAATGGTGCAAGATTTATGTGGATTTGGTTAGGGTAAACAACATAGCCATTTTAAGCACTGCTAATGAATCAAATTAGCTTCTCTTTGCTTCATGTGTTTTAATTGGCCATTCATTTGGTCAGTTAGCCCTGTGTACAGTCAAGTGGTAATAGAATGTGCACACGTACAAAACCTATTAATGACTTTGGATGGGTGTGATGCTGGATGTAAATAAATACATGCAGAGGGGTAAAATCAATCATTCATTATGTCCAGAGGGCATAAATTGCTATTTAAATGCAGACATAGTGACTTAAGAATGAAAATAAGCATTTGCCCTACATTTTTTTTTAAATAGGTAAAAAGCACTTACTCCAAACTATCATCCTAAAAAAGTGTACTTGCCCAGCATTGAAAATAAATAGACCAGGATGTTTGGGCTATGTGATTTGTTCAGACCAGCATGTAACATTTTATAAAGGAAAGAAAACAAACTGTGATGGACAGCCTTACTAGTTCCTTTTGGAGTTAGACAAACAACTTGAAAGACACATATATTTCATCAGTTCTAAATCAGCTGGTAAGCAATTAGCGAAGAGGTAATTGAATGATTATTTTAGTATAAAATAAGCATCTTGTTAATCACTTGTAAATCATCATGACATGTAAATTTCTCTCAGAATTATATTACCGAGTACTTCTAGCATAAATGAAACAGTGTTAATATCACTGAACTTTATCAAGACACAGTGTTTTACTTGGTATGAATTTATTTATAAAATACTAATCCTTCATGAAAGTTAGAATTTAATAATAGCGCATAACAGTGAATAAACTTTAGGACATCATCTGTATCAGACTGTCAATTCAATCCCACATAATAATTTATATGAATATAGTCAAAACATCATTGCTAGCGAGGGGTCAGTATCATTCCACATTAATGTAGTGGAATTTAGTACATTAATGACCCATGGGTAGAGCCAAGGGTCATATGTCAGTACCAATCCACACAAATGTAGTGGAATTTAGTACATTAATGACCCATGGGTAGAGCCAGGGGTCATATGTCAGTACCAATCCACACTAATGTAGTGGAATTTAGTACATTAATGACCCATGGGTAGAGCCAAGGGTCATATGTCAGTACCAATCCACACTAATGTAGTGGAATTTAGTACATTAACGACCCATGGGTAGAGCCAAGGGTCATATGTAAGTACCAATCCACATTAATGTAGTGGAATTTAGTACATTAATGACCCATGGGTAGAGCCAAGGGTCATATGTCAGTACCAATCTACACTAATGTAGTGGAATTTAGTACATTAATGACCCATGGGTAGAGCCAAGGGTCATATGTCAGTACCAATCCACATTAATGTAGTGGAATTTAGTACATTAATGACCCATGGGTAGAGTCAAGGGTCATATGTCAGTACCAATCCACATTAATGTAGTGGAATTTAGTACATTAATGACCCATGGGTAGAGCCAAGGGTCATATGTAAGTACCAATCCACATTAATGTAGTGGAATTTAGTACAATGACGACCCATGGGTAGAGCCAGGGGTCATATGTCAGTACCATTGCACATTAATGTCATGGAATTTAGTACATTGATGACCCATGGGTAGAGCCAGGGGTCACACATCAGTGCCATTCCACATTAATGTATTGGAATGAATTAGATTGACAACCCAGGTGTAGAGACAGGGTTGCATGTCAGTGCCATTTTAAATTAATTAAGTGGAATGAAGTAGACTGATGACCCATGGGTAGATCCAAGGATCACATGTCAGTACCATTCCACATTAATGTAGTAGAATGAAGTAGATTGATGATCCATGGGTAGAGCCAGGGGTCACATGTCAGTACCAATCCATATCATGGTAGTGGAATGAAGTAGATTGACAACCCAGGGGTAGAGCCAGAGGTCACATGTCAGTGCCAGTTCACATCATGGTAGTGGAATGAATTAGATTGATGACCCATGGGTAAAGCGTGGGGGCCATATGTCATGGGTCATACATCATATGTCAGTACCATTCCACATTAATGTAGTGAAATGAAGTAAATTGATGACCCATGGGTAGCTGTCATACAGGGCTTGTTTGTTTGAGCTCCAGTTCATCTTAGTCACATCCCTATTGCAATATAAATTCCATGTGGAAATCATGTTTTGTCCATTTTGAATAATAAATCCCACCTAGGTAATTATTATGTTTATGTTTGCTTATCCCATTTAGGTCATCTTTTATAATTAGTTGTGCTGTATACAGACAAAAAGTGTCACCTGTGTAGATCAGCTGGTTGTTAGTGCTTGTTTACATTTTAAACTTATGTGATATTCAGCTCTTTGGGAATGAAAAAGTGAAATTTATTGGTTGTAGTGGAAAACCTTTGGTTTTTTTTTTTGGTGGTGGGTAATGACTGAAATACAGTATATTGCAAATCCATAATAGGATTTATTTTGTATTTGAAAACAAAAATTTCTGCTCTACATTATTGAACCAGATACTTTGCAACAGGTCTGCTATGTTTAAGTTTTTTCCTTTATAATAAATTGGAAAATCAGTTGGCTTGGTGGAAAGTATTTTAATTATAGAGAACGCCATGAATTTTGTTTCCTTTCTTCTCAAATTATATTACTGGTAATAATCATCTGTCTTAACTGTCTTTCAGATGAGTACATCCCTTTTTCTGCAGAGTGAACGTATGGATATCAGCATCGGCGGAAAGCAAATGCCAGTAGCTTTGCTAAACTTCTTCAACACCATCATTATTCTAATCCTTATTCCCATCATGGACAGAATTGTCTACCCCTTGTTGGCAAAATTAGGCAAAAATCCAACTCATCTGCAAAGGATGGGTAAATATACTAGATTACTAAAATAAAACTTCATCAGCAATATCAAACCATTCTCATTAAACAGGCTTGTTTAGATTTAAGGTGTTAAACATTCATTGAGCAATGAATGATGTCTAGTAATAAGAAAACGTTCTGCATGGAGACCAAGATTTATTTTCTTTCCAGCTTTAGCAAATAGAAAAAGAAAAAAATGTTGCAATTGTTGCTATGGGTTTAACGTCATTTTTTTGCACTTGATAGGCTATATTTGTTGGCCCATATATTTAGTGGAGGAAGAATCGGGGAAAGTCGCAGGAAGAACCACTGACTCATGGGAAGTTACTAGCAAGCTTTCACGTATACCCACATTGGCCAAACCCGAGAGTTAAACTCACATGGACAGATGTGAGATGTCAATGATCTTTTAAAAGCAAGCGCCTTAGACCACTGGGCTACGTGGGGTCCCTAGCAGCCAAAAGTACCATCCCGCACAAAGTGGGGCAGTGGGCAGTGACATCAATAACATTTGGCTAAAGTTTCAGTGTTGTAAGTCTCAAATCCTGGGAGAGGAACTATTATACATGCAATGTAGATTCAGTAATATTTAATATTTCATATCCATGGACCCCTACCCTCCATCTGATTATCATCCAAGGTCAGGGTCAATTTTTTAAAAGGTCTTCATCAAGACTTGGGCTGTGATTTTAAGTAAGGTTATAAGTTCCAAACCTTGGATAGCAGCTATAATCTTTTTCCATTTGAATTTGCCTGCTCTGTCCATGGATAGCTGTTATATTTTGTTGTTATGAATCTGTAAGCTTTATTCTTGGATAGCTGTTATATTTGGCCTTTATGAATCTATAAGCTTTATCCTTGGATAGCTGCTAAATTTCCCTTTATGAATCTGTTAGCTTTGTCTTTGGATAGCATTTGGTCTTTATGAATCTGTATGCCCAGTCCTTGGATAGCTATTGTATTTGGCCTTTATGAAATTATAGACCTTGTCCTTGGATAGCTATGTTATTTGACCTTTTTGAGTCTGTAAGCTCTGTCCATGGATAGCTATTATATGTGGCCTTTTTGAATCTGTAAGCTCTGTTCTATGATAGCTATTATATGTGGCCTTTATGAATATGTAAGCTCTATCCTTGGATAGCTGTTATATGTGGCATTTTTGAATCTGTAAGCTCTGTCCTTGGATGGCTATTATATGTGGCCTTTATGAATCTGTAAGCTCTGTCCTTGGATAGCTATTATATGTGGCCTTTATGAATCTGTAAGCTATGTCCTTGGATAGCTATTATATGTGGCATTTATGAATCTGTAATCTCTGTCTTTGGATAGCTGTTATATGTGGCCTTTATGAATCTGTAAGCTATGTCCTTGGATAGCTGTTATATGTGAGTTTTATGAATCTGTAAGCTCTGTCCTTGGATAGCTATTGTATGTGGCCTTTTTGAATCAGTAAGCTCTGTCCTATGATAGCTATTATATGTGGCCTTTATGAATCCATAGCTGTTTTATATGGCTTGTTTGAATCTCTAAGCTCTGTCCTTAATATCTGTTTTATGTGGCCTTTATGACTCTGTAAGCTATGTCCTTTGATTGCTATTATTTGTGGGTTTTATGAATCCGTAAGCTCTGTCCTTGGATTGTAGCTGTTTTATGTGGCCTTTATGAATCTGTACACTCTGTCCTTGGATTGCTGTCATTTGTGGCCTTTATGAATCTGTAGGCTCTGTCTTTGGATAGCTATTAATTGTGGTCTTTATGAATCTGTACACTCTTTTCTTGGATAGCTGTTATATGTGGCCTTTATGTTTCTTTAAGCTCTGTCCTCGGATAGCTTTTATGTATGGCCTTTATGAATCTGTAATCCATGTCCTTGGATTATAGCTGTTATATGTGGCCTTTATGAATCTGTACACTCTGTCCTTGGATAGCTGTTTTATGTGGCTTGTTTGAATCTATAAGCTATGTCCTAGGATAGCTATTATATGTTGCCTTTATGAATCTGAAAGCTTTGTCCTTGGAGTTTCATACACTGCTGTTTTCATTCTGCCTATCAGGCAAATTATGGGTCATTTCAAAATAAACGAAAAGATATCTGTATTCGGTAGGCCAGCATGTTAGACATCATTCCATGGAATTCTTTGTTTAAACCATGGGAGAATTTGTGTGTAGGTACTAACCATATGGATAAAATAATCTATACATTTGAATCTTATTTCTTTTTCAAAACTTGGTACTAAATAAATATTAGAACAGTGTTTTATGACACATATCTTTACTTTGGATGAAAGAGCATATGTTACAGTGATGCTAGGAAAGTGTCATTCATGGAAATACCTCGACTCCAAGCAGCAACGTTCCTTTTTTTATATTCAATCTTTACTCCACACATTCATCCGTCATCCTTGCTTGGACCAGATAAATGACAATTTAAGGTACCAGCTAATTATTAAGTGTTGCAGTTAACCAAATTTAGTTATTTATATTGCAAGACTTATCTAGCCATACTACTTTGTCATCAGGACAAAGATGCATATGAGACTGACTTGTAGACAAGGTTGACCATTAAGAACATTCTTGATAAAGTTAGCTGACTTAGTATTAAATTTATTTTCCATAAATATTTGAGCTATATAAATATATTTTTGGATGCAAAAATTTGAACTTGTAAAACAAGATCAACACCAAGACAAAGCTTTCATGATATTATGTTTATTTGATACAAATATCTTAAGACTTGATTATTTTATGTGATAAATTGTATTGCTTAATAAATACTTGCTGGGCATCCTCCTATTCAGTACAAGACAGAATTCACATCTAAAGCTGTCAAGTCAGGTAAAGCCCTTTAACAATTTCATTTTAGGGAGATGTGATATGCGACAAACTGATTTTCTTTGGCATATGAATTTGTTAATCTTTTTTATCATAGGAATTGGAATGATTTTGGCAGCCCTAGCCATGGTGTATGCAGCGGTCATAGAGATCATCCGCAAAAAAGATGGCTACTTTCTACAGACAATAGCAGATGATAAATTCAATGCTTCCCACATTTCCATGTTTGCCCAGATTCCAGAATTTGTATTGATTGGATCCAGTGAAGTCTTTACAAGTATATCAGGTAACTCATATTTTACGTTCCAAGTTAAATACATGTGTGTTATATTTACAAAAACTTTGAATATATTGTTTCACATGATTCATTTTGCTAAAGTTACATATATTCCTGGTGTGTGCTTTTTATTTTGTTCTTACAAATGATGTTTCTACAAGATTTAATTTAAGTGGTCTTGAATTAGCGAAATCTGATGTGGATAATGCTACTAGTAATTAGAGATGCCACAATTTTAGGAAACTTCTACCAGTTACCTGTTGATCCTAACAATAATTTATCCAGGTACCTGATCAAGGGGAAATTGTTTTAAATGTCAACCTGAACTGCTTTGTGGGTTTACACATGCCAAGCCCCCAAGATAGGTATAAGTGTATTAATTTAATATAAATGGTAAAAAAAAACAATCTATATATTCCATGCCATAATTATCGAAAACTGTATGAAAAGTGTACAGTTTATTGTGCTACTTACCTGGATCTGCAGTTAATTTTTTTTCTCACAAATTGGCTAAATCCATGTGGATTAATGGTTAATACAAGAGTATAGACACAAATGATATGATAAATTATTTAGGCATAGCACTCACTTTAACTAGTCTACATGTCTACAGTAACTTTTGCAAATAGTCATAAAGTCCACAGATGATGACAGTTACTGTTACATTCTTATTTCAAAATTTTTAAAGTGCTATTGATTTATCCTTTTCTGCTGGCAACATATTCTTAGTATAACCAAATCACTCGAATCTAACATTTTCAGTCATATAACATCCATCAGTCACATTTGATAAAGTCCATTTATTATGATAACCGGTGCCCTTTATTTTCAATTTAGACTGGTCTGATACATATATGGTAAGGGGCACCTAGTTCTCCAATGTATTACCTGGGTTTTTATCAATGGACAGGTACCTAAGTAACTGGGTACCTGTTGGCATCTTTACTAGTAATTTTTCCCTCATCTTGGACATTTAGAAAGACCAAGCATTGTTTTATACACAGAATGTTAGACAGAGCAAATTAATGTGATATTGTCCAAAAGTCATTTCATCTGTCCTATTTACCAATATAGTTTCTGAACAACATCTTGAGTTCTTCATCACCTGCAGTTACAAACTTTGTGGTTAGCATGCACATGGGGTAAGACATAAATGTATCAATTTTGAGGTCAAAGGGTCAAAATGTAGGTCACTAAAGGAAAAGAAATGGTTTTACATAGTAACATGATTCTGTTTCAGTTAATTGGACCAATCTTTATTCCTGACTTGTATTTTGGGGTAGGAAAATAGTTTTTAAATTCTGGAGTTTAAAAGTCAAAGGTCAAGGTAAATGACTGAAAGGAAAAGAATGGTTTCTGCACGGTAGCATTAGTTTTACATCACAGGTCTGGACTGACATTTTGTGATTGGGATAGGGAAGAAACCTATTTATTTTTGGGTTAAACAAAACTTCAAAGGTCAAGGTTACTGACTGAAAGAAGAAAAATGGTTTCCACAATAATTAATCTACCCCTGTGTCCTGCGTCCTGCATAACACAAAAAATGACAGGGACTCGTTAGTTGTTCATATGTGCATTCCTTTGGATATAAGAAATCTTAAAGGAACAGCAACGTACTTACTGTGATTTTTGTTTAACAAGACTTTGTTTTCACTTGGCAAATATTATCTTTGCACCTGTCATGTGGTACCACTCCTTAACAGTAAACTATTATGAGATGTCATCAGTTCTCCTCATGTTTCCGGTTAAAATTCTGCCAAAAAAGATGATGAAAATTGACCCTGAGCAAAGGACATTGGATATTTTGTTTCATGATTGAAATTCCACTGATCAGCAGTATTTGGTTTCTCATCTGATGTTCAGGATGCAAACGTATGCTCAGCTTCCAGCATAATGCACAAATGTTCGACAGTTTCAGCCTTATTGGCTAAAAACGCACTCGTGGCTGTGATATGACAATGGCTGTGCAAATAAGAATGAGGACTTTATGTATTGTGAGATATGCAAAGACAATAAAAAGGTAAATGGTATGAACAAAATTGCAAAGAACAGAAATTTTCAAAATTCAACATTAACCAGACATACAGATCTTGCTGACTACAAATTATGCCTAATAGCCCCAGAGTTATGAAATAATTTTGAAAAATGTAGTTCAAAGCTCATATCAAATCAAGATAAAACTATAACTGCCTTACTGAAGGTTATTAAATGGATGGCAGATGAAGACATCCCATTGAACAAATTAAAGTCTTTTATGAATCTTTTACATGAATTGGGAATTCAAGAGCTTGACATTCTCAGAAAGAGTAATATCAATTATGAATCTTCAATGACTGCCAGTGAGCTGCTGGAGTCATTAGCAGAGTTTGCTAACAATGCTGTAACTGGTAAAATTAAGAAATCTCCTGTGGTAACATTACTTGCATATGAGAGCAATGACATTTCCAACAGGAAAAGGCTGGTCATGTATGCTCAGACATTGAATGAAGACTTTACTCCAGATAGTCATTATGTGTGCAATATTGAATGCTTAGATGCCACTGGGAAAGGAATCGCTTTATCCATTGTGAAAAAATGTCAGAAAAGGGTGCTCCAATAGCATAAATATTGAGTTTGGGGTCAGATGGAGCATCTGCTATTTTGGGTAAGGAAAAAGGACCAGCTGCAATATTGAGAAGGGAAAATCCTCATATGCATAATGTTCACTGTGTTGCCCACATGTTGGCACTGTGTACCTCCCAGGCAGCAGAGAAAATAGAACTGTTAAAAAAGCATCAGCAAATATTGACTGATCTTTTCTACTATTTTAAGGGAAGTAGTCAACAAGAGGCTCTACTGCATGTCATAGGGGAGGTTTTAGATGTCTCCATGTCTCATATATAAGGAGCTCCATTCAGTGAGGTGGTTGTCTTGCTTTAGTTCCCTGACTGCTATATGGAGAACTCTTGATAGCTTCCTTACCTACCTGGCTCAAGCCAGTCACAAGCATCACAAAGCTGGAGGGATAAAGAAAAAAATAGCTACTGAAAGTTTTTTTTCTGCAACATACATGATGATGGATGCAATGGCACCTGTAACCATTCTCAGTCAGTTCTTCCAGAAAGAAGAAAATGTAAACATGGCCCTTGTGAAGGTGAAAACTGATGAGTGTATTGTGTATTGCTGATTTGCAGAAGGTATATAGCTTTGAAACTCCATACATGGAAGATCTGAAGGGCATTACATTTAAGGAGCATCATTAGATCACAAAGAACAACTTCAGCCTGGAGAAAATCACTAAACTCTTCATTGACTCATTAACTCATTAGATGAGAACATTCAGTCTAGATTTCCAGCACATGACCTACTTACAAGCTTTGGTATTCTTGTTATGTGACTGGTCAGCATGATGTCAAAAATAGAAGTGGATACATACAGAGATGAAGAAATTGACAGACTATGTACATATGGAGAAGCAAAAACTGTACAGTGGGATACTACCAGAAGTATTGAGAGAAAAAAACATCAGAACATGTCATTGACTCCGTTAAGGTAAAAATAGAGTGGACTTTCCTTAAGAAAGTAGTTCTGGCTGAGAAGTACTCACAAGACGTGATGTGTTAACTGTATCATTTAACTGACTACCACCACGGAGGATTTTCCAAACTTGCTCAAGCTAACAGCACTTGCACTAACTTCAGCAGTACATACTGCTAGATGTGAGTGTGGGTTTTCTGCCCAGAACAGAATCCTGGTTAAAGCTAGAAACAGGCTGAATATTGAGCCTCGGCATAAACTGATGGCTGCAAAACTGTGTACTGTGCCACATGATTACAAGTCAGTATTACAGGCCTGGAGATCTAAGAAACACAGGCAAATTTATGAACTAAAGTAAAGTGAAGAAGGAGTTGATCTTGTAGTTAATAATGACCTTGTTGCAATAATTCTGTATTGTAAATAAAGAAAATTGATGTATCTCAATGTGTGCCATTTATTAGCAGAATCATTGTACTCATTACATTTGAGCGGGACTCATTGTTTGAACATATGAGTCCTGGGACTCTTAGGTATGAAATTGTAAATTGATCACTGTTTCCGCACAAAACATGTGGAAAGTTTCTGGATGATGTGTTGGGTATGAAAAGAAGCCTGATGATTTTTGGTATAAAAAGCCCAAATGTTAAGGTCACTGCAAATGAAAAATGGTTTTTGCATAATAACATTTGATTTGAACTTGATATTTTGACCAAAGTTTGTGGAGGGGCTTGCACATAAGTGTATGCCCCATAAATAGTTAAGGGAGAGAACAAATGATTTGGGGGTAAATAGGTCCAAGGCTGAGGTCATTTTAATTGAAAAATTATTTTACAGAGTAAACTTTATTCTAGAGTTACTTCCTTGCCAGAACCATTTGTATGTCTTATACTAAGAATAATAAAGAAACCTATATATTCTGGAATCAAAATGTCTTTAGTCTTAGTCATTGTAAGTCCAGTCGGAAAATTCTGGTTTCTACACAGTAAGTTTTGTTGGTGACTGCAAACCTTAATGAGAGTTTGAGGTGATTGAGAAACACAGGTGATTAATCTCCAGAGACATTCATGCCCTACTGGTGCCTACATAGAGGAAGGCCAGTACTCATGGGTGGGCATACATTGTGTTATTTCCATTACTCCATACATTGCACTATTTACAGTATGCCATACATTGTGTTATTTACAGTACTGCATTCATTGTGCTATTTACAGTACTCCATACACTGTACAATTTACAGTACTCCATACATTGTGATATTTACAGTTCTCCATACATTGTGCAATTTACAGTACTCCAACATTATCTGTTTTACAAAACACCATACATTGTGCTATTTACAGTCCTCAATAAATTGTGCAATTTATAGTACTCCATACATTTTGCTATTTACTGTACTTCATACATGGTGCTATTTCCATTGCTCCATATATTATGCTATTTACAGTCATCCATACATTGTGATATTTACAGTACTCCATACATTGCACTGTTCACAGTATTCCATACATTGTGTTATTCACAGTACTCCATGCATTGTGCTATTTACAATATTCCATATATTGTGATATTTACAGTACTCTGTAAGTAGTGATATTTAAAGTACTCCATACATTGTTCATTTAACCGTATTCCATGCATTGTGCTATTTATAGTAATCCATGCATTTGCTATATATAGCACTCCATACATTGTGCTGTTTACAGTATGCCATACATTGTGCTATTTGCATTACTCCATACAGTGTGCAATTTACAGTACTCCCCACATTATGATATTTACAGTCCTCCATACATTCTGCTGTTTACAGTACTCCATGCATTGTGTAATTTACAATATGCCATACATTGTGATATTTACAATACTCCATACATTATGTAATTTACAGTACTCATTACATTGTGCTTTTTACAGCCCTCCATATGTTATGTTATTTACAGTACTCCATGCATTGTGCTATTTACAGTACTCCATGTATGTGCTGTTTACAGTACCCCATGCATGTGCTATTTACAGTACTCCATGCATGTGCTGTTTACAGTAATCTTTATGTTATTAACAGTACTCTTATGAATCCTTTTGCATCAGTGTCAAATCAGTATTTTTGCTTTCATTGACATGATGTCCATTTTTTATAACTTCTTGCTGAATGTTGTACTCTTCAAAATTATCCTTTGCAGACATTTTTTCCATGTAGCCATGTTTATAAATACATCTTTCATTTGAGAAACAAATAATTCCATTTTCATGAATTGCATTACAGTGTGGCAGTATAAGAATTACATAGGCCTGGTATTTACTTTTTGTTGAAATGGTGTGGGTTCAAGACCTGTCTAAACCAGGCTGGCTATATTTTGGGGCATGATGATTTACTCTGATTAGCTAGGCATGACATAAATTCTCAGGTGTCGATTTGCCACTAAACACCATCAGCTGTGCTTTCTCAAGTAAAAGTGAATAGTATTTTGCATGTTACTTAGGTTCACAACAATTTGAAATGTTAAGGGTCAATTTGTCTTCTGATTATTACATGCATAATGTGTTCTGTTAACCATTTGAAACCTTTTCAAGTTATGGGAACTCATTATCATTTTTACAGGACTAGAGTTTGCATATTCCCAGGCTCCAACATTTATGCAGGGACTGATGATGGGGTTGTTTCTGATGACTTCAGGACTTGGAAGCTATTTAACCTCTCTTATTGTGTTTATCATCCAACAAGCAACACATGATGGTATGTAACTGTCATATTTCTGTATCATTTTCACAGTGAAAAATATTTGTGTCACCATATGGTCTTTAAGGTTTCAAAATTGAAATTCAACTAAATGGACATATGTTCATTGTGATGGTGTTGATTCTAACATCATTAGGTTACACGTTTCCTTTTTATTGTTTCACCATAAAGGCAACCATTGGCTGTTCAGATCTTATTTTAATGTATGTTGGTATGTAGACTTTTAACCTTGTGCTTCATTTGCGAAATATTACTTGAAACAAGTTCATTTATAATGACGAAAGTAGTCACTTTTATAAAGTTAACATTTCTTGATGCAGTTTGGGGTCACATCAAGTTGCAATACTGTGTTACTGCAATTTTAAGTTAGTAAAATTTACAATATTTGTATAGAGGTTTATACTTATATGAATTTGTTAGTATATAATATAACTTTACAGTAAGAAAGTAAAGCTCTATAATTCCTTGACCACATAAGTCTTTTAACCATACCCTAGTCCCAAAAATTATCACTTGTTCCCAGAAAAAAATGTCAAAATGTATTTGTCCAAATGGAAAAAAATAGTTATCCAAATGTGAAGAAATAAATATTACTGAGTTTTGTGTTATTGAACTTCAACTTCAAAATGTGAATGATATGAGTCAAGTAAATTAAAATTACAAAGAGTTGAAAGGATCTAAATAAAATCAGTACCGGTATTGCTGCCATTGTGTTAGCTTTCTGGCTGCACACTATTTTGATCTTTGAAAACTAAAACTGTATCCATTTTTAGTGAGAGCCCATGCTTGTCGTACGACTGTGATTTTTAATAACATCTGGTGGAACACTCTTGAAGCAAAAATGGCATAATATATGAATATAGAGCGGCTCATAAGGAATGCAATGCCTTGTGCTTTGTTTGGCTAAATAAGTGAATTTTGGAAAACAGTACTGTGCAGTTACATTATTTGAGCTTATAATCAGCAATTTTAATCTGGGGCTACAAATTTTGATTAGAAGTCATGGTGGTCAGGAGCTTGTTTTTATGATGCTAGGATTTCAGACAGACAAAGCTCTATCTAAAATGACTTGGAATTGATTGGAAACTGAAAGTAGTCAATAGAATTTACTGACATGTAAAAAATTCCAAATCATTAGCACATGGACATTTATATCCAATCACATTTTAGAAAAATCAGTCAATTCACAGTTACAGTAGGAATTATTGAGACATTGGATTCAGCATTAGTACCCAGCTTGGTTAAATTTATGTGTAAGGTACTGCACATTTTCCTCATTTTTGGTGGGCATCAGTTATGTTTGCTTTTACCAGGCCTAAATTGGCAAGCCAATATCATATACTGCTAACTAGACTAAGAAAAATCTGTGTCATCTAATTAATTAGTCATTAATATCATTTGTGCAGTAGTTCTGTCATTCCCAAAAGTTTAGAAACTTCACCCTTAACTGCAATGTTTGGTTTGAGTTTCCCATTGGCTTGATGTATCATGGGAAGATGTACAGATATTCCATACATTCACTACAATGAATGTGTCACAGTTGTCTGAATATGGCTTCTTTGGTTTTGTAAATGCTACAAAAGCTTGATAATAAGTGCACACACACATAAAAAAGCATATGCAGGGGAAAAAAAACACATAGGCCTTCCCCTAAATATGTACCAAACAATTACACATATGTGAGCACAAGAAAAACAGGCTTTAAGATTTTAAGACCCTAAACTTGGTTTTCTGATTTTGTTCCTAATTAGGTGAATACCAATAGTACAGCTATTGAGAGTGTTCAAGAAATCAGTTAGCCCAATGCCCAGGGCCTCTCCAGTTTTAGATTTGTCCTCTCCCATTTTCTGAGAGAGCTGTCTTTTGGGCTTGTCAGAACAAAACAAATAAAAACACTACCACGTTGATTAAATTTGCCCTTCAGAACAACAAAATGTACAATGTCTTTTATGGACTTATTAAAAGACTGGTACATGATAATTATTCAGCTTCCTGTTGGAGTTGATTCATATGTCTATCACTCCTTAGAAGATCATCTTATTTATATTTAAAGGTATAAACTTTGTGTTAAAATTGAAGGACATTACAAGGACAGGCAACAGTGTATTTATATTCTCCACATTTCATTGGTTAGATATAATTATCTGACTAAATAAATACTGAATAGCTGCACTGGAGTTTTATGTCCCTTGTTATTGCTTACAGAGCACTGCATCATGGGTAATATTATTAACCAGTATCGAAGCAGTTTATTGGCAATTAAGCTAAGGAGAGGGATCAGTGATGTATCAAGGCAACCATCTCAATGTTACATTTGATTTAATCCATTAGTTCACAGTAATTGATTCTACTGAAATATGGCAAGGTTATATTCTTAATTGGTATGCATTCAGTGTACTGTTACATAAATAATTGTTTTTTAATTATTTTATTGTCTCTTTAATATGTTGACCATTGGGTCATTTCAGATTTGATTGCTGTATATATTTCCAGATTATAGTTGTCTTTAAGAAAAACTTTCAACCCATCTAATCTAGGCATATGCCCTTTCAGTTTGCATGTATATATGTAGTGTTTGGCTAGAAGGGAAAAAAAAGGTTGTTTATATATTCCATCTCTACTTGTATCTCTCAATATAACAGTTTTTGTGCTGGGCACAGTATCTATATTGACTTTATTCTGAATCCAGTGGGACGCATCATTCCAAAGCCTGACAATCACATTACATTCCCAAAACAAATGCAGTATTGTTTCTGATGCATTTTTATAAAATGTAAATTTATCAATTTAGTACAATTTTGTTTCATGAAATGAATTTATTGGTAGAATTTTAAGAGTAACACAAAATAGAAACCTTTTTATTTTAGTATTTTGTTATTTTAGAAAGTTTAGTCAGGCCATATATCCATATTCAGATTGAAAATTTAATTCCATTTATTTTAACTAGTTAGTTTAACATCCTTTCTTAAAAGTGTGTTGTAATAGTCTTTACACCCTTTACTGTTATAAAATACAATATCTAAATTGAAATGGTCTGACCAGTGTCCTTATATCTAACTGTAAAATTTTACATTATGACTTTAGACATTGAGTCATACCTTGAAAGGCAAGGAAATTCATATTGAGACCAATTATCTAGCTTCAAAGCTATCAAAGTCAATAATAGTTCCCTGATCATATCACCAATACTGATATCTTTATACCATTTCTTATAGAAAATGGGCACCTTGTTCATCCATAAATTTGTTTTCATAAATAAATATTTTAATATTTTTCTTTATTAACAGTTTCTAAGCCGTAAAAACATAACACCTAAAAGCATTTTTGTCTTTTTAGATAAGGTTATCATATTTCCATCTCCTAGTAAGAATAAGTACTTAATCTCACATATTTCATATTAAATAAATTGACGTATTTTCTGTAATGGCAGAAAAACTCAATGAATCAAAGTTATTTTCAAATCTAATATAACTGTATTGATATATATCATCACCAAGCCACTTTTAGAAAAAGTTTGAATCATAACTTCTCTTTTAACATTATCCACTTTTGATTTCCATATAAAGGTGAAAAATAATTTGTTCATTTTCCTGAGAAAATTTTGCAGAGGATTTGGCAATGAGATGAAAAAGTGATTAAGCTTTGTATTAAATAGGGTTTCAAAACTGCTTTTTTAATCAATTGGTGTTAAGGATGGATTTTCCCTATGTTTTAAACAAGTTTTAATCATTTCTGTTTTCTTTTCGAAATTCACTTTATCATTTTATCCAAATCCATTGAAAACATTTATGGCCAATGATGTTTATTCAATCATCATCGAAACTTTAAGCCATCACAACTTAAAGTAGTGTCAACTGCAAAATGTGACAGTAAAATATTTATGTTACCTTTAGCTTTTATATTCTTATTATTCTTTAATAGTATTGACAATATTTCTGCACATAATAAAAACAGATATGGGAATATTGGATCAACCCTGTCAATGACCTATGGAAATTTTGAAAAATTCTCAAATAAAGCCATTTTGTAAAACTACCAATGAGATGTTATGGTAAAACGTTTGACATAAATAATTACTAAATGTAAAGTTTTGCTTTCTAAACTTGAAAATCACACTGATTACCAAAGTAAATATAAAAACATTGCTTTAATTGAAATTGAATCAGATTTTGTAAAAACAGAGTCAGATAATTGTTGCAAAGCTTAAACTTAAACTACTTTCGTACTAAGTACAGGTTGACATGAGGAAAAAATGTGGCTGTAAAATACAATGGCAAAAAATTTATTAGTAAACAAGTCATATAATTTGTTTGAAGTACACTGTCATGCATACTTGATTTTGAGTGACAAACAAAACATGGAAATACAAGCCGGTATAAAGATCTTTTGAATATAATTTCATCAATTATAACAGTTTGTTATAGTGTACAAACAATAATGAAGAATATGTCCTTTATGGACATTGAAATGAAATTTAAATCAAGCCCTTTATCTAAAATAATAATAATTTGTGTTTCTGTTTACATATATTTTCATTGCAGACAGTGCACTTGGGATATGTTAAAATGTTCTAACTTTCTAATACAAAACATTTAAGATGCCTGGCATATTGTTAAAAATCTTTGGTTATAAACTAAGTAACAGAAAGAAGTAATGTAAATCTTAATAAATAATTTAATTATTAGTGTTATACATGAAAATGTGATAGGAACTTTGAGTATTATGAAGTAAATCTAAAGTAATCCTGAAAGCATTCAGTTAAAGTCCAAAGGATTGAAAAGTACCACACAAATTTCAGAACAGGAAGTGCACTGGTCTGACAAAATCATGATGAGGTCAACATGGTGTTGTCCAGAACTCCTTTGAATAATTTACACTAGTTACAGAATAATATCGTGGTCAGTGAGCACTTTCCATTAAATAATCCTAAATAATGTTTTTCCTTGCAAATAATATCTAAGTACAACATAAAATGTGTCTACAGACTTGATGTTATAACTGGAACACAAGAATCAAGATTAACTCCAAAATGAAATCTGATAACTCAGTTTTCTCCTTGTATACACCTTCAACAGGCTATTACGACTATTTGTTGCAATAACCCCTATGTGACAGATCATACTACTCAATCTAATATAACAAATTACCTATTCATGTGACCTAACTCATCCAATAGGAATTTACTTTATTCTTCTATGATACCACCTGACCAATCTGTCCAATTGAAAAAAAGCCAAATCTCATAAACATGTTTAATAATAATTTTATTATTGGTAAATGTCAACATGTATGTAAGCATTAATTTATAGATCCTATTCAATTTTACATTATTTATTTTCTTAGAAGTACAAGATCCAGCTGTAGACAATAACTACAATTTCTAACCATGAATAAAAATTACAAAATTAGATAAAGTCATGTACCAGGAGTTACAAAACTATAGAAATATATAACAATTTGTACAAAATTGATTTGTCTGATTCTGCCTACATGCTGTCAGTCATTTTTTTTTAAATCAGCCATCCTTTAATAATATTCTATTAAATTTATATACAAAGACTGTCCCAATATTTCCAGCCAAATACATTCACCAACAATCATAAAAGTAAGCACACATACCCATCAGCTGTTCAGTAGATTCAAAAATAAGTATATTTGTTTATTTTGACAATTTTACATTAGTTATACTTTGTTGGTACTTCATTTTGTGTATCTGTCTCTGATAGAAACTATATAAATACTTTATATACTTGCTGATAAGACATGTCCAACTGCAATCTGAATAGTCCCAGATCTGCCATTGTATAATCTGCTGGCAGATCTGGGTCTCTGTGGTTTCTTCAGAGTAATCAGTAGAGTAATCAACATAGATACTGAACTGCTGGTGTTTTATGTGACATTAGAACAGGGTTTACTAGTTTAGTTGTTGGCCTCAACTTATAAGTGAGTAACACCATAATTGGAAAAAGTCATTACAGTCTCTTTTTTTTAGTAACAAACAAAGCATCTGAAAATTAGTACCCTTAAATAAAAGAGACTTATATTATTTAATTGCAATGATTCTGTAAATAGTCAAACTGTTCCTCAACTTATTTCATGAATGTACCTTTAGTTGCAAGGCCTTGTACCTAATTAGTACACACATGTAATTGCAAACTCTGTCACCTCATTAGTATATTAATGTATTAGCAAGGTATTGTACCTGATAAGTATATTAATGTACTGGCAAGGTCTCATACTTAATTAATACATACTTACAGTAGCAAGGTCTGGTACCTAAATTAGTATATACATGTTGTAGCAAGGTCTTGTACATAATTAGTATATACATGTAGTAGCAAGGTCTTGTACTTAATTAGTATATACATGTAGTAGCAAGGTCTTGTACCTAATTAGTATATACATGTAGTAGCAATGTCTAGTATCTAATTAGCACATACATGCAGTAGCAGCATCTTGTAATTAATTAGTGCATGCATAATTAGTACATGTATTACTATCATTTCTCTCTACTGCTACAATGATTATCATCTCGGTACTTTTTATGTGGTGGCATACAAGATACACATTTCTCCAGTGTTAATTGGGAACTTTTTAATATCATCACCTTCTGATATTTTGAATGGTACAGGATCTTATTAAATTTCATGCTGTCAGGTCTTTCTAATGGTCATAAAACCTTCAAATCATTATTAATAAAAAAGCCTGTATTTTGAATTATCATTTTCTTAAATTTCATCTCAGCTCTGATGATGACATCACAGTGTCCCTATAATACTGTCCAAATCGAAGAAGGAAATTTGATATATATTTTCTTTATAATATTTTGATATTGGAGATATCCTTATCAGCAAATATTTTTTTTGTGTTCTATTTCAGACTGGTTCCCCAAGGAGCCAAATGATGGCCATATGGAATACTTGTTGTTCTTCGTTGGAGGATTGATGATATTGAATTTGCTGATTTTCATTTTTGTTGCCAGATGGTATAAGAAAAAAAAGTCTAGGTTGGTTGGGGATGATATAGTTGTGACATATGATAGTGTTGGGACAGAGGTTTCATTTGAGAATAATTAAGTTATGATCTACCAGCTAATGAACTTTAATGCTAAAAAAGTACCATGACAAGATGTGAAAGAAAAGTTAAAAGCGGGTCCAGAACAGTTAGGAAGTGTTCACTATTTCTTTAAACCAGAATGAATAAGGAATAATTTGGCATCCAGCAAAGTAAATTTTAGGTGGAGAAATTAATTTTTATATGACTTTGTTATCTCAAGTTCCATTCTTTTAAAACAATAGGCTCTCAATCCTTTACTTCATAGAGTGTATGGCTTTTTAGCCCTTTGATATACATGTAGCAAAGTTAATGAGTGTAGTGCACTATAAATAGAACAATTGTTACCTATTTTACTAAATACACATAGGCCTGCCTGTTAACTGTTAAACAGTGTAGTGTATGTTACATTTAAAAGCAATTTTAACCGTTTTACATTGTTGGAACAGATATATTATGTGTGGAAAGATTTAAGAATAAAATCCAGTCGATATAGCTGTATAATTATTTTTCATGGAAGACTTTTTTATGTGGTTTAAAATCCTGAGAGAACTCATTCACCATCAAGCTAGTGAAGCCGCATGACCAACCATAACTGCCATTTCTCATACTCAAAATTTACAAGTTCTTTGTCTGCACCTACATCACTGAATCATTTCAGTTTGATAATTTATAAAAACTAATCACTGCCTACATTAATATCAGAGCCTTTACTTAAGTTATTGAAACTTTCATAGTTATGATTCTAATCATGAAAACGTAAGAATGTACTGAATGAAATCCATGGCCTCCATTTTGGAGAGTGGAGAATGCAACCCAGTTACTGTAAATAGCAGATTTCGACTAGAGCATAAACAGATCACCACGTGATCTGATGTAATGGTCATTCACACCAATGAATGTAGTATCTAATAGGGAGTTTCCCTGAAGGTGGCACTATGAAAACCCGCTCAAAATTGCTGATGTTTACATCATGCATTCAATTATTGTTAAAGTGTACAAGTTCCAAATTTAAGCTGAAGTTTGTGTATGCATTTATTACTTATGTATTTTGTCCAGGTCATGTAATTGGTCATTTATCTTTTCTTTGTTTCTGGAAAACAAAAATATATCATTGTACATATCTGAAGTTGTATGGAATGCAGACATTTAAGACTGTGCAAAAATTCAATCGTAGTTTTTTTTTTAATGTTCTTGAAGACTGCATGTTTAAATGAAATAGCCCAGAATGTTATCTGGAAGAGTGCATATTTAAAATGAAATAGCCCAATGTTATCTGGAAGACTGCATATTTAAAATGAAATATCCCAATGTTATCTGGAAGACTGCATGTTAAAAATGAAATATCCCAGTGTGATATGGACGACTACATCTTTAAAATGAAATAGCCCTGGAAGACTGCATATTTAAAATGAAATATCTCAATATTATCTGGAAGACTGCATGTTAAAAATGAAATAGCCCAATGTTATCTGAAAAAGTGCATATTTTAATTGAAATAGCCCAGCTGCTATCTGGAAGATGTATACATAAAGTCAAATAGCCCAGATGTCAGTTGGAAGACTGCATAGTTACATAAAATGAAATAACCCAAATCTTGTGTGGAAGAATGCATACATAAGATGAAAAAACTGATGCTTTGAGAGTACAGTGAGTCACTTTAGACCACTAATTTAAAGTCAATGGCAAAATATTTTCTAAATTGGTATCTAAAACACCCTACCCACCCTAGCTGTATTTGATGGTATGCCATCACTAGTTTATATGCTTGTTTTAATACTAACTACATTATGGTAATAATGCTGATGAATATGTACCATGACACATTGCTGAAAGATGATAAACTGAAATTTTTTTATTACATGCAAATTTGTGTCAACTTTACAGATGTTTACTAATTGGATGCTATAGTAATACATTAAAGTGTGTGACATTATTTATATACCAGTGAACATATTATATCATTTGTGTTAAATAATGCTGACTAAAACTTCATTTCAGTTCAGTAAAATTAGCAAACATCCAAGGAATGTGATAATTTTAAAGTTCAAGAAAATGAAATATATGAGTTTTTGCCATTTTTAAGTGCATGTGTTCAGGAATTATCTTTGTCTTGGTTGATGCACATAGCAGAAAAAAATAATCAGCAAATCAGTTCAAAGCTCATTTTATTAATGTCCGTTGGAGGTAACACTTCATAATATGTGGATATAATAAACTTTGTGTTAACTGCCCTGATGGTATATGTCTTCAGGTTGACAGAGAACTTTTTTTGACAGTATGTCTCCTCAGCCCTCCCATTCATTCATCTTAGTTATAATTGGAGCCATGACATCTCCTCTGCCCTCTTATTTATTCAGCTTAGTCATAACTGGGGTTGTGACACATACATCCATGGTTTATATAATTCTGGCACAAATAGAGGCATGATGCCATTTTCCCTTTAATGAGACTACGGTTTCATTCAAGTTGTGCGCTTTGAAACATCAAAACACACTGCTGCCATTCAGGTTTCACATTTTCTGACCACAAAGTTAAGAAACTAAAACTCAACTTAAGTGGAACATTTTATACATGGGAAAGACAGAAGCTTTGTGTCCAACAGACAGGGTTTGCCGTTATTTTCTTTCTCTTACAACCTATTTCCTAATTGTCAAGAGTTAATGTTCTGATTGCAGTTTTTGCAGGCAAACAAGGTTTAAGAATCTAATTTGATTCAGAATGCATTCTAAGTATTAGCACTGAATAATTTACCCAATCAACCTAATCACTTCAGTAGGCATTAGGCCTGTTCATTTGAAACTTCACAGCAGTGAATGTCAGACTATTGTCTTTGATAGAGATATATACATCATTGCTCATTATATTGCATGTTTCATTGTTTTTTTATAAAAGACAAATCCATGAAATCATGTATTCACAAATATGCTTTTTCTAACTAAACTATGAAATGCGATGCCCTTGAATTTAAAGTAGTTAACAGCACTTAATTTAAGTACCATCCATACCTGCTTATAAGTTGATCCCATCTGGAAACTGCACAGATCTATTGTCACATAATGCAGTATCTGATCTGGGTCTATGCAGTTTGCTGGGAGTAATCATATGAACAAACAGTTTAGATCCTGCTCTCTATACAATGGCAGATCAGGGTTTATGTTGTTTCCAGTTGGACCAACTTATAAGCGAATGCATACAGTAATAACATTTCTAGCCACTTGACATTGTTGGTTGAAGTTATAATTGGCAATGATAGAGATTTTAACATTCTTATGAGAATAATGTTAACCTTTTGTGAAATTTTCTAGAAAATAATTAAACATTTAAAATAGTTTCCCTTTTTTGCAAATTGTAAAATAGTGACAGTCAGATAATTAGTAACACATACATCCAAAGAGATGCTGATAATTTTGTTATGCTTCTATAAATAGTAAAGTACCTCAGAAATCAAGTCATTCTAGCGTCACAAGTTCATACAGTTGTTTAATATATGTTATCAATTTCCTATTTCTCTTCATAGGTTTTATTGTTGTTTTTATGTTTTTTTATCAAAACCTAATCCTTATACTTTTGTTTCTTTCTTTTTTTTGATAATACCTTATTTTGGAAAGAAATGTTTTATATTTATTAATTATCTTTAAGTTGATATGTGTATTTTGCAGTCAGTTTGATTGTTATTAATATATAAATGTTAATTGTTTTTAAAACAAATTCCTGTCTTTTCCTCCATTACTTGTAAATATATACTTGTTGCAATCACATTTTTGTTTATTTAATCAGTGTGATAGAAAAAATCCTTTTCAAACAATGAAATGAAATGATACGTTCATTTTAATTTATTGTAATAAAGTCATTTTCCACATATCTATGTATTAATTTAACTATTCCAGAAGTAATCAATACATTTTTAATTTGTCATATTGTTTCTTTAATGATAATTTCTTATGAATTTTTACTTCTATTGTTCAGATCCAACTGTATGTTGCATAAACCCAAATCTGCAGTTGTATAACATACTGTCCAGCAGATGTGTGTCTATGCAGTTTGTTGGGATGAATCAGTAGTACAAACAACATAGACCCTGATATGCCAGCATTTTATGCAGTACCAGAACAGTGTCTGTGTTATTTTGTAGTTGGACATGACTTATATATGAGTATATATGGTAACCAGAGAAGTTATATGATTGGTTTCTAATAATTTGTACATATGATCTTTTCTATTTCATACCTGTGAATCTATATCAGCACTGTTTATAGGTGAGATATCAGTTTCTTTGGAACACTTATAAATCAACATATTAAATGACGATGATATTGATGCAATGGGTACTGATTATACACATCTGGACACAAGCAATTCTAAATATTGTTCGATTTCTGGTCTTAAACTAAGTAACAGAAAAGAGCAGAAACCAACAAGTTTTGTAAAATATGATAAATAATTAATTTCCCTACAGTACAAAGTGAAAATTGTAAAAGTGCTTACAGAATTGTGAATTAAATCCCAAATAGTCCTAAAAGTTTTATCACAAGTTCAAAATTATAAAGTTCCAATTGAATTCCGGAGGTGACCCAAATAAATTCCAATATTTAATGCGTTGATTTACTTGTAGTCTTGAATGTGCTAATGTACTAATGGCCTGGAATGTGGTGATGTGTTAAGAGGCTTTTAATGTATCACAACAATATCGTCCAAACTCTCCTTGTCTGAATTCACTATAAATTAAAGTTTTAGTCCAAAAATATTATTGAGCACTTTGCAATTCCAATAAATAATAATTGAATAAAGAAATAAATCCAACCAAATTAAAAACTGAACACAACAATAAGAATGATTCTGCTTTGGATAGTAAGGCAAGAATGAGTAATAATTTAAGTAAGCAACATTATATGAAAAGCTGAGACATAATAATAGAGCCAAGGTGTAGGTCAGTTTTCTTCCTAAAACATTAAAACTTGTCAACAGGTTTAGGAATTTCCAGGTGAAAAACTAATATCTTACATGTATAAAGAATTTATTATGTTTTTCTTTGATTCATACTGCTCTGGATATTGAATCTATACTCACAGAGAAATATTAGCGATCTATTCTATTATTTACAAAATGAATGTCTCTGGTCAGGTACACTATTAACTTGATTTTGGAGAAAGGTCAAGTAGAAAATACAGATATAGATAACATGCCATATATATTTGAGTATAAACCAGTTTGCATATAAGCCGACACCCCATACTGAATAGGTATGAACAGTAAATAATGCATGACCCTCATATAAGCTGACCCAAAAGTCAGAGAGAACATCATAAGATGCATGAGGCAAGTTTTAAATGCATTTATTTAGGGAAACTTACCTTAGCAAAAACTGCCCATTTAATTCTCTCAGGTTTGGCATGTATGATTATTACATAGGAATAGTATAAATTTGTTTGAAAAGTCAAGAAATTTATTTAATTTTCAGTGTTCCTATTTGTTTGGCCTAATTCAAATTTGTGTATTACTTGAATTAATGATGACAAAACTTGACGGGTTGCTTTAACACTACCTCTCCATTTCAACTTGATTATTGTTTGTTTATGCATTATTTTATTAGACTGTTTATATCAGTGCACCAGTAATTACATTTTTATTTTACCTTGAAATTGCAGATACCTATTTTATTAAAATATTAAGCCATTATGACAACAATGAACAACATCAAGGTTTGATTGAACGGTCGCAATTAGGCTAGTGATCATATTTACATAATGGCACCACCACATGTACATTGTAGGTTTGAACAAGCACTGATTGAAGTACATCCCTTGGATTAGATTCATGGGCACCACTGCACTAAACTTTAATGATAAATCCAAAATACAACAATGAAGTTTCAGAAATAATGCTTCAAAAAGTACGCTAATACCGTAAAAACTGAGTTGTAGCTTGCATCGTTGTAAGCAACCTTGATCCCGATTTTTACAAAACTATGGTAATCATGCTAATATTAGAGTGAAAGGCAATTACACATCAATATACTAGTATAGTTGCCAGTCAGAATTACCTCTTAACCCAAGCCAGTTTCAGGATTTTAATGATTAGCTGGCCTGTATTGCTGTTGTAAAACAAAAGACGAATCTGCCAATTATAAACAAACAAAGGAGATGCCGAAACTTCCAGCTTTCCATTGTGTGAAAAACGATGATTTTGCTCAGCCAAAAACACAAAAGTAAAATAGATTGATGATGATCTTAGTTGATCTGTTTTCAGAATTTAACATTTAATTTTGCCATTCTTTCATGAACATGTAACAGTTATGCTGGTTGTTCCTTGCACAAATGAAGGTGTGTACCTTTTCATAAATATTACCTCAGGTTGTAGCATTGCTTATAGCACTGAAAAAGAATTACTCATGAGTGTGTGGATCAACATAAATGAAACAGCTATTACTGACTAGCTGAAGTCTTATATAGAAAAATGCAATTGGTAAAAAAAATGAATAAAGCAAAATCTACATCTCTGTTTGGAATAAACAAGGACTAAAGTGATGCTAGGCAAGATTTGCAGTGTGTAAGTACTGTACATTATAGTACAGCTGGTCTCCCTGGTAACCTCGTTCCTAAATTATGCGGCTTATACCAGAGTATATATGGTACTCATTGAGAAAAGAGCAACAAACAATACAAATGGGATATGTTACAAATCAGATAGATAGTTCAGATTTGTACTTTCATGATGCTATTTCCCTCTATTTACCATTGTTTTCTCTTTGCTATTTCATTTTTTATCTATTATATAAAAGTTTTTACAATGCCATGCTATTATTTGATTTCTCTGGCATTGTCTTAATGTTCTGTACCAAAAGAATATTTATGTTTTGTTCTGTCTTGATTGGATGTTGATAGGTCTTAAACATGCATCTTGAGTAGACATATACGGATTATTTAAAAGAATTTTAAAATTTTGAATTGAAACTCAGTGTTAATGTGGTAAAAGTAAGTTAAATAACACTTCAGAAGTTACTACCAAATATTGAGTCGAAGATGAAAGCTGAAAATTTAGTAAAGTTTCTACCAAAGCAGAGCCATTGTGAGGCAAACAGTATGTGTGTGAAACAGACTTTTGACAAATCCATAATCATTAAAACATATGCTGAAAAAAAGCTTGTAAAAAATTGGTGCAAGTTGTGAACAAATACAAAGATTTTCCTATGAATAAAAAACAAAGGTTTTGTTTCAGTTTAGCTCCCTTGTTTAATTATTCTCAATTTTGCACCTCTTTGAAAATGGCTACGTGTGTAAGCTTGCACAAGCTCTGACTAGAGCAATGTTGAAAAGAATGACGGTTTTACATATTTATTCCTCCAGACATCAAAGATTAATATAAGAAGGGTATTAAACTTAAAGGATGTTATCTTTTTGGGAATATCAGGTGTACAGTCATTACAACAACAATCAGTTGCTTCTCAGCAAAACTACCTAGGAAATATTTTCTTAAATTATATAATGTAAGAAAGAATTAGTGATGAAATTTTTTTTGGAATTATGTCAAAAATATATTCAGCTATGTCACAAAAATTATATTCAATTAAATTGCAGTAGATTAAAGTACACTATTATTAGTAATCAAATTAAGTAGGATATTGGTAGATATTTCTTTAAAAGCTTATAGTAATAATTATATAAACATAAATACTCATACTAATTTCATTTGGTTAAAAAATGTGACAATAATGATCAACCACTAAGACAAAATAATGATGGAAGGAAGGAAGGAAAAAGTGAATAAGCACTATGTAGGTAAGCAAACTGCTCATCATCAAATCACACTTGATGATAGTTAATTGAGAAGAAATGGGAAAATCAGACTTTAAAATGGATGATCAAATTAAAGATGCAGCAATATCGGGGTAATAAAGTTTCGGCTTTTCAAATTGTAGGAAGTAAGGTTTACAATAAAGTACCATTAAAACTATCATGTTAATGACATCCAGTTGGTGACTTGGTATATCAACAGTAAACTCAAGTACTTGAATTATGATTTTCAATAGTGATTGACTGCTCTGTGCGGAAAATGAGTTTCAGCAAAGTATTGTACTGTTACCATTTTTAGTGTGACTTCTTTCATCCCACTCTTCATTCAGCAAATATCACTGCTAATCTCAGCTGATAATTATGTCTCTTTATGTCATGATACTTTCTCTTAACTTCAGAATACTTTCAGAACATGAGTTATAAAAAGAAGGCAACAACTGTACATGTCAAATCTGGGCACTCATTTCCTCTTTACATCTGCTTCTTTATTCCCATGTTTTATAAAAAAACATCTATGGAATATACAAATATATCATGCATATTAAACATAAAACATGTTGGTGCTACAAATTTATATATATATATATATTGCATTATTTAATAGTTATTTTCAAATTCATTTTATGCTATGGTTAAATGTTATTTTGGACTTAACCTTGGTCAAAGTCAAGTTCATGTTGTTCTTGACTAGAGACTGATATTTTTTATTTTTGTAAACAAATGATACATGTTTAATATTTAATACATATCTAATATTTTCTCTATGAGTGTAGGTTACATATTACGATCAAGAGAAGTAAACATATTTATTAAGGTCTGAGTCATAGTTATTGGAGTCTGCCCCCCTTCCCAAAAATATATTGCCTCCCTGATGTTTACTATGTTCTGTATTACAATTTTAGTAAGAGAATCTTCTAGAATGGAAGATTCCATTACATGAAATTGTTTTAGAAAATGCTAATTGTAACCTAGGTCAAGAAGAGAGCTTAATAATCTACTTTCCTGAGAAATTACTCATTCCAGCAATAACATCTGAAACAGAAATTGGTCTTATTGTTCTGTTCAGTACTTTTTTGGGCTGCAGTTATTTATTTTAAGTATTATTCTCTGTAGTTACAAAGTGCTCAATACTTTTCTTGGACAGAAACATTAATTATGGAATTAAAGTGAATTCAAGCAAGGATATCATGGATTATATTACTGTGATTCATCAAAAGACTGTTGGCACATCATCACACTTCAGGCCATTATTACATTAGCACATTCGAGATTACTGGCATGTCAACACTTTTAGAATTGGATCTCATTTAGAATACTACTGAAATTTAATTAGAAATTTATTCATTAGGTTTGGTGATAAAACTTTTTGGTCTATTTGGGATTTTATTTGCATAACTGGAAGTTCTTTTAAAATTTTCAGTTTGTTTTCTGAGGAAATTAATTATTTGTTAAATTTTACCAAACTAATTGGTATACATTATATTATTTACTTTAGAACCATAGAGTCATAATAGAAAATTGCTTGTTTGTCTTGGCTATGAATTTCTTTAACATATTTCAGACAACTTTATTTTTTTAATTTAAATTCACCTAATTTTGGAACCTTATAAGTCCCATGTATTATTTCACGTTTTAGAAATTGTTAGTGAGACCACAAATCTTTTACAATGTCATCTCAAGTGGAGAACTTTATTTTAAATCCTACTCAGAAAATATTGCCCAAGCTTGCCAGAAACTATGATCTCTCTGATGTGAAGCCAAAAATCAGAAAATATTTTGGTCCACTATTTGGTGAAAAAGAATGCTTTGGATAAAAGTGCTTTGGGTTTGATTAGTAAGTATCCATATGACTCTAACTTGCAAGTTATGGAATTGAAATTATAATACAAAAATGAAAGAGTTAAAAAAGCTAGAGCTTTTGAAATAAAAGAAGTAAACGCAGTTAAAGTGGAAAGAGAGAGGAAAATGCAATTGCAGATGCAGAAGCAAAGAGAATGGGAAGAAAGAGTAATGAAGAGAGCATGAGAAAGGGAAGAAGGAGAATTTAAATTTAGATTAAAAGAACTAGAAGTCCCATACATATTTGAGAAATCAATAGTGAAGCCAACAAGCTTTCACAATGTCATCTGCAGTTGAGAACTTCATTTTAAATCCTACCCAGAAATGGTTGGATTCCTTGAAAAATGATAAATTACTCCATCTTGCCAGACATTATGATCTTTCTGAGGCAACAGCTTCTTTATCAAAGTAAGAAATAAAAAATACTTTGGTTCAGTATGTGGTAGAAAAGAATTTTGTGCATAAAATGTTTTGGGTTTAATGAATAAGTCTCTCTCTGGCTCGAACTTGTAAGTTATAGAATTTAAATTAAATACAGGGTTGAATTTGAGTTAAGAAAGCTTGAGCTTCAGAAAGAGAGAGACAAATGTAATTGGAGAAAGAGAAAGAAGACAGACAAATTCAGTTAGAGAAAAAGGAGTGAGTGAGACAAATATAGCTATAGAAAGAAGATAAAACTAATGCAGTTGGAGAAATAAAAACAGAAGAAAATGCAGTGACAGAAAGAAGAAAGACAAATGCAGTTACACATAGAGGAAAGAGAGAAAGAAATGTTATTGCAAGTGCATAGAGAAAAAGGAGATAAATACAGAGTGAAAGAGAAAATGATGAAAGGTAATTTCAATTAAGATTAAAAGAATTCTAGCTAGCAACTGAAAAGCACTCACACACTTTGCACACAAAAAAGTCAGGTTTTGATATTTCCAAAAATATTAGGTTTGTACCCCTTTTTAAGGAAAAAAGAAGTACATTTTGAAAAAGATGCTGAAAAATATTTGTAATAAGCAAGAGAGCACTGGACTCTGTTATTGCAAAGTGCACTTGTTGACAAAGCCAGAGATATCTACACTACCGTCAGTACAGCAATGGGCTGATTATTATCTGGTTAAGGAATGTATCTTGAAAGGTTATGAGTTATTTTATAGGTGGTGCTCAGCCAAGAAAGTTTGTCAAGACAACAATAGCCTAAGACAACTGATATTAGTTGAAGAGTTAAAGAACTGTGAAGACCCACCTTGATGGAGACAAGTTGAAAAACAATTAAACTGCTGCTCATGATTATTCCTTAACCCACAAAGTTTCCTTGGTCAGTAAGTCATCCACTAGGCAGTCTTCTGGTAATGGCTATTTCATTTAAATCTCAAACTAGCCTAACTGTTAGGGATCAAGTTTCTGAAGAGACATCGCAGAAATCCTTAATTCTTCCTACATGCATTGCAAAAAGAAAGCACATTACTTTCAATTGCTACAAAGTGCAAAATAAGCAACAGAATCATGATATACCTGTTCCAAATGCTTTTATCTCGAAGCAATACATTTTTGGGTCAAACAAACCCCAGTCTTATTTTATTATGGAGAATTATAAACCATTAATGTCGAAAGGTTTTATATCACTTGTTAGTGATTCTGCCAATCCTATTGTTATTAAAATTTGAAGGGACACATAAGCTTCTTATAGTCTTCTATTATCAGGTCTCTGCTTTTTCTGAAAAGTCTTTTTCTAATATAAACGTTTTTTGTGTTGTATAAATTTGCCATCAGACTTGGCCTGATGACCCGTGACAGTTGGAACAGTTACTTCTTTACCCATTGTGGGCATCCAGTTAATAGTGTTACGAATTTAGGGTATTAAACTATGTAATGAAAAGGAGCAAAAACCAACAAGTGTTGTAAAATTCAACAAATAATTTATTTCCCTAGAATACAAAGTGAAATATGTTAAAATAACTTACGGTATTGCGAATTAAACCCCAATATCCTAGAATTTACATACAAACATACACACACACATACATAAATACATACATACATACATACATACATACATGCATATATAGATACATTCATGCAGACATACATACATACATACATACATACATACATACTACATGCATACATACATACAGTCAGTCAGTCAGTCATACATGCATGCATACAGGCATACATACATTGATATATACATACAAACATGCACACACACATACATACATACATACATACATACATACATAAATTCATACATACATACACACATACATACATACATACATACATACATACATACACACATACATACATACATTGATACATACATACATACATACATGCATACGTAAGGGACGAAATACATGGAAATCTGAAACTGAATTTAACACCAAGTAACATACAATAACCTGGGTCTTCATAACGGTTAGACGTGCAAGTTTATATGATTTGACACAGTGTTCACGATACCAATGATACATAGTTGCAATACCGTAAAGTATATTTTACAATCATGACCAAAAGTTAACGATGTAATATTTTATTTACAAATGACACTTAAAATACAATCATGGATAAAAGTTAAACACAGTATAGATATACATAACACCGGGATATTAGGAGGTCCGTTAATAATAGCTACCATACAGTTAGTATCAAAAATATCTTGCCACTCCTGAAAATCTTCATCATGGACTATCGACTGACAAGCAGAAATAAAACAAACTTCAAAAAAGGAAGAATATCATGAAGGACGACAGTACGGAAATGAAATAAAATAAAGAGAAATGGACAGATCAATATATGCACAAACAATGTAATGGATATAAGATATATAAGTTAATGGGATGAATTGTTTCAGCTCCTTTTGTCACCTTTTAATTTTTTGTGGTCCTCAACTTAAATGTGTCTTACTAGTGATTAAAGCCCTAGTGTGCTTTCAAAGCTCGCATGAATGGTGCCTCTGTTTTGAGCATATACGAACACTCTTTAGACGTTAAATCATACTGTCTTGTATTCTCTGTTAGATTGCAAATATTCAGTAGAGAGGAAGATATTATCTGAAAGTACGTTATAATTACGAAATTATAGATAAACCATCCCGACATAGCTCGTTAAAAATGATGTTCTACACAGCAATAATGAACTTCTCTAGTAACTCAGATTTTCAATCAAGTAATATACTAAAAAGACTATTGTTTTAATTGGAATGCTATTTATTAGTCTCAAAAACTATATGTTTCACATATATTTATTCTGGCTGTCTGTTTTTCGTTCGCGAAGTTATCACTTCTAAATCACCAGCAGTTGAAACCAATATACTGCTCACAACTGTTCATTACTGCTTACTAAAACGTACACGTACACTTTAAATTCATACGAAGCATCGTTAACTACACATGAACAAGCGCATCTTGTACATTAAAGGTGTGACAACGACTCCATGATTACAACATTTGGAACAATATTTTATATGCACTAAATCCATTCGCTCAGCAAGTCATAGGAAGGAAAACATTACTTTAGACTGACAATGTTTGATTTAGTTTTGTGGGATTGGTATGAATCTAGGTAATATATGGAACAAAAAGAAGTTAAATAAACAATTTAAGTAAAAGTACGTGATTTATTTCTCTACAATACAAAATGAAAATTGAAACGACACTAACAGTATTATGAATTAAATCCAAAATAATCCTAAATGTCTTTTCATATCTCCAAATACGCAGAATGTTCTGAAAGATTTCCAATAGCATTGAATATTCGGATAAACCACAATGATGCCATAAAGAATTGTCTTGGAATGATTTGAACATGATTCCAAAATAATGTGTTAACCCAAAGTCAATGAGCGCTTAGTATTTCCAATGAAAAGTTTAAATAAATAATTCCTCTCAAATTAAACCAGAATACAATGTAAAGGTTTCCAAAAGACTGGTATTAAAACAGGAACAAATTTTGTGATTATCAAGTTCCTGTGTATACACATTCTCATTTGTCCTAAAACATAATGGAATGTGTTGATTTCAGGGAATAAAGAATAGTCAAATTATAAAAATGGCTGACCTTGAACTCTTGCTACGCAAACAAGTCTGTTTCTAGAAAGTTCTGAACTAAGAAGCTATTTACAACTTACAATCATGGGCACAAAAGGTAGTTGCACAAACGTAGAATCTACAATCAGGAAAAAAGTTAAGTAAACAATATAGAAATGCATAACTGTGGTTGAACGCCGTTTTTGTATAGAATTCATATGGCATGAAAACAGCAAGATGCAACGAGCGATACATTTTGATATACTTTGTGCCTTATGTAGAATTCACCTGGTATGAAGACAGCAAAATGAAACTAGCAATACATTTTCATATACTTTGGGCATTGTGTAGAATTCACGTGGCAAACATTACGACGCCATGTAATGCTTGATGCCATATTGGTCGTCTTCCAAGCAACCCGATGGTTATCAAACTTTCCATACTGAAAGGACAGTTGTGATAGTAACTGGTAATAGCGAATAAAATTCCCAAACATTCCTAAACTACATATAATAAAATGACTTATTTATTTGTGGGGTTTTTCCCATTTTATTTCACCGTATGTAGCTGTATAAATATTAATCCGCGGAATTTATATCTTGAGGTTTTATCAGTTCTTTGTTCTTATTATCTGTCTAAAGATAATGAAAAGTACTTGACATTAGCAGCTTAACCACATATGCATGAATACTTGATCATAATAATAATGACGACATTGTATAACACATAATCATTCGAAGCTCTAAGAGCTTTACAGCATTAGAAAATACCTAAAACATAAACATCATATATAATGATATGATTACAAAACAAACACCATGAAATTAAAAAACATAAACCATGCTGAAAATATTTAAATTAGGAAACATTATTAGGTCTTTAAGTTTGTTCTTGCAGTCGAAATAGGCGAGTTTTAAGAGTACCCTTGAATGCGATCACTGTGTATTTGTGTCTATGTTCAGTAGGCAATTCGTTCCATGTTGCTGGGCCCTGGTATGCAAAAGAATGTTGTCCATATGACTTCGTTTTCGTAGTGAGAATAATGAGTATACAATTGTCAGAAGAGGAACGTAAGAATCTTGCTGGTGTGTATATATAGGTGTGGTCGGACAGGTATGTTGGACTGGAGTCCGTCAATGAAACGTAGTACAGAGAGCAAATTTTGTGTTTGATTCTGGATTCATTAGATAGCCAGTGTATGGTACAGAGCAGCGGGGAGGTGTGCTCTGCTCGTAGTACTCAAAGGATGATCTGAGCAGCTGAGTTTGTAAGTTTCTGAAGTAGATATTGAGACGAACCAGACATAACTGAGTTACAAAAGTCCAGTCTTTAAGGAACTAATGAACATACAAGAATTTTAATGGCATCAACTGAAAGATATTTGCAAATGGAGATGATGCGTTTCAGCTCAAGATATGCAGACTTGCATATGTTCATGACATGTTGGTGCAAGGTGAGAGTACTGTCGAGAGTAGTTTTCTACTGGCTGTGTGAATTTAATGTTGTTGTTGCTCCTATTTATTGTTTGAGGCAAAGGATGTAAATGAATAAGCCTTTGTGTTGTGATCAAAATGGCTTCAGTTTATCACCATTCATCTGCAGCTTGTTACATGTCATCCATGATTACACATCAGAAATGCACCTATCTACACCTTGGATGGTAGCATCAATTTCAGTTGGGTGGCTAGATTTGTATATTTGGGTGTCATCAGCGTACAAATGCTGAAACAAAGGATGATAATCTATGAAACTTGAGGGCGGCTGAGTGTATAGAATGAAGAAAACAAGTCCAAGAACAGACCTCTGCGGAAGACCACAACATATATCACCTCGGCTGGAGCGTATTCCATTTGCGGACACAATTTGAGTCATGTTGACCAAGTAAAATTTTTAAACCACATTAAGACTGTATTATGAACGACAAATACATACTGGAGACGGTGAAGTCATATATCATGTTCTATTGTGTCACATGCTGCAGACAAATCAAGGAGGGCGACGACTGTAAACTTTCCGCTATCCAAGGCAGAGAAAAGGTCATTAACTACTTTCAGAAGAGTAGTTTCGGTACTGTGGCAAGGGCGATATGCAGACTGTACATTGCTAAAAAAGACTGTTTGAATTTAGATGAGATACAAGTTGGGATAGAAGAACATTTTCTAAGATTTTCTTTTATGAATGGGAGATTAAAAACTGGGTGGTAGTTCTTTAAATCGTTATGGTCAAGTGTTGGTTTCTTCAGCAGAGGCTTTACAATGCCAGTTTTCAAAAATGGGGGAAATTCCCCCGATTCGAGATAGATATTAATAACATCAGTAAGCAAAGGTAATACTGAATCTTAGCACTCAAACGGCAGTGATATTGGCATTGGATCAAGCTCACATGACTTTGGTGCACCCTTCATCACGACTGTACGTATTAAATCCATAGAGACAGGTTAAAATTATGCTAACGGTTGTCAATGAAATTCTGTATCGCAACTGTATGGTGACGACGAGTCAACTGCAATTGTGCTGTTAAGCTTATCTCAAACGGTTTGTACTTTGTCATGGAAGAAATTTGCAAACAGGTCCGGAAGGTCGACTGGAGAGAAGGAGGTTAGAAGTGGTGCACATTTGTTTCTTGACATCGGTTTGTTAGTAATCTCGAAGAGCTCTTTGCAGCTGGAACTTTCCGTGATCTTAGTACTGAACTGGGCTTATTTCGCTGCGTGGATTGTGTGGCATTCTTCTTAGCGGCTTCATAGATTTGCCTATGGATAGTGAGTCTGGTGGACAGACAAAGCCTCTCAGCTTTACGGCGGTCTCCTTTAGCAGCGTGAAGCTTGTCCCTAACACTGCTATACCACGGAGAACACTTTTGACTTGATACTCTGCGCTTGGTTGCATGGGCATGTTTGTCAAGCAATGAACGCAGGCAGTTATCGATTTGTTCTGCTGTAGTATGTAAGCATGTTTTTAGGTTTTCTTGGATGTCATACATTAGTTTCATTCTATTTATCATACGGAGGTTTCTCTTTGTAGCAAATAAAGGCGGAGGGTTAGGAACTAATACGTCAAGATGGCATATAATGCAGAGGTGATCTGATGTAAGTTTGTTGGATACGAGGGAGGACCGTAGAATATTATCATCAGGTCTATGAAGAAGCCAATATAAAATAGGACTAAGTTTATGGGTGGGTTGGTTAACTGATTGTTTGAGGTTGAAAATATGAATGGAATCTAGGAGTTTTGATGTGTACTGGTTTCCAGGACAGTCAGTGTGAAAGTTGAAATCTCCAAGAATAATCAGGTTGCCACCTATCGAATTGCCACGTCCCAGGAGATTCGGAAACTGCTTCAAAAAGAGAGATTCAGTCAGGTTTATTTTCTTCTTGGAGGATGGCGGTAAAGGAAGAAATAATGAACTGATCTTTGTTCCAGTGTGAGCATAGTTTTGACCTGTTCAAACGATGTGTGATAGACAATGAAGGTTGTGGTGTGGTTAAGACGTTTGATCATGGCGTTCTTTGCGATGACAGCAATTGAACCTCCGCGAGAGTGGTGCTGGAACGACTTGATGGAGTAGCTGGTGGGTGTTAGATCCACAGACGTGAGCTCATTGCCTGATGCTTTTAGCCACGTTTCTTTCAGGAAAAAGACGTCCATATTCTGATCGTTGGTACAATTAACTATTTCTCTGCTCTTTTCCGATGGTCCTACTGACTGTGCATTCAGTAATAATTGGAATATATCTTGAATTTCCTCGTCAGTATGAGAACTATTTTGTAAAAAGAGGGCAATTCCCACAAATCATGAGTGTGGTTCAAATTAAGAGAAAGACAAATTAAAAAAAACACATACTGATTAGGTAAGATATATGAACAGTTAAAAAAATTCGAAAAAATTGCTTCGTTCTGTTCTGTTGTATGTTACAATTATCACTAGTCATGAACGTTAAACTAATATGCATTAGTGACTGTGAATATGACATGTATCCATGCGCTGTTCTACAGTGGAGTCTACGCTGTACAGCATGTACAGAAAGACACATGTGCAGAGAATATGAACATAGACCAGACTGTTTATTTTGGGGATCATCACAATGTATGGGAACAAATTTGGTGTCATTATGATTATTACCAAAATACATGTCGAACTGTGTGATCGTCTTCATCATAAAATGATGCTTATGGCAAGTATAGGCCTCTCCACATTTGTTTTAAAAGCTGTTACTGTCATGGCTGTTCCGGAAAGGAAGAAAAATGTTTTTGAAAATAATATATGCAGATAACAGCTCATGTTTATTTTCTCCAAGTTTATACCAAATCCACTTTTCTTTGCCTCTAAATGGATTATTCATTAATGTCTGCGACATTTCTCTTTCACTACACAAAAATCAAACTCTATTTTGCTGTAGACCGCATCAAAGTCTGTGAAAAAGTATCGAATGTGATATTATAAGTAGCAGCAGAGAGTGTGAACAGTCTCTAATTGATTCACTCTCCGTTTCGCAAAATAAGCCTTCCTCGAATATCGCAAAAAACATATTGCGATTGCTCAGTACCTGGTATGAGACGAAACTCTAATTGACTTACCCAATCTATCGCTGATAAGTTTTTCTGATGGCAACAAAATCTCAGGAAAATACGCGATCGCGTCGATGTCAAGTTGAGACTGTTCACCCTCTCTGCTGCTACTAATTAAAAATTGTTATATCAATAATGATTCGTCCAGAATCTTATAATGCTCGGTTAGCTCGAGAGCGACTAGAAGCAATTAAGAAATTTCTTCCTGTAAGAGATTATTTTAGAGAAAACCTACAAGCGAGACAGCAAGCACAAGTTGAATACGCAAAAGGTACAGAGCAGTTATTTAAACCTGTTACTAAAGTTACTGAAAGAGTTGCAACAGCTACTGAAAGTCTACTTGCACTTTCCAAACAAACCGCTGAGCAAATTGTAAAGATAGCTGCTTCTCAACCTCAACTTGAAAATGCAGGTGGTGTTGGTAAAAAACAAAAAAAAAGGAAAGGGAGGAACTGATTTTAGGGGAAAATTCACTGAAGAAGCTATACGAGTAATTCAAAAATATAAATTGAAAACTAAACATGATCTCGCCAAGTTTGGTTAGTTTATTGCCGAACATGTTCTTCTCAGAGATCAATTTTTAAAACCCGAATTCGCTAAAAAAAAAGTAAATAGTGGTACACGGAACAATTGGGTGTTTACAAAAAATCAAAATGTTGATTATATAAACAAAGAAAATGTTAATTACAGAATTTATTCATCAAGAGTAAGCAGCAGGGAAGGGGGACAGACCTAAGGTTCCCGACAAAGAATAAACTCTCCACAGAAAACTCTCTCGTAGAAAGGTTCTATTTACCGAATAAAGGCTTCCTGGGGAAGTTTACTTGTTACTGAACCCTGTTCCATCAATAAAACCTAAGTCTGAAGATTTTAGCTGAAAAAAAAGTATTCTACGTGAATTTTAATTTTTTTTTTTTTGTTTATTGCCATACGACCGACCATAGGTAGGGCCTTCCCTGCTGCTATTATCGAATTGCATAGAATTATGCCAGTCATCGCTAAAAGATTTTATCCAAACCTATCCGATATCTTGACCTGGGATCACATAGATTTACCGTTACAAATCCATGAGGTGTAGCTTGAGCTCGTGAGAAGAAATTTTTGAATTTATTTATATCCATGTCGCCACCGCACCAGGTCTGATGAATATTTCTTAATGTATGAGCATCAACGCCGTTAAAAATAACCAAAATATTACAATTATCTCTGATCACTTTAGGTATCTGAGTATACCTCTGAGTTACATAAATGACATCAGTGTTTTTGTGTCGACCACGGGAGAATATTCTAGCAGGATTAGTTTGTTTATCCAGCATCACGTCGTCGTAGACAACTAAATTATTGATCGACCCATCTAGATCATCAGCAGAGGGAGCCTCTTCGTTGTCGGTGATAAAATCAATTATATTTTCACCGTCATTTAGCAACGCTGCATTTTCATTAAATTCTTTCAATACCTGATAACAACGCTGATCATCCACAGATGGTGCAACCAAATACAATTTATCCCATTTTAGCCATCTCATTATCAGATTCAACAATAATTGTGTTTTTCCACTCCCTGATGGACCTATTATTATCATTCTAATTGAATTGGGCAATGCAGCATGATGCTTGACAGGAACGGATTTTTTTGGAGCTGAAAAATCAATTACATTCAAGATATAATAAATATTATGGATCTATATTGTGTCAAATGTAAAACACGTACACCAACGGTAGAGCTAACGACGGTTGTTACTCGCTACAAGAGATCAGCTGTTACGGGTAAATGTGAAAAATGCGGCACAAAAAAGTTTAGATTTACCTCATCAACTAAAAAAAAAATTCCACGGAGGTAACATCACCTCAAAGTTATCATCGTTACCAGGACTCCCCTGGGCTAAATACTCAGGAGAAAAACACCTACCAGGATACAGCTACTGTGGACCAGGTACCAGAATCGATATCAGATTAAATAATCAGGATCAACCAAATTCAGGTGAGGAACCGATTAATGCGATTGATCGGGCCTGTTTGATTCATGACTTAGCATATTCATAAAGACATTCAACAACGACATCTTGCTGATATAAATTGAATTCACGCAATAAATTCCATAAAAAATAAATCTATCAAAGAGAGGTTAGATTCGTGGTTAATTAAAAACGCAATGAAGGGTAAATTAATCTTCGGTGCTTGTAATTAATATGGAATCAATTTATTATTCCCCTGCTGGATTTTGGCGGGGTAAACCAGCTATCAAGAAAATTGCAAAGGCTGCTCAAGTAAAACCGTCAACGGCTGCTGCTTGGTTATCTAAACAAGCTATATGGCAAATTTACCTACCACCACCAAAACCAATTGAATACGCGCACTTTGATGTTAGCGTACCAAATGAGGTTCATCAGGCTGATATAATGTTTCTGCCACACGATACTGTTGACGGTAAAATCTACAAGTACGTCCTAACCGTAGTAGATATTGCTAGCAGATACAAAGAAGCTGAGCCATTAACCAAGAAAACAGCCGCTGAGGTAGCTGATGCATTTGAGCGAATATATCAGCGAGGACCACTAACCTGGCCAATTTTACTTCAGGTTGATCCCGGACGGGAATTTCTTGGTGCGGTGACCTCATTAATGAAACAAAAAAAATACAAAAATAAGACGAGGCAAGGTTAATATTCACAATGATCAGGCAATTGTGGAGAGATTCAACAAAACATTAGCTGAACGGTTATTTGGTTATCAATACGCGATGGAATTTATTCAGGATAAACGATCTAACGACTGGGTTGTTAGGCTACCCAGTGTCATTTCTGCGATAAATAACGAAACAACGAGTGCTATATCAATGAAACCAGCAATTGCCATACAGAAAGATTTTATACCGATGAAACGACGTGATTTTTCAGCTCGACCTGTTCTTGGTAGTGTCATCGTCAGATATTTATACAAACCAGATGAGTCTGAGGGTGGCAGAAAAAGAGCGACGGATCCAATCTGGAGCACAACGACACATAAGATAGTATCAGTGACAAAATCATCAGGTAGACCAGCAATTTACATGCTCGATTCGTTAGCACCTCAGCGAGGTTTTACTCGCGAGCAATTACAAGTAATACCAGCTGATACTCAATTACCGCCTCAGTCACTTAGATAATCAACCCCACGCCGATTACACTCTAAACACGTCAGCGTAACATTATCGCGATTGTGGCCTAAATCATTATTTATTCTGTCTACGGTAAATTGTCTGGAATCATTTTTTTTGATAACTCCATGTCATTATACAATTACAACCGGCACAATGATTTTTTTGTTTCTCTTTCAGCGATAAAATAAATTCGACATCTAAATCGAATTCACGATTTTTTTTTTTATCGGTTTGTTTATAGCTGATCAATTTTTTTTTTAATCACATACTCGTCAATTTCATCGTTAATATTTATTCTATCTAAAACAATCCGTCCTAGTTGGTTCATTTTTCTGACTCTAGATACGGCTAAATACACCAGATAAGACCATTCTATGTAATCGTCAACAATCCAAACTCGAATATCTTTTATGGTTAATCCCTGTGAAGAATGAATTGTCATGGCATATCCTAACGTCCACGGAGATTTTTCTGCACTCAACATATCACTAACGAAATCGATATCAACAGTGACAATATCATTCAATACAAGATTCTGCTCTCCTTGTCCTGGTATATGAACGTCAATATTCTGCAATCTGGTATCGGCTGGTCTGTAACATAACGGTACTAGCATCGGCAGCAATTTTTCTTGATGTAATTTAAATAATCTTTGCCGAAGTACGTCACGTATTATTTTTCTGCTAGCCACAATCAAATCATTTGGAGTCCACGTTGATAAGAAATCTTCCATGGATGTTTTTGGAATTATTTCTCGCATCACATTGCATTGAATTTTATTTGGTTGTAATCGAATTAATCTCTTAAATTCGCTCAACCGACCATCAAGAGATCTGTAATCGGTGTTGACCTCCTCATAATAATCAACACAATTCTTTAGCCATTCATGAGGTGATTCTCCATCAATAGGATTGGGTTGGCCGTGGTCGCCGCACATAATTACCGCTGTGTTTTTTGTTAGCAACCAATCTAGAAACAACTTTAACGTTTTAACGAATACAGTACAAATTTCATCCCATATAATTACTCTGTTTACGTATTTCTCTCCCATTCGCGAAGGAGTCCATGTACCACCATTATACTTGAAAAAGCTGTGGTACGTACATGAGTTGACGCCGCGTTGACTCATCTCTCGTGCTAATCTGTGTTGGCATCAGTACAATTACGTCAGAATTCTTAAATAATTCTATAATTCTGGTCGTTTTACCTGATCCACCCGGTCCATTCACGTAGACTGTCTTGTATCTCGATACAGGATCATATACAGATGGTGCTGTCGAAATTTCTGATATACTATCAGAATAATAATTATCCTCAACAGGTACATCGGCGTTTTTACAATACCATAAAATACGTTCGTCTTTTACTCGCCATGTACCTCATGAACCATCACCGGTTAATTTTTCCAACTCTGGTAGAAATTTTTTATCAACATAGAATGAATCAGTAGCTACCCTAACAGCGTCATTAGGGAATCTGTTTATCATCGATAGCAGATTTATACTCGCGTACGCCAGCATTGACGATCTTAAATGAGTATACTGCGGTGACTCTCCCTCGAGATAGCTAACTACAGTACCTAATTTTGTTCCGTTTGATAAATAAGCATTTTCTCGGTCACAAAATATACCTCGCTCAGCGGTATCAGCGATTATAAAATCTAATTCAGCTTCATCCATGATCAATCTGCAATGATGTCGCTGATGATCGCACGAACCACCCTGAGTAAATTTTCCGATTATTTTTCTGCCTAAATCTTTCGCGTCGTCATGTTCAGTTGGTAGCCAAACGTCATTTTGTTTTTTATATGATAAAATAGCCTCGCTGACCGTCAACGATGTCAACATCGCAGAATCTAGCATATATCTCAATAAAACAATTGGAACCCATTTTTGTTCTGAAAAATGCTTACCAAACCAAACGTAACATATCTTATGCAAACCATCATTAAATTTAAACGATACAACACGAGCGAACCCTGTCAGGGGAAAATCTGGCAATGATCCATTAATAGATATTCTAGTCATCTCATCGCGGGGATGGCCAAATTGAGTAAAATATTTACTGCACTCTCCTAATCCGAGAAAACTACCAGGATAACACGATATCATGTCAAATGAAATCATCTTCATAAGATTATACTCAGTATTCCATAATCCACCATGACCGTATTCGATACAGCTCTGCTGAATATCTTTAAGAAACTCACATCGAGTTGGCTTCCATGAATTTTTCTCTTTCGCTGCGTGAGCAACAACAGATGGAATCGTGAAACAATTAACCAACAAATTTTCATCCGCAGAGTATTTTTTTGCTATTGCTGTCATCGAATCATGTAAAGATTCCCTTCGGTATAATTCTCCGTTAGGCCGTACGAACTGATCGTATTTCTGATCACTAGAAAACAACCAAATAGATACCGGGTCAGATTTATTTATTTCATGAATAAAATCAAAAATATATCCGCTGTAAAATTTAACAACGCTCTCTCGAGGAAAAATTGTTACCGCGCTGGTCCATGCATGTGAATTATGATCAATTATTTCTATGGGTTCTCCTCTGGATTTATACGCAGATGAGTATAAAATCTCGCCTGATATCGTTTTTACCGTGATGGGAAATTTCAATTTTGCCGATAACACAGCAACATCGTCAATTGATGCACCATCAGCAACAGATTCTGACCAAGCATTAATCTTTTCTCGCCGCAGATCGGTTAACCCATTCCCGCGTTTCGCGTTTGTAAAATGCTCTATTATTCGCTCAGCTACGCAATTTATCTTCGTGGACATCTTCATCTTGGCAAGATTCTCAACGGTGGGTTTATCTAATTTATATACACCATAAACAACAGCTGTGACTGGATAAGCTCGCACGTAGTATGGCTTATCTATTCCTGTTAGTATTCCTGGTTTAGATTTTTTACTCACCGTTACTGATTTTTTCCCGCTAATTACGGGATCGCGCTTGTCTTGAGTAATCCATACGTCATTTTCGTTGTATACAATGAATTTGATTCTGAGTATGTATTTGTCATCACCGAGTAAATCAATTAATTTTTTAGCTCTTGTATCGTTCATTGTATTGTCTATGTCGCTTGTTCTCCATGTGGACCACACATGAGCTGCTCCATCATCGTATAATTCTTTCCTGGCGGGATCTACCTCAGGAACAACATACTCGATATCATCGAGGTCGAATATCTTCATATTATATTTTAGACAAATGTTTAATAAATAAAATGAATAATTGCAAATGGTTGATGGTCGGCTCGTTAAATTGTTGCAACAGGTCATGTAGAAAAGAATACTGTGGAATACATTTAGCTTATATGAAACGAGGTGGAGTTGGTCCAACCAGATGCATCAGATGTCACGTCGGAATACGAGGAAAAACACGTATTTGCTCAGGCTGTGGTGGGAAAAAATATAGAGAGCTAAAACGATATTACAATAAAAAATCACAAGATAGTGATCTCGCTATCAAGTGCGAAGAAGATTATCTAGATAGATTTTCGGACAAACTTTGATTTAGACAAATGGAATATTATATAATGGGTACTATATTCAGGAAGCATCCTATCTATGATAACTACGAAGCATCATGTGATGGTACAGTTAGAAATGCCAAAACGAAAAAATCTGTTGGTTGTGTTAATAATTCTGGTTATCTCAGATTTTATACCCTACCAAAAATATCAACCATTATTTATACCTGATTGATCTAATTTATTTGACGTGTACTCGTGGACTGTTTTAATGTATGGTTTGTTAGATTTAGATATCGCATCGAGTATATTAATCGCCTCATCGCCGCAAATCGGAGGATCGGTTAGTGTTTGTGTTGGTAGCATAGAATACCATACTGGTATATTTAATTGAGATACATAATTAAGAAACTCACGAGGCGGAGCTAATCCATATGAGTCGGCGTAGATAACCTCATGTGGATTTATCGCGTAAGCAACCCAGTGAGTACCTGGTCCGGTGTTTTTATCGAGATTTATAGTTCCCGTTTCATATTTATTGGGACGAGCTGGTAATTGATCTCGCATGAATACTCCTCTGAAAAATTTTATTTTTTGCTTTTTAGCAGCGTTAATTAGATCTAAATTTGACATCGGTGTTATTTTACTAATCGAAGACCTTTCCCGTACCATGAAGGGGGTGTTCCCGGTAGACGATAACCTCGACCTTATTTTTGCCGTATTTTCCACCGACTATCTTATTTACGGCTAATCCTCCTAGTGATCCAACAGCGCCTAACGCAACGGCTTTTGCTATAGCTGGTGCAGCCGCGGCGGCTATCGCGGGTAACGCAGCGGCTTTTGCTGCGATTAGCGCTGTATCGCAGCTAACAGTGGGAAAAATCCACCTGTTTTTACCATATCTTTAATGGCACCAGCGGATAAATTAACCTGAATTCCTTTGTTACCTGATTTAGCTTTACTGAAACGTGCTAGCTGCTTTTTGGTTAGAGATAGCTTATTTGGTCCACCTTGAATTTGATCATGTTTCAACGTTAATTTTGTTCCGCAGGTTTTTGTGATACTCGATTGTAATTTTTTTATCTGACCCGAAGTCAGAGTTACGCTAACGTGCTCATATATTCTATAAATAAACCGGTTGATTTAAATTACATTTTCTCCACAGGAGCGTCCATGATCCTCATGCGACCACCAATACCCTCAAGAATCATGGTCCTGTCGCTGAGTATAACAGCAATTGCTCTAAATTGAGCAGTACCTGCGTTGGTTATTCTTGCTTTAAAATGTATATCAACAACAGACTGTTTTATCAAATTCATATGCTCTAACGAAAAATAATAGATGGGGTAAAATGATTTAAAATCCAATTGAGATATCTGCAGACCGGTATCTATATTTTGATCTCGCCCCGTAAAGCTCCATAATCGATGATAACCACGTGTCACGGAATTACCTGTGTAATCTAATGAAATTTCTTCGATTGGTTCTTGATGTCCATTTATTCGCAGTGAGATCTCGCTGGCATTAAAATGATCAAAAAATCATGTGAGTTCGTTCTTGACTACCCAATCGATTAGCCGCTTGAAGAGCCACAAAGATATGTCGTGGCGCAGAAACACCCTGTTGTGATGCTATATGCCAAGTAAAATTACCGTTGATGTTACTTTGAATGCTATCCGTGAATGTTGTCAACCAGGACATCATTGATTTACCACGCTGATTCATAAATGATAGTAATTTTCCTTCTTCGCTCACTGATGGTGTCATCGATGGCATCCACAGGGTTAGTTTGGTTAGTACAACCTTACCGGCGTCAACACCAGCCCCTCTCCAGATAGCATCATTGCTGTCACCTTTTCGATAAAAGACAATTGTGTGTTTAGCTCCAAAAATAACCCTTCTGAAGTATCTGCAAAAACCAAAAATATGAGATAATGGAATCGCGCATGAAAACCTTCGACGATCACCATCTAGCATTGACTTACGCGCAGCATATCCGAGGTTGTAAGTGTTAACGGTATTATGAAGATTTGTAAAATCAGCACCTGGTCGTGGTACTGTTCCATCCACAGCATCAACCGCAGCATTTTGAGCCAATTGTATCTTAGTAAACATACTTGGTTCAGCACTATTTGAATTATCCTTGGTAAACATCATGCAAGGTCCAGCTGATCTGGTAAAATCGTCTGAGTATCTTGCTAAACCAATAATTGTTGTTGCCACATCAACATTATCATTGATTGACTCAATTTCTCTTTCATCGATCATATATGCGGTGTTCTTGAATAAAGCCATGATACCGTTGTTAACAAATCCAATATTGTCACCCGCGGCATACGCGGTACCATCAGCTAATTTGACGATCTCACCAACAACCTCAATATAAGCCTCGCAAGGAAGAAAATACCGCGTTGTGTCTTGTACTTGCAATTCAGTTCTGCTGCTGCTATTTGGTGTTACCGCGTCATATGAGTAAAATTGATAATCCTGAACAGAGAAATCTTTTCTCACTGGCTCATCCATATTGAAAGCATCATTGGATGTCGGTGAAAACATTTTATTAATAAAAATATTTATCGTCTAAAACGAATATTACCTCCGTATGTGCTGGTGCTAATTACATTTTTAGGTTGTTCTAATGATTGTATCAGAGCCTCTTGTTGCGCTAACATTGCTAATTTTTGATTAGCTGCATCATTTACTACCTTACTAACCTCGGCGGGCATCTCAGCGGTGATAGGTAATTTTGCTGGTGTTTTTTTTTCGCACCAAATTTGATAATTTTTTCTTGATGACATCAAAACCTTTGCTAGCGGCATCACCAACAGCACTGAAGACCTTATCACGAATGACGCCTATTGCTTTCGCTGATAACTGTTTAGCAATAGATCCAACCTTAGGAGCTATCCTGGTGAAGAGATCACCCAATCCTGACCCGTAGTTGTATTTGTATAAGGGTAACCGCGAGTTGACCACGTGAATCTGTACTGGTCGCTGATTATATTTATGGATAATCATTTTTTTTTTATTATTTGATTTGTTTAATCGCTGTAATAATCAACGATCTCATCGATGAAATCGCGGTAAATAGATGCGTCGATGATACCACCCTGAAATAACCTTCTGCAGATATCGGTTGCTTCATTAATTATTTCATGAGAATTATTTCCGGCTCTCATTCCTCCAATTAAAACCTCCAACCGAGATGCATCGTTAACAACGCTATCGCGACAAATAGTATTGTATCCACTACCTGTTACAGGCTTTCGCGTTCGTATTTTATACACATATTCTCTGAAAGATTTATACTCCGGATCATTTAGATCAACATTAGATTTCTTGTGAGCAAAATACACAGTAGGAATCCAATTATCCTCAGTAATCTCAGAATATTTTGGTATCACATATTTTCCTCGATTTTTATACTCAAATGCGGCTATTTCGGTAGCTCTTTCTTCATCTTCAAGCTCTTTGAGGGTATCTTTATTTAATATCCTACTAATATTTCCCCCCGCTAAGTTAGATTTTTCCGGTGGGGCGACAAATTTTTCAGCTTCTTCATATATTTCTCCCTCCGGCGTTAATATTTCCTTATTGACCTCCTTGATGAAAAGTCGATAATCCGGATCGTCATTCTTAAAATCTTTATTATAATATTTGAAATATAATGCGGCAGTCCAATCTTCTGGATCCATATTGATATACTCTGGCAGTAGATATTTATCTCTTTTATCATAATCATGTGCATCAAGCTCAATTATTCTATCACGATTTTTAAGAAATTTAGAAACCTCCGCTTTGAATACATCAGCGGGTTCTGGTTGTTGCATAGGTCGAACCTGCTGCACAGGTTGAGATTGTTTTAATCTTGCAGTATACTTGTTTACTGCATCCATGTAATTAACAAACTTTGGATCGGTTGTCATGGCCTTATTGGTATTGTGATGCACATTAAACACCCATCTAAACCAAAGTTTACGAGCTGCTGGTTTATAATCGGGTTTCAATATCGTTCTTTGTTTTTTAAGATTTTCCACAGCAAACCTAGCAAGATCATCGTCATTTCTGATCGATCTTATTTTATTGATATTTTCTTCGGTAAACTTTTCAATAAAAGGAACTCTTGCAGAAGTTTGTTCTGTTTCATCCTCCTCATATACATCCTCTTCTTCGTCTGCGGTTGGAATTTCCTGTTCAGGTTTTTGTCTAATTCCACTAGGTCCTGCTTCGACAGGTACAGGCCGAGGTCGTGTTTGTTCTTCAATTTTTTTCAATATAGGAAGAATACCTTGTTTCTTATCCTCAATATCTTTTGTATCACCCAAAATAATCTGCTCGGTGGTCTCGGTAATTGGTTTAAATAATAATTCGGTCGACTCAGTAAATCCTTCTTTTGCATCTTCGACGGCACGTATTTTCTGCTTAACCACTTCTTTTATTGGTATATATTTCTTCAGAGTTTCCTGTCGCTCTCTTGATATTCTTGTCCTCAATGATTCTCCAACATCCATGATTATGTCATTATTGATGTAAACTTTAATATAATTCTATGCAATTAGATAATAGCAGCAGGGAAGGCCCTACCTATGGTCGGTCGTATGGCAATAAACAAAAAAAAATTAAAATTCACGTAGAATACTTTTTTTTCAGCTAAAATCTTCAGACTCAGGTTTTATTGATGGAACAGGGTTCAGTAACAAGTAAACTTCCCCAGGAAGCCTTTATTCGGTAAATATAACCTTTCTACGAGAGAGTTTTCTGTGGAGGGTTTATTCTTTGTCGGGAACCTTAGGTCTGTCCCCCTTCCCTGCTGCTAGAGTAGAAAGTTATAATAAAACACTAAAAGAAAAAAGAGAGCAAGAAAGGGAGCAAAAAAAAGGGAAAGGGAACAAAAACAAAAGGATAAAGAACAAAGATGGCAAAAAAGGGAGCAAAAACAAAGAGAAAAGGAACAAAAACGAGAACAAAAACAAAAGGAAAGGGAACAAAAAACTTCCAATCAACCTCCTCCTCCATCGCAACAAACGGAAACAGAAGAAGAATTTCACTATGAGCCTGGTGCTACTGGTAATGGTTTGGGAAGTGGTTTTGTTCGACCTAACAATATTCTTTCCGACATATCACGATTAGAAGTTTTCGTGGGGGAGCTCGTGCTGGTAATAATTCTCCAGAAATAAATAATGAAGCCGCTGATATTTGTCAGAGATTATTCACAGGTGGTATCATGGATATTGGCGCTTAGCGAGAACTTATTAATGAACTCGTTGATGATTACAGTGATTAGATAAATGGTAAGTAAAATAAGATGATCATACACAATGGTCAACATAAACCTGTAATGGTCAGAGTAGTAAAATAGCGATTACCTGTTTATAGAATGAATTACGGAGACGGATTTGGTGATGTTGTTCTTGGATTGTTCAGAAGATTAGCTCCAAAAGTAGCTCCTGCTGAAAAACAATTATCTATGAAAGCTATTGATGTTGTTCGTGATAAAGCTCCTGGTGCAATCGTCAATGTTGCTGGTAAGACATTCTCGGCAATCAAAGAAAGACTAGCACGATTAATACGCAGACAGCAAGCGGTCCGACCACAATTAGTGAAATTACCAAGCACTGAAGTTATGCCTGAAAATGTCAGTAAAATAATAATTTAAGCTGCAAATCAGAAACTGGCAGCGCTAGCAAATCAAGAACTCGGTGAAGCAGGACATAATATTTTAAGTTTAATATCAGGAAGCGGAATTTCCCGAAGCTGTTCACGTGTTAGACGAAAATAATTATCATTAAAATGGTTAATCGCATTCCTGACACAGCATTTGACATAGACGCACTTGTCCTTAAGGACGAAAGTGTTCGTGATTATTAATTTTATTCTTATAACGCAAATATATCTAACGAGCGAGGAAGAATTGAATTACAAATCTACTAAACAAGCAGATACTTTTTGTCCGCCGAGGCTTTTATTGAGGTAGAAGGTGAAATTTTAAAAACAGATGATACTGCATACGGCGCAGACGATCAAGTTGGCTTTGTCAACAACTGCGTCATGGCGATGTTTGAGAGCGCTAGTTATTTGATTGATGGAGACAACATCGAAACGATTGAGCAAAATGTTGACGTTGCTACAACAATAATAGGAATAGCAAGATACCTGATGACTGCATTAGAGCAGCAGGCCCCACAATGATGTTTGCGAAAGATAACTCTAGTCACCCAGACAGCAAACCGTATACTATTAGACGGCCAAGAAACAATGCCAACAACGCTTTTGCAGATGGGGAGAAGGTGGTCATAAAAGCTAATCCAGAATATAATCTAGGGCTTGCAACATGTCTATCAATGTTGGATGGAAATCATAGAAATGTATCATATGCGATTCCACTGTCGCTTATCTTTGGATTTTGCAGAAATGTTAGAAAAGTAATCTTTGGAGCTAAACACACAGTTGCTCTCGTGAGCAGGGATACCGACAACAACGAGATCTGGAGATCTGCTGGTGATGCTGGTAAAGTAGTACTGTCAATACTTTTGTTGTGGATGCCGATAATGACTCCATCGCTTGCTGAAGAACAGCGATTACTTTCTTTCATGAAGACAGGTGGGAAAGTCTATGTTGTCCTTGTTAACAACAACCTCGGATAGCATGCATTCTAACGTCGACGTGGAATTTACATGGCATATAGCATAACAGAAAAATGTTTCTGCGCCACGAAATGTGTTCGTTGCTTTTCAAGAGGCTGCGCGATTAAACTCACAAGAACGTTCCCATATGATATTTGACCGATTTGGTGTTACCGAGGTTTCTTTGCGGATAAACGGACAACAAGAACCAACAGTAAGCATAAAACTGAATTTTGAACACAATCGTGTAGCGCGTGTATACCATCAGTTAATGATGTATATGGGACGTGAACAAAACGTAGATACTGGATTACAGATCCCACAGCATGATTTTAGAACTCTGTATCCAATTTATTACTTTTCACTGGAGCATCTTGATTTATCCAAACAGTCCATCGTTGATATGCACTTCTACGCCAGAATATTTACAGGTGGTGCCACCTACAGAGCAATCGCCGTTATACTTAGTGACAAAGCAATGTTACTTGAGGGTGGAAGTGGTCAAATGAGATTCGTTAAGGCATCAGTGGAAAATCTTTAATCTTTTAGAAACACGAGTATTTTATAAAAATGTCATATCATCATGCTAGTGTCAGTCTGACTCCTGGTCAGACCAAGAAATTACAATCAGCATGAACAAAAAAATCCGGGTCCACAATAACGCTAAAGCACAATCAAATTACAGGCAGAGAAAACAAGCTATCGCTGACAGAACGTCAGCTTAAACATATTTAATAAAGCCAAACAATCCAAAACTGGAATACGACTTGAACTTTCCGCTGGTGCCATCAAAGATACTGCTAAGAGAGGCGGGATATTCCCACTTCTCGCGCCAATACCAGCATTGATAGCTGCTGCTGATCCAGCTGTTGCAAAAGCTGCTGAGTTAGGCGCTGTTGGAACCGCTGCTGGAATGGCATTAAAGAAACCAACTGGGAAAGGATATAAAAAAGTGAGCAGGTCTGAGACTTCCAGGAACTTATCTAGGAAAAGGTCTAAGACTTCCGGGAACTTATCTACGTTGAACTCACAATGGGGTTTTACATCAATGGAAAATTTTGATTTAATCTATGCGGCTAAACAACTCAAAATAAAAAGCTTCAGAGGGGTTTTATGCGTGATCACTTGCCACAATAACCAAACAACGCTGAAACAGGTATTATTAATCTCGATGACAGCGTTGGACCTGGAACTCATTGGGTAGCATACGCGATTGACCCTCGTGGAATTCTTTATTTTGACTCGTACGGGTTAGCTCCACTGCAGGAATTTATCAGACATGTGTCACCACTTCACGCAATGGTTTGGTACTCAACGCTACCAACACAGAAATTAACAGATCCGCCAATATGCGGTTGTGAAGCAATTGCTGTACTTGACTCTTTATCAAAATCATCCTTACCACCTCACAACGCTGTGCACGATTATACAAGTCAACGATGGAAATCTATGATTTGAAACAAAAAACAAAATGAATTATGCTAGATATTTACGGAAGATCTCGTAGTTATATTAGTTTTAAAAATCTGACATAGATTTGTCAAAGTACGTGACCAAAGACGATCTTAATGATCTCATGAACCTGACTGGAGTTGACCGGGAATCGGTGTGGTCACGGATAAAATCCCTGTGTTTACTGACGGCGGTAGAATCAGAGACTCAAGTATATCGTTTACAACTATTAGAGATGAAATTGCAAAAAGTACTGCTAATCGTTTAAAGAATACCGGCAATACAACGACAGGTGAACTCAGCATGAACAGAAATAAAATAGTATCCGTAACAGATCCAACATCTGATGAAGACGTGGCAACAAAAATATGTTGACGTTAACTGCAGCACCGTAGATAATAAATTATACACGTTATGGGCTAAGTACGACGTTCATGTGAGTATGTTCAGGAATCTTCGTAGAAATTTTAGAAAGATTAATGAACCTGCAGAGGAATTCTTTGGTACTCCGCTCACCGCTGATATGAAACTTTCTGATATCAAGACAAACATTGATACAATTAAGAAAACACAAGAAGATATCGTAAGTGAAATTTTTGATATTGTTAACAAAATTAGTCTGATTAAAATTCCTCACAAACAGATAACCAACGCAGTATGCACAGTGTCATCCGGGTTTGCGACATGGCCACAGCAAAATAAAACTCTCAAACATACTGCAAAAGTCACTGGTTTGTATAGACTGTCTGTATTCAGTGCTGCGAAATTTGAGATATTTACAACGTATCCATGGCGGCATTCAACCGATAAGTTTTCTGGAGTTGTGTCTGTTGGGTTAAATAGCGGAACCGAAGAAATATTTATACTGGAAGCAGCTGATAAGAGATTAATCGCAACATCTTACTGGTGGTGTCTGGAGTTTTTTGCTGAAACACCTCAATTGGTTACTGCGTAAAATAATATGGGACTGACAGCGTCAAATGTTCAACAATATAGATACGATCACGTACGTGAATGGCAAACAGCGCTAAAAACCATCATTGACCAGTATACACTGAAAGTAAAAAAATACAAGCGGCGTGTAATCGCGCTGGATGCTATGGTTTATTCAGTATCTGCGTTAGTTGCGTCTACCGGGGTAGATTATCAGCGCTAACGCCAGTAACAACTGCAGTAGCAGTAACAATATGCGTATCATCATCAGCGGCGTTTGCGTTTGTTTTTAATATTATCGCGAAAAAGATATACACGTGCACAAGCACAAAACTCAACGACTACGTTGTAAAATTATCGTCGCTGATACAATATAGCCTCAACGACACAACAATATCAGATTTCGAATTTACCAACATGGTGAAGATATGCAATGAAGTCCTTGGTAAACAAGGCGACGCAGAAACTCACAATTTGAAAGAAAAAGAAAACAATAATGGCCGAACTACTTTAGCACATAGCCGCGAACACAGCGCCGATAAGAACAACGATGATATCAATGAGCTCAACAAACCCTGAATTTGGTATTAATTTTCCAACTGCGATTCCGGTAAGCGAGATCGCGTTAGCACAGTTGCGAGTATACCACAGTTGGCCAAATATCAGATCAAAATCAGTCGGTAGATTACAATCAAATAATTCACTGGTGTTTGCAAATAAAAATAAACAAGATGGAGCCCCCGACTGGACAGTTGTTGGAATACCAAGTTATCAAATCGAACAGATCAATGATGAATTTGCGCGCAGAATAAAAATATCACCGGGAGGGAATGCGAAATAAAAATAACAGTTCATGAACCAACGCTATCCTCTGCAATCGAGATAACCTCTCCCGATTACGCCGTTGATATCTATCAGTCATCACTCAGATCAGTGTTAGGATGGCCTGAAATTCCACCTGAAATACCACCACGTTCACCTGACCTCATCCGGGATGAATTTACAATGGATATAAAAAAAATTATAATGGAACCGAAGTACAGAACAACGCTTTCCGATGATTATTTTTAGACTGAACATGGCAATTCATTAAGATTTTTTATATAAATTATTTGAGTTCGCGACACCGCCGACTCGTCTGGTTGTCGGAGAAGAATATTTTAATTTTCTTTCAATCACAATTACTCCTGAACTTGGTAAATTAAAGAATTTATTTACAAGTATTACGCAGTATTATTCTGATGACCTAAAACAACAAATGATGGAAACAATTCAGCATGTAAATCAAGCTGTGGACGATATCGAGCATAATAATCGAGAAATTCGTGATACGGTAATTAATGAAGAATATTATAAACTTTATGGAACCAGAGAGCCCTCATATAATGTATTTCTTGAATATTATAAAATAACCGAACAACAATTACCGACATTTGTAATACCAGCACTTGCAACCGATGAAATAAAGAAAAGTCTCAACGATCTAATCAATGAAAATTTCCCTAAAATACTCTCTGCGTGGAGAAAGATAACGCCACCAAGGGAAAACATTCTCCGACAAAACAATGACTCCTCAGGGACAGGCCGTCATATATCTCCGGAAATCGTAAATATATCCTCGGTGATGGCGATCAACCTCGTCTGTGATGCAATTGATGGAAGCTATCAGACAAACACAGAAATATCCACACAGGCACAGCAAGGATACATTTTGTATACTTTTACACCACAAGTTCCACCTGGGTATCTTACTGTGCAAGAGCCGGTCAATCCCGTCCATTTGCGATGTCATAATCCACTGTTATCAAGAATAAATTTCAGATGAACTGACCAATCCGGGAACTTGATTGACCTAAGAAACACAGAGTCTGAGTCTATATGTGAAATCGTAAAAATCTACGATTATCAAGGAAACAGCACACATCACTGACGAGGTCTTTCTGCAACTGTCGCTCAGATTCATAATAATTTTATAAAAAATTTATTTTCTGCTGAAAAATCTGACCGATTTTGTAACTCTGATGGGGTAAAGAGTAGTCAGAATCGTGTAAATCAAATAAATTTGTTAATTGTGATAGGGTATTTGGTAGTCAGAGTCGTGTAAATCTAACAAATTTCAGTGAAAAACAAAAACAAAATATAACATTTTACTGAAATCTGTCAATGTAATCAGAATCACAAAAATATTATTAAAAATTTATTTTCAGACTTCATCAAAAGTGTCTAACTATCATTTTCATTATTTGAAATAATTTTTCTTTGTTGCCTAGCACGAGTATTCATTGTCTTCTTTGTCTCATATTCACGAGATAATTCTGATCGAATTTTTTCGATTGCACGAGAGAGAGACAAATTATTTTACTCGCTCTTCTTCTATTGTAGCTAGTGATTGACACATTGCTCTCTGAATCTTCTTTACTTATCGATGTTCAGACGGTAGAGTTTATGTTTCATATTCTATTTTTTTTTCTTGCATTTTCACAAAATCAGAAATATTTTTTTTAAGGATTTAGTTCATCCGATATATTTATGCCGTCGTGTTCTAATTTTTTAATAGCAGAAATAACATCATTTATATTTTCATAATTCATTATTTAGTATATTATATATACCGAATATGTATATTTAAAAGAAAAATATTTTACACTATTATGTGAACTTCTAAGTTGCTCATATAACATCCTAGCAAGTCCAGAATGGTGTACACAGAGGACAACACAACCCCATATGAGCCTCTAGGGTGTTCATAGAACATCCTACCAGGCTCAGAGACATTGCGAAACACAACCCCCGTTGTGAGCATCTAACCTGTCAAACACCAGTCTAGCGGCTCAAGAGGGCGTGTATTGGGAGACGTCACAACACATAGTATTTACACTATTTACATATGTAAACTCCTAAGGTGCCACGGCATCTTAGCGAGTTTACAAGAATACAGTGAACATTAATTAAGGGACGGCATAACACATGTATTTACATCTGTAAACTTCTAAGGTGCCACCGCATCTTAGCGAGCTTACAAGAATACAGTAAACATTAATTAAGGGACGGCACAACACATGTATTTACACTATTTACAGGTATTTACACTATTAACGAGTATTTACAGTAGGACGGCACGGTACATGTATTTACACTATGTATAGTAAGGACGGCAAAACACGTGTATTTACACTATTTACATTTACAGTAGGACGGCACGGTACATGTATTTACACTATTTATAGTAAGGACGACACAACACATGTATTTACACTATATACAAGTATTTACAGTAGGACGGCACAGACAGATTTTGCACACCCTCCCACAAATGAATCCTGGGAGGTGCAAAATAGCACCGCCACGTGGTGACATGGCGGACACGTGTTTGTTTTTCTGTTGAGTTTAGAAAACCCCAATAAAGAATACGAACCCTATAGTATATAAGCTCACTGATACTTGGAAACTCGCGCGATGGGTGTGGTTTATTTGATGTTTGTTTTGTTAAATATAATCGCAGAAAAAATACGGATGAACCAGAAAACTAGACGGATTCAGTAAAACATATATATTGTCTATGAAAAAAATATTATTTATCTTAAATAAACGATTACACCTACCCGTGTTGACACCCTTTGATTTTATCAACATGAAGTAATCTTATACTTCCGTGTTAACCAGTACGGGTATTCTGAAATCAAGGACAGAGAATTATTTACCCCACAATAGAAGACAAGGAGACGGTTACGCCACGAAACCATATGTTTCAGAAATTATTATACAGTTACTTTTGGATTGCAAGAAAATAATACATCTTGAATTTAGTTCCACTTAACAAGTCAGATTTATTTATTTTTTGGATAATAGGAAATGGTGTATATTTGTGCAATCTTCTGAAAGTCACCGGAGAGAACTCTTTCATCGACTTTTACACAATCGCGGCAGAGTTATCTCCGTTATCTATATCTAACACAATTGGGACATACGTGAACAACATTTGTTGTTTGTATCTTATTGAGTATGCTGATTTTTATATTTTATTTGTTATTTTTTGTACTAAAGGTATACGGATGTCAAAATACTTACCGACCGAGTTCATTGATTGAAATATTATTTCTTCGCCACTCTCTAAATTTATGGATACAACTGCTTTCCTAGCAATTGTTTTACATCTTCCACTATTTCCGAATACACAATTTTTACGTTGTGTAATAGCTTGAAGATTCTGTAAATTATTATTAAGTTTTTGTCCATCAATATGATTAATCACAGGACCGTCTTTGATCTTCCAGTAAAAAACCTCGAATACAAATCTATGATTGTAATACTTGTTTTCCCCAACGGCGAAAGTTAGATAACCAGCAATATTAACAACACCAACTGGTTTCTTCAGCCGACAGTGTCTGACTATACCATCACGAGATGCTTCATAATTCTTGATGATGGGACGTGGGACAAATTATTTTTGCTCCATTTATATGTAATATTATTTGTCTAAATTATAACGTAACTTTAAATCTAGCTATATAGTCTTCAGGGGTTCTTATAACCTTAATAATGACCTTGACAGAGTCAAGATTGTTATGTTTCTTATCATAATAACGTTTTTAACTCTCTATACCGTTTACCGCCACACTGCAAACACAGCTGTGTTTTACCTCTAATTCCAACACCACACCGTAAGCAGGGTTTTGGACCTAGACTGCCTCTCTTTACACTTTGTGAATGTTGTTCGCAGACTTCATTTACGCAGGATTTGTTACAAGGATTTGCAGATCCTATCATAAACCATTTTCACTGATTCATTATACATAATATTTTTTATTTAAATACATGTATTAATTATAATATGGAAGAGTTTGAGAGATTATCTATAATCAAGCCTTGGGAAACTTCCAGATTCGATCTTGACAGACTAACCCCTGACTCGCGGAGGCGAGCTCTGACTGATCTGATTAATATTATCAGGGATGCTAAAAAAGAATTTCGTGATGATGGGGCGTCTCACACGTTGTCGACATTTAAAATTATACGCGATAACAAAGTCATCGACAAAGGTGTAGACGAAGTTATTGATGCTACAATGAACGATACACGAGCGGAAAAGATAATCGCTTACCTTGATATTCATCAAATCGATCAAACGTATTTTTTCAGAATAAAGTTTATTTGCTAGCAGATGATGAGTGGATTGTCCGTGACAAACGTGACCCTGTCACTGCTAATGGAAAAACCGCTGTGTTAAGTAAAAATTCCAAGCCAAGATTACTGACTGGTATTGAAGACCATATTAGGTTCGAGCGTACCCTGTGACCGCGGTTATTTACGGAATTTATCAGCTAAATGATAACCCCGACATTAATGATCTTGCACCAATGAGCTTTTCATCGATGAATTGTGTAGCTGAGCGAGTAATCGAACATTTTACAAACGCGATGATTGGAAATGGATTAAATGATTTAAGACGTAAAATAATAAATGATTGGGCTGAATCGGTTAAGGATACCGGAGCTACAATAAATGATGTTGCCGAGTTATCAAGTAAATTAAAATTTCCAATAATAATGAAAACGTAACCGGAGAGGTTTTATATGAATCAAAGAATAAGTCGAAGGGAGCTCCAATTGAAATTATTGATCATAACGCACACGCGTGGATCAGCGCAGTTACAATATTTCCACGAGATCGAACTGTAAGATTTTACCCAGACTCTGGGAGAAACATGTTTGATTTTATTTACGAGTTAAGTAAAAACGATCCTGTCAGTATGGTTATTTAAAGGTTCAGATGATGAAAAATATGATCAATTTGTACGACATAACGGCTAAATATATCGTCGAGAATCTCTTCACGAAACGATGAGAAATCTCTCGCAAAGACATTCAAAAAATACTGAGCAATTATTAAAAAATTGTTTTACAGTTCCGTCAGTTGCTGCCCACGCTGCCAGAGAGAGAAATTCATGGAAGCCAACGCGATTTGAATTTCTTAAAGATGTGCAGTTGAGTTGTTTCGAATATGGACACGGCGGTTTGTGGAATACCAAGTACAACCACAATGACGTTATTTTCGTAGATATGGTCGCGTGTTATCCTGGAAGTTTTCTCGGGTACGGGGAGTGTTCTGGATATTTTAAAAGATTTGGACACCCCACACACGAGATGACGCGAGTAGCAATTATTGGACCACTACCTCATTTTGATCTGACAGGATTCGCCTGTGTAGTGTCTTTCGAATTCGCTAAAGATTTTCATCCGGTTTGTTATGTTTGGTTTGGCAAAAAGTTAGGCACAATTGTTACTTACATTGATGGAGAATAAACACAATATACACATCTAAGATCTTCAATGCTCGCTTATGTTTCTATAAATTTATTATCAATGATAAATAGATTTCCTCGCACCGCGGTCAGAGTTGCCACGGATTCATTTTACAACCACCGATTCATCATGGGGTTCGTGGAGAATAAAAGAAGAAACGTTACGTGATTATTCAGAATCCGCTGACGTTACGATCAAAGATATTTATTATAGCAATCAGATATTAGAATTATCGGGAAGTTCTGGCAAGACGACTCGAGTGATCGAATTATTTCGACAGAATTCAGATGATATGATTGTGCTAACACCTACACACAGACTCGCGAGAGAAATGAAACAACGAGGAGTACAACCATGTACTTATCATAGCTTTTTCAAATACAGCGGCGTCACATGGACTCCGAATGAGAGAGAAATATATTCCAATGATCATCATTTGGGATGAAGTGTGCACAAGTGTCGTTAGAAACATTAAAAACATTTCTTGATTGGTTATTAACAAAAAATAAATACAGCTGTGATAATGTGCGGCGATCACGGCTAACCACCACCGTTTGTTGGACCATCTCCACACGATTGGTTGAAGAATTTTTTTGATTATTAATCAGATATAACTGATGATCACAGATCTCTTGATGAAGAATTAAAGGTGTTAAAAAATTAATCAGACTACAATCGAATAAAATTCAGTGTGAAATAGCGCGTAAAATAATTCCAGAACCTTCTTTGAAAGACTTTTGGGAAAGGTGGAGACCAAACGATTTGATAGTGGCAAGTAGAAAAATAGTCAGAGAAACACTTCAACAGAGGTTGTTTGAAGCGCATGAAGAAAAATTCTCAGCGTTACCAGTACCATTGTCTTATAGAACAAATGATACACGAAGACAGAATATCGACGTTGATATACCAGGAAAAACCGAGAAACAAAATCTTGTATCAAATGATAAAGTTTTAGTCCCCGCCAATGTTGTTGAGGATGCGCTACACGCTGATGATAAATCCCCGTGAACGCTAGGATACGCAATGACAATGCGTTCATCTCAAGGACTAACTATTACTGATACAGTTATTTGGATTGTTGATGATAGTATCGAATGGTCGAATTTAGTTTATGTCGCATTATCTCGAGTCAGAAGAATATCTCAGCTGGGGAGGATTGTCATAACAGCTACATAAATTGTTGATGATATCCTCGATAATGATATAGTAAAAAAAAATAGCAGGCTATAAACAATGTGACCAAAAAAATAAACGCGATTTTGATCTTGACGCTGAATTTATCAACGCGCTGAAGCAGCAGCAGAATAGTCATTGTGTGAGTTGTAATTATGTAATGTTATGGCAGTATTCGAGTAATAATTCAAGACAATTTACCGTAGATGGAAAAGATAATAGTCGCGGTCGTACACGAGAAAATGTGATGCTGACCTGTCATGAATGTAATCGACGTAGGGGTGCTGACACTCTTGGTGCTAGTTAAGTGATCGCGGTGGTAATTGTGTGTCTTCGGGAATTACTTGTAATTGTTCACGTGTAAATCCACGTTGAGGAGCAGTTGAATCTAATCTGTAGATTGCAGGTCTACCGGCGGATCTTACCACGTTAGAAATTTTGTGTGCGGTAATACTCCAAACAGGATCAGTCGCTCTTTTTTACCGCCTTCAAGTTCACCGGGTTCTTATAAATATCTTAGAGTCACATTGCCCAGCATTGGGTGTTTTGAAAAATCACGTAGTTGTATTATTATACGCGCGTTTTTGATTGAATTAATGGTTTCAACGCATTTGTTCGAGTTACTTCATTATTTAGCGCAGCTATCACACTTGGTAATCTTGCAATCCATTCACGAGATCTCTTGTCTTGAATGAATCCCTTCGCGTATTGATATCCAATTAACCGCTCAGCAAGTGTTCGATTAAATCGTTCAACGATTGCCTGATTACGATGAATTGCAGTATGTCCTCGTCTGATGGTGACGTTATGTTGCTTCATCAACGACGATACTGCACCCTGAAATTATTTGCCAGGATCAACCTGTAACAGCTGTGGCCATAGTAGACTACCTCGTTGGTAAATTCGTTTAAATGCAGAAGCTACCTCAGTTGTTGTCTTTGTTGATAACGGTTCTGCTTCCTTGTATCTACTTGCAACATCAACGACAGCGTATTTGTACGTGCTACGGCGTATATTATCATGTGGTAAAAATAAAATATCAGACTGATTAACTTCATTAGGAACGCTGACATCAAAATGTGCAAAGTGAATTCGTTTAGGCGGTGGTAGCTAAATGTGCCATATTGCCTGTCGTGCTAACCACGTTTTAGCAGTTAAACGTTCGACACCTGCTGCTTCGGCGAGTTTACTAATCGCTGCTTTACTTTTCCATTATCCTCTTGGAGAATAATAAAATCGACTCAATTATTTCAATAATTGGTTGATTAATTACCGTTTCCCAATACAAGCTTACCTTTCATTGCAGATCTCACCAACCAATTAACTAATGATTCTTTGAAAGATTTATTCGTAATGGAATTTAGCGCATGAAATAATTTTACATTTGCGATATTTCGCTGCTGAAAATCTTAACTTTTATAAGCCACATCATGAACATGACACGCTTTATCAATAGCATTTATTGGATACTCGCCTGGTTTTGGTTGGTCTTGATTATCAAGTCTGATATCAAGTCTGGTTTCAGGGCCACAGTAATTATATCCTGGGAGGTGTTTTTCTCCTGAGTAAATAGCCCACGGAGTTCCTGGTAGTTTGGCTAACTGGGCGGCAATATCACCTCCTCACTTTTTTAAAAACCCGACTGTGCGGGAATAAACTTAAATATTTTTGTAACGCATCGTTCATACTTACCTTTAACTGCTGATCTGTTATTTTTTATTGTAATAGTTGTTATTGGACGTGTGGGAGTACGCTCCCTGTATTTCACAGAATATAAATCCATAATATTTATCTATATTTCTATAACATGGAGGTCACTGACTTTTCTGCGGTAAGAAAACGAGAACCGGTCAAGCATCATGCTGCGTTACCAAATTCTGTTCGAGTGATTATAATTGGAAGGTCCGGATCTGGTAAAACGCAATTGTTACTTAATTTGATAATGAAATGGATGAGATGGGATAAGTTGTATTTGGTAGCTCCGTCGGTTGATGACCAGCGGTGCTATGATGTACTTAAAGACTTTAATGAAAACGCAAAGACAATAAACGATGAGGATGTTATTGAATTTATTACTGATATCGATGAAGCGCCAAGTATTGATGATATTGATGGGTTTATTAACAATTTAGTTGTGTACGATGATGTGATGTTGGATAGACAGACAAACCCTGCTAGAATATTCTCGCGCGGAAGACATAAAAACACGGATGTGATTTATGTAACCCAGCGGTATACCCAAATTCCGAAACTGATCAGGGACAGTTGTAATTTTCTTGCTGTGTTTAACGGAGTTGATACACACACGCCGAGAAATATTCATCAGACTTGGTGTATCCGAGATATGGACATAATTAAGTTTAGAAATTTATTTAGTCAGGCTCAGTTATCCCCGCATGGTTCTATCACGATAAATTTGCATGATCCGCGGTCACGATATCGAGTCGGTCTTGGTAGAATTTTTAATTAATAGTAGCAGAGAGGGTGAACAGTCTCAACTTGACACCGACACGATCGCGTATTTTCCTGAGATTTTTTGCGATCAGAAAATAATATCAGCGATAGATTGGCTAAGTCAATTAGAGTTTCGTCTCATACCAGGTACTGGTTCAATCGCGATTTTTTTTTTATTGCGATTTTCGAGGAAGGCTTATTTTGCGAAACGGAGAGAGAATCAATTAGAGACTGTTCATCCTCTCTGCTGCTTAAGTCATTATTTCACACACTCTCTCCTAAATGTTGCATGATCCTTAAATGAAAGAAATTCGATATCACTATTATTATAACTTTTAGCCCTTTCTTTACAATCAGAGCTCCATCCCTGTCTCACCTGTGATGAATTGTGCATTCCAATAGCCACCATTCAAGGTAATTAATTACTAGTATTGGTGACAATTTCCGTACACTTTAGGTGTAAATAATCAAGTATGAGTCATCCCGATGTTTCTACACCGAACTGTCACATGGCAGTTTACATGAGCATGTAGATTATATCAAATGCTGCATCAGTTTAACAAACTTCGTACGCCTGCAACACATCACTCAAGCCATGTATATTGTTACATGAACTATGTCGATAACACTAGGTTTCGTAGAGATAACACATTGAAGCTGAATAGGTCAGGAATATGTGTTATAACATCTATTGAACATTCCAGGTAATGAAACGATAAACAGTAACAATGCAAACTCTTATACACGGGCATATGACCTACTGGAGAAGAGATAACAAATTTTATATTGACAGGTACATGCCCCCATGTTGACTTAAATCAATATACTTGACTTCCGTATCATTCGTTTTGCTCGGGTTTGAAACTAGAGACACACAAGTTGCAAACAGCAAACAGCTAAGTATTTTATTTTCTTTAAGTAGGCCTGCTCAACTGTTAGTAAGGTAAGATTTTAAACGCTGTATATAACCTTTTCTTTAAACATGCAACCAACTGTCGTTGGAAATTTCGTTAATTGTGTTTGGAAAAAAACGATGTACCAAATATATTGAACATGTGATTACAATAAGGCAGAGTTGTGTGGGATAAGTGGTAATGGCATATCATCGTAGCATATACGTTTAGTCTTAGAGACTGACTTGCATGGTAAGCCTACAAGCGTACTTGCCTAGACCAACTTGCGTGGCGCAATTGTACTTTCTTAATCTTCTCTCGCCAGTAGTAATATCCGGCGCTTTAGCTAGTGACATTTATATAGGCACCAGTATGTTTACATCTTACTCTCTCCTCGAACGGGAGTGGTTTTCTTAGAAATGCCCACAGGTTTGACATGGAGGGGATCTTGATACACGTTTATATGGTATTCACCTCAGGTGGGTTTTACATTGTGTCGTAAGAAATGCCATTATAAAAATATTCATAGGATCAACATGCGGGGACATTTGGGCCATATTTGCAAAATATTATATTGAAATTTTGTTGACACGCACTTAACTACCCAGTGCATGGTTTTTCGTTACAGACCAACTCGTTACTCTACTATCCATCACTCTCCTTTTGAAATACAATCCAGTGCTCACCAGACTATCCAGGACTCGCCTTTTGATATAAAATCAACACACACCAGATTTTCGCGAACCCACTTTTGATTACAATCCAACACACTTCTCTACAATCCAACGAAAATTATAGGAGAGGCACACGCTATGTTTAAATACATGTAAATATATTATCAGACTAAGGCAGGTGTGTTATAGGCAAACTATACCCTCATAGAAACATACTATATAATCACACATAAGAGATGGGGCAAGATGTTTTAAGTTTTAGTTGTAATCATAGACATACACAAATAAACAAACATACAAAATTTGGTAATGATTGAAGTTGACAACGTTCTGGAGTACGATTATTTTTCCAATAATTTAGTACATTGACATTTCGCTACCTTATGGGCAGAGACAGTAGATAGCCATAATGTTCACAAACCACTTCATGTTTACCTTTATCCTGACTGATTGGCTATTTTAATCACATATTGCGAGCATAGTGCACACGCAATAGCAAAATCGTTTTGAATCGCTTCATTACTTGAATATTCTTTCACAATAATACAGATAAACATTAATTTCAACATATTTACGTACTAAAGCTAGCAAGGGATTGAACTTAAATGTCCCTTAACACGCCGTTTCGTACTGATGGGCCTAGCTACAAGACGTACTAAACCGCTACCAGGACGTTTCGCTACATTATATATTAAAGCATGTACTGGTTGAAATTAAAACAGACCGTTTAGCACTGACTGACATATCCATACGAATTAACTCCTTAGGTACGGTAAACATAGTGGACACATGAAATATTGTTGAATGAATGCATTAATATTTGAGTTTGGTCATATTTAAGATGTGTCATGTTGCGGCGCATGCGTTGAGATGACAAAAAGAAATTTCCTTCCACCTCAAAACAAAACGTGGAGCAAAACAACTTTTACTTGTCTCTGTCACCGTATTAAATCCATTGATCCAAATCAAAACCATAGATCGTTTGCTTTTTATTTCGACAATGGGAATCGTCTATTCTGAGTGGCTCCCCGTCACCGATACAAGATGACGATTTTCAAACCATACGTAGAGTTTGTCTGTCAAAATTAAAATGCACGTTTTAAAGAATAGACGAGATTAACCCCTTAAATATCAACCAGTATTAGTACAAGTTTGGGACTTATTTATCGGACTACTTTATGGACCATCGCTTTCTAAGGACGAAAATCGAAATAAAGTCTTTTTCCTAATGTTGCCTGTGAAGGGATGAAATCTCTGGACATATGGTTGCTAAACTGACAGACAAACCAACCACCTAGAGAGAAAGTGAGAGATTGGGGGTACAAGAATCATATCATTGTTAATAATGCTAAGTAAAAAATAATAAAGACTTAAATCAAATGTAAATATAAATGTTTAACACTTTTTTCGAATTACCTTTACTGATTCTTCATTTCGCCCGTGATTGAATCGCCATGCGCTTAATGTTTGAAAGGCATGACCGTAGATGTTTATAGTGTTCTAATTTCTTAAATTAAACCACTTTTTATGTTTAAAACATAAGTGGATCTTTTATTAATTTAATCAATATGAATGAAGCCAGAAGCTAATAAAAAAGAAATTATTAATTTTCAGAAAAGACTGTGCATTGCAATATTAGTTTGTAAAGCTAAATATTTAGAGGACACATTGGGCAGGGTTGTGAAGGGACATATCAGACCGTTGGAAAGAAAAGTATGTATATGTTTTATGAGATAAATAAATTGTATGTAAAATATGCACGCTGTATGTTTCGTATGCTACTAATTGTATGAAAGATACGGGGCATCATCAAATTTGATGTCATTGTCTATTTAGTTAAGAATAAAAAATAGAGTTTAGTACAACCAACTCCAACATGTATTAAAAACTAGTCCACAGTCTATATATTCATTGAAACTCAACGATGCACTATCTGCTAAAATTATAAGATACTACAAAATTTATGACCCCTATAAAACAAAATGTTCTACCGATTTATGTTTGTCAACATAATGTAACTATACAGTAATATCCGCTATGTAGCTGATAAGAGCATGTATCTATGTGTAATATCCGTTATATAGGAATTATTTGCAGGAAGTAGAAAGCGACAGAAGTGGCAACCATGGTAAAACCCACAGCAAGTACCCCACTCTTGTCGGGAGGCCCAGTCGGTACTTCACTGCCGTCCGTAACAGACTATGGAGGGACGATGAGAGGAAGTGAGTCCACAATCCAAGGCAGCGAGCAATTGGAGGCTCATAACCAACCATATAAAGTTTCTTTGGTTTTAATCTTCTTTATGGCATTTTGCGAGCGGATGGCCTTTTATAGTGTCCTCAGCAACCTGGTGCTTTTCTGCGTGTCCAAATTCAACTTCACGGATTTCAATGCATCTATAACAGTTTGGATTTTCTCAGGTATAGCAGACATCACTCTCCGACCGATTTTGAGCCAGTTATTGATTTGTTGAAATTTCTCTTGTCAGTATATTTGTACTTTTGCTGATATGCTGCGATCGGACAACTCCTTCTGACACTGTGTCAAAGCATCAAATTTGCTAAATTGTTCTGAGACATTGAGTAGATGGCAGCTAAGGCATCGAATCCTAAACAAAGCCATGGGTAGTCATGAGTTTTTCAGTGATGTACTAACTGTATGCTATATATGTTGCAATTAATGTGCTTCTTTATGCTTGTAGTGGCCTAAAATAAATAAAAAGGCGTGGTGAAACCCAACAAGCATTCAATTTTCTAAAATTTAAATTTATTTTCTAAATATAAAATCATGCAAACAGACAGAATTGAAAATAACATTCAATGTATTTATTCATAAAATTGTATCCAAAATTGTAGTATCAATTTTACATTAATAGGAAAGATATTCGGAATAAAAGTTATAATGTGTTTATTTGCTAACGTACTAGCACCACTGAAGATTCACAGTTCTAAATCCAAACTATTTTATTTGATGGTAATCCCGTGAGATTAGAATATCACTAGAGTCCTTGAAAGTGTTTCATCATCCAAAAGAATTATTTAAATGTTCAAACCCTTACACAATTGCACAATCCTTAAGCAAGTGTCTCTTTCAGAAGAAATACTTTCCATTCTTCATGTCCAACAAAGATATTATGAATAAATCACGATTTCCCCTCGCGACTCGTGGAAAAGCTACATATAAATGAATAATCCTAATATGGTGCTTTTATTCTGTTTTATAGTTTTTGTGTACGTAAAAGATCAACAAAATCTGAGCCCCTAAAAAGGATCTGGAACATTTAATGGTCATGTTCTCATCATTTCAAATTATTAGGCGAATCAATAACTATGGCATGTATGATATCTCCTCAGAACAAATGCAGTCCTAATATCATGTGATGTTTTTGTGACCTCCATTGAAAATAACGCGTAACGTACTGGACCGAAATAGTTGTTGACTTAACCTTGCCAATAGGCCTTGATTAATGAATGAAGTGTAGTATGTATTTTACATGTACTTTTGCTATAAAACAAGTCAGTCACTGAACTTAAATAATTAAAATATTAACGTCATAAATCCAACGATTTAAATAAATCTATACTATACATTTGATATCTGCCCCTTTCCGCAGAATTTCGCAATCAAGACACGTGCATTTCTACAAAGAAATCAGAAGGTGTTTATACTATTCCAATTTAGCATAAAGTCAGAAGCAAGACACTTATATTTCTTCATTCAGACTATAAACCAGTACCTTGGTTAACTATTCATTACTTAATAAATGCAAAAAGAAAGAAGAAAACATATTTGTGTCTTTGTCTACTAATGAAATTGACATCTCAAACGCTTTTCATATATGCAAAGCACTTAAATTTAACTTTCAGGAACAGCTTTTATGATTACTCCCTTGATCGGAGGCTACATTGCTGACTCCTTGTGCGGACGGTATAATACTATTCTTGGATCTGGATTTATATTCTTCATAGGTGACTATGATTTTAGTTATATCAACGAGTAACCTAGTAATAATGTTTTAGGCGAAATAAATGCATGTCTTCGCTGATATCAATTAAATCAATTTAAAATGACTTCTTTTAAAACTTAGTACTTGATACCTGACTCAAAAATAGACCTCTGAGCAGGAAGTTTTACTTGATTTTGGAACCTTGTTTTGATCACTACTTTGACTATTTGCTCCTAAAGTATAGTGTGGTTACTAACCCCTACATTTATATTCCATCTGAATAACTATTTAAATATTTATTCAAGCCGTACGTTCTCAAGTTGGAGTTTGCATCTGAAGCAAATATGTATGTGTGTGAAAATCAGACTTAATTTGTTGTTGTTGTTGTTCTAGGGTTAACGCCATTTTTCAGCATAACATAGGCTGTACATGGCGGCCAGTATAACTGGTGGAGGAAGAACCCTGGAAAACCCAGGGAAGAACCACCGACCCACGAGAAGCTACTTGGCAGGCAGACTTAATTTAATAACCTCTGTAAAGATTAATATGTATCTACTTTAGCATACGTAAGTAAATAGGTACAATTGAATGGGATCTTAGAATCACATTTTAATGTATCTTCTTACTTTAAAGGAAAAAGTATTCTGTTCTCCTCCTCTGGTGACTGGTTTGGAAACGACAGAGAGGTAAGGAGAGAGAGAGAGATAGAGACGGGGGGGGGGGAGCGGGAGTGGCGAGGTTAATGCAAATTTTCATATACATTTTAAATACGTGTGACCAAATGGAAAATTCTTGGAATAATTTAATGACTCACTAAAGAAAACCAGCAACATTTCTCAAAATCTTGTTTTGCCTAGCAAATTAGTATGCCCGAAGAACAATATAGTATTATGACAGATTCTAAGAAATCGTACAACGAAAAATAATAAATTAAAAACATTTGTTATACGAGATGTATATATATATATATATATATATATATATATATATATATATATATATATATATATATATATATATATATATATATATATACATATATATACATACATATATATATATATATATATATATATATATATATATATATATATATATATATATATATATATATATATATATATATATATATATATATCTGTGTGTGTGTGTGTGTAATATAATGTTTTTCATGTCATGGAATCTTTGATTTTAATATTACGCAAATAACACCATTAATCAATTGTGAGGAAGCATGTAAATCAATAGACTAAGTACTGCTAATACTCACAAAACCTACGGATTATGTAATGATTGAAATAAAACTGGTGCCAGATCAAATAGATACATAATAAATATTGATTTTGAAGTAGTTAAATGTTAGCGTAACAATGCTATTATTGAAGGCATTATGAAATTACTATACCAGTCAGACCAAGGTGATAAGCGTACTTTTTTTAAGCAGAGCAAAAGGACAAGTCCGGTGAAAAGTTGAACGCTGCGGAGCAAACAAAAAGAAATAAATAGAAATTTGTGAAAAATATATAATTATAAAATTCTACAAATAGAGATAATGTCTATTTGTTTATAAGTATGGACGACTGTACAGTGTAGTGAAATCTATTTGTGTTTCGGAATAAAACTATTATAAGAGAATTAAGTTACTAGTTCAGCGAGATGTTTAAAACAGTGAGGTTTGAAGAATGAACAAATTACGTATTTGATAAAAGGAAAAACAAAAATCTGTATTCAGCAAGACTTAAAGTGCAACTTGAAGATCTAAACTGTCCATCAACGATAATTCAAAATAGACATGCATAGTGCTTCTATTCAACAATATTTTTTGTTGAAACAATATATGCAATTCTGTACTTGATATATGCGTATCAGATTTAAAGATGAAAATTGACTAAGCTATTGATGGTGTATGTACCTTTCTGTATTTGAGTGACATGGTTTTGATAAAGGGCAGTATTATTATATATAAAAGCAGTTTCATCCAAACTTGTATGAACTTGCATTAAATCCTACCATCAAAATAAATGTAATAACTAACACTATTCTAAATTCTGATAAACAGTATGCGACAGTACAATAAAATGTTGACGAAGTCAAGACGAAACGAGTAGAGATTATGTAGGAAATATAATTAATACGAAGAAACTTCTAGTGTCAGATCTGCTAATGTGATCCGATACTCGGATTTTCAAATGATATATTCTAATTTAGGTGTATCAAGATAATAATAAACAATTAGTTGTTTATATTGTTACCAATGGTTCCAGGGGATACCAAGTTTATCCTTTGAGATAGTGTACTAATTTCTTATTCAGCTTGATTCTTTGTCTCACATTTTAATCAATGATGCAAGAAACAGACACTCCCATGCCAAGTTAAGTACAATAACATTTTGAGCAGGAAAGAAAGAGAAAGACCAGAAGTCTCAATCAACCTGTTTATTATACCCGGAATACCACAAGAGAACATTGGTTATGAATGTTGTCTGAGTTAAATAATTGCCAATATGTGTTACGCTCCTTTAAATTTTGTCAATGAATAACTCATCATTGTCCCCTGATATAGCAACAAATCCCCAATACCTGTCATACTCTTTTCTTTGAACTGTGGTTTCAGCCGTAATCTTTAATGTGACTTTGCTCTTAACATTTCAGATAGCTTTTCAGTATTTTCTCTAATGCTCCGCTCCATCTCTGTTATATGCCCATCTAATTGTGATTGTATCTCTCAACAGTTTAATGGTGTTCATGCAATAAACCTCATTGTTTAGATCAAGGGGTTTCATTTCAACATTTCTTTATTCTCTTTTGGGATATGCAACTTCTTCAGAAGGTGTATAGTCCCCAAATTATCTTTTCTCTTGTATGCTGAGTATCTATTTTACTGGAATTTACTTTCCCGACATTGAATATGTAATGATAACTCTCTGTTCATTTTGTTGTCTTTTCGTACCCGTTTGCCAGCGAGCTCTTTTTCCATTATCTCCATTATGTTTCCTCATGAAGTTGCATTGGCTGTCCTTTTATAACAGTGGATTGCAACTAATATATAGTTTCTTTTTTCATTTATAGGCACCATTAGTGTGCCTATTTGTGTCCAACCAAATGTCATTAACTAGCTTTCTCCAGGTTTGTCTGAGCACTATAAAACTAGTTGGTGATAGAACTGTTCAATTTCCTCACCATCTATTTTTACCCAATAGGCTATTTTGTAGATTTTAAAGTTGTTTTGCATTACAGTTGTATTTCAATTTGTTCATGTAATTATCTTCTTATGGGTCATGTTTGTTCAGATCGTGAACTTTGAGAAAAAACTTTAATTTAAATATCGCAGATAATCTCATTAGATAACTTGAAAATCAGTATGAATTAGAGTGCAAAAGTACATAATCAATCGTCTACGAAATTTGAATTGGTTGTAGCTATTCACATAGAACAAAGAAAGAAATATGGCTTGACATTGTGACTGAAGAAGATCTGTCAAACATGGATGATGCAAACATTAAAAGAACATACAATCTTTCTCAATGACAGTGGTCTTAAAATTTGTAAATTATTGTCAGATGTAATTTATAATGTGTCATCACCAGTTAGCTGATATTTAAGTCGATAATGTACACATTTTACATCATGAATTGTAAACTTTATGACATGTCTTCATACCAAATTAAATGCTATACTAATTTTGTCATTAAAATTGACTTGCTTTCACCTTCACTGAGTACTAAATAATTATATATGTATTAAATGTTAGCTTAATAACTCTGAAACATATCAGTTTATTAACGGGAAAAGTAATTAAGATAAAAATGGTATGCTAAATAAATATATACTGGTTGCTTTGTTATTATGTGTTTTTACCTCATACCAACATACCTATGGCAAGTCTCGTTTTAGGAGTGTCTGTGTACTAAGCTATAAGCCAATAATTAAAATATACTAACAAATGATGTCGAAAATCTTCGCTGTAACTAAGTTAGCAATCTAAAATGATTTAACTATTCAATTTTGCAATTGTATCACTTTATAAATGATATTTTATCCATATTTTGTATGTTTTAATGGCTATCATATATCTAGCATTTGACCAATGGAAACATCTATGTCAGATATCAAGTACTATTATGCTGTGTGTGATTTGATGTTGTCTCTTAGCGCATACAAAATGCAAATCCTTGCTGCCTGGAGGAATCTATTATTTTGAAAATTGTGCTCTCTATGTAGTATTCATTTATATGTTATCTGTGCTAATTCCTCATTTTGTTTTGTATTTTTGTGGTACATTGTGTTTCCTTTTCTAATTGTTTGAGATATGCATTATAGTAAGATTTTTAGTGGCAGCCTTTGTTGAATTTAGTTGTACCTTTCTCTTCCCTGTATTAAGAAAAAACATTGATATTCATGTATCTAGTATATAAAACAGAACTTGCACTAACATTTCTGTTGAATAAGTCATCATGCAAATAACTTGTTTACGACGTTGACAATATTATGATCTAAGTTGCAAGTAACCATGTAGAATAAGCGGAAGACTTGATAAACACAGTATTATATTTTAAGTTTAAATTGCGAGCCAAATAGACTTATTTAATAACAAATAGAGCAGTACACCTAAAAGATGTATACATACATCAAAATCAGTTGCCACTCCAAATGCTAATTAATGCCGTCTTCAACATCCAGTTGCAAATTAAATGTATCATCTTCTACAACTGTATGCGGAACGAAATAGAAGAAACACTGTATTTGTTATACATTGATACAAGTTTGTTTGCTTTTGACCGTCCAGGAAAGTTTATGTACGATCTTGAGCATTTGATGACTATTTATATGAGCTGTAAATATTATACCCTGTTATATGCTTACTCACCCTCCAAATTTGTTACGTAAAAGTTTTGATAAACTCTTAATTACATCATCCTTTTTGCTTATAATCATTATGAAAAGACACATTTTTCAGTGCTAAAGTTTGTATTCTTATTTCTTTTTAATTTGTCTTTTCCTAAAGTCTAATTGTTATGCGTGGAGGGCGTTTTATAGAATGAAATGGGGACATCTTCAAATGATGATCTTAGGTAGTGGTTCAATGTCATTAAACATTTGATACAAATCTTGACTATGCATCAGTTAACCATGTATTCATTTACAAGATTTAACAAATTAATTCGAACTCTTGTCGTACTGATTATGTTTAATTCACGTTTCTTCATGTTTTCTAATTACTTTGTTGATGGAAGACACATAAAATAAATCCATTTTTTTCCCCACTGGTTTTAGTATTGGCGCATTAGGTATAGAAGTATTATATTTGGTTTAACTGGACATATTTTAATATCATGTAACTGTTTTGTATATGTTTATATGTGATCTTGTCCATTTAACCTCTACAGCAATTTTTCCGCAAAGTGACACCTTCATGTCTATAGAATCTACACGAGAAGATAGTAATATGTGGAATACACCACTGACCACCACCAGGGGAAACCACGTTGTACAGTAGATCTTACTTTATGACCAGTTTCAACATTTGTACTGCGCTAGCTACGAATTCTCTTTGGCCCATTGGACATGACATTTACGATTTTTGTTGGTATTGTTAATACAACGCCTCGTGCATTAGTTCCACATGATTCGAGGTCCTCCAAAGGGTCCTTCTGACTTCCTAGTGTGCTTTATTGCGTTCACATGACTGTGCATCACTTGTTTTAACGTATATATTTTGTGTTTTACCTTTTGTTGGCTCTCGTGTAAATCCCACACAATACAAATTCCCTTATGAAATCCTTTTGACTTCCTAGTGGCATTTATTTATATGCTCATATTAGCTTTGTTACACGGATGGACATTCTGCGTGCATCTTATATCGCTTTTAATATTCAGAGCTTTTTTCCTCATTTTGAAGATAAAGCGTATGTGTTATATAATATATCTATCCTTATAGAATATTGTGGTTCTCAAATAATGAAACTGGAAACAGATAACCCATGAGAAGAGATACCATTAGAACAAGCGACATCCTTTCGAACAGAAGTAAAATATATATATATATATATATATATATATATATATATATATATATATATATATATATATATATATATATATATATATATATATATATATATATATATATATATATTTGACCAGAACGGTATTCACAAATGGTTTACCAGCATACCAGAGATATTTCATTACTGGTTCATATCAAGGCAGTGCGGTTTCCGTAATTGTCTTCAATGACTCATGTTTCTAGCAAGACTTTAACTTGTGTTCATACCCTCAAATCTGACTACTCCATTAATGTTTTTCAGGACTCGAGATCTGGCTTCTATGCATCATGTCAAAATGTTCCTTCTCCTGACAGTGATAATTTCAATGACCAACGTAAGATATTGTCACGATTATGTTTGGCTGAAACGGAAAACAAATAAAAACAAACGGTAGCTAATTTGTACTTCGATCGTCAGTCTTTACTATTGTGTCTTCAAACCCCAAATTCGACTAAGTCGTCGAAGGTGTGAACAAACTTAATATCGGTAAAAGCGAATACGAAATTAATTCATGAACTCGAGTGACCCATACCACTTTTCTTTATTAATATTTAATACGCAAAAACAGCTGTATTTTATTTTCAGTCTGTGAGAGAAGCATTATTTATTACTAGCATCGCCGTGATAGCCATTGGGTCAGGTGGGATGCAGGCAAATATTGGCCCCTTTGGAGCACAGCAAGTCGCCCACAAGGGTCTGAGAACGGTTCAAACTTTCTATCATTGGTGAGAAATTTATTTCCATTTCGGCCAATGAACCCTTTTGTGAACACCATTGTTGCAAACCCAAGTGAAAAATAGGCACTTGCTTTATCATGAATTTGCATGATATTTTTTATGTACTAAATGCGTTAATATAACCTCCAAATGATAAATCAAATTGTGTATTTTATCTGACTTCTCTTTTCAGTCAAACTAACTTCAAAGTTTATCAAATCCTTAAGGTAAATATGAATGTAATATCCTATTCATCGCATGACCTATAAATAACTAAGCTCAGGTAGAATGCTTTTAAAATTAGTTATAGCAGATCAGCCTAGTCAGCATTTATAATTGTATCATCTATAGTAAAAGTCACACAGGTCATGTATGCATTCAACATCGATTATTTCAGCAATTAGTGTCATTGTTAAGAATTTGATTCCACGTATATTTAAATGGCAATTGTTCACTTTATTTGGATCCTCGTTCATCTGTATCCCTTTGGAAGGTCATTATTTACACGCTCCAAGAAATACCCACATCAAAGTCAATGTTAAGATAGGTAGACACTTTTGGACGAGATGAACCTACAGGTGTGAGCCAGTACGATCCGGATTAAATGTCGCGCACTGTGATGTCAACATGAAAGCTGCAATGCTGATAAACATATACATACTACACTATATTGTAAAGATCAGATCCTGGTCAAAATAAATTCCCACAGACTGACCTAAACCGGGAATGAATTGTTAGCTTACAATGTCCCTGTATATAAATATTCTCTCACTGACCAAAGACGCAACAGATTGTTCTGGAAACCTAATAATCCTAACAGAAATATCCATGACTTCGAAAACATCTTTAGGCATTGAACTCAAGTTCTAGGAAATATCTTGCTTACAAACTGTGGTAATGATTAAATGTCAGGTTAGCAAACCATCCACAACCCTCAAGCACGGAGAGAAGTCTAGCACAAAATATAAATTAAATATGCATAAGACTGCATTGCCATAAAAATGAACTATAATGTTGGAGAATGCATTATTTTCATATGTAATAGTAGTTTTGATGTTATGACCGGTATATTTAAAGGTGCACTCATGGATTTATTTATCTACGCAGAGGTTTCATCTTTTATTGGCTTTGAGAATTCTGCTTTCTCTGAAACGCGTTATAGTGCAACTATTTTAGTTGCTACAGTACTTACGAGTTACACATTGAACTTGCACAGCCGATGCTATCCTCAGTACCTATTGATGGTATTTGCAATGGCGGAAACTTAACACCTTTTATAACTGCAATTATGTCATGTCATGTACAATTAAGAAATTGACAATGAATACGCATAACTTAGCCTACTTTTTCGGGCTCAAATGCTAATTGTGCAAGACAATTTATAATCTACGTGTGTTACACACACATACGTACACACACGCATACGCACACACGCACATAGTGTGCGTGGAATGTATATGTTACGGGTGACAAAACGTTTATTGCCTATGCCTTCTGTCGCTTACTCCACTTTGTGTATACAGTATACCTATTCCTATGTAGACATATGAATATAGTCAGAAGCAGTTTAATTTAAATATATGTTTAGGTTATACTGGATCATGAACCTGGGGTCAATCATGGCAAGTACCGTGGTTGTCTACATTCAAAACACCGGAACAAAGGAAGGTTTTTGGCATGGCTATCTCCTATCCCTTTTGATGCTGCTTGTTGGACTAGTCGCATTCGGGTGTGGAAGGAGAATGTACAAGCACAGGATGCCCTCTGGTAAGTTATGCATTAGTTGGATATATATTCACGTTGATGATTAAATAAATAGACGACGGTCAATATGAAGTTAAATAATTGCGAATTTACATTTCTGGTGTTAGTTTGGTACCAGCTATGTTTATCACCGAACATTATTAGTGTCAAAGCAAGTTGATTTGACGGGTATTATCTTACCAGAGATCTCCTTTCCGACAACACTCATAAAGTTTGTCCTTAAAAGTACAGAGTAGTTATATGGCTGAACAAACATAGCAGATAATGAGACAGACAAACAGACTGACAGACAGAGAGAGGGATGAGAATTTGTCAAACACAGGTTGTGACCACCCAGGTGATACTTATATCAAGAGTGAATGAAACTTACAGATAGATAAACAATCAAGACCTTACAGACAGAGGTTTGAGGAGGAGAATTTGTCATACACTAGCTGTAACCATCTAGGAGATACTTAACTCAAGAGTAAATGGAACTTACAGATTGATGAACGTTGAAAACCTTACGTTTTAGATGTCAGTTTGGCCTGCTAGATAAAAACTGCATAACATTACATTTATTTGATAGTAAGTTGCTGTCTATAACAAAATTGAGGAAGCAACACGAATTGACAAGACGTTTAGCGAATGTATTCAGGAAACATTTGGAGCAAGAGACTCTTAAATAGGCTCAAAATCTCAAAATCAGAAGTGATACTAGGAGTTTGCATACACGCCTATGGAATTAAAATTGAACATCAAAGTAAATGAACGTTGTTCCAAAGGTTCTTTATTTTAATTAAGTTTCAACTAAACCAAAGTCTGGACTAACCTAAGCAAAAGACCAAGTATTTGTATATCAATTACCTGTATACCGTACGTAACGAGCATTATTACAATCGCGTAGAAGTACCAAGCAAAGCTAGGCAAATAAAATTATGAGAGCTTCTTTGAGGATTATTGCTCCAGGTCTAGTGTTATTGATGACGGTACTAGAATAATATTTTTTTTGTCAAACAAAGTTAGCTCAGATTAAAGACAATAATGGAAACATTTAGAATAGATATTTATTGTTTGTAAATTGTTTTTACATCTGGTCACTGTAATCACTTTGCAACTGAAACAGATAATTAGAATTGTACCTATGTATGACTTCAATGATAAAGCAGTTAAGGATGTTTTAAATATACGGTTTTGGAGTGTCATTGGTTTGTAAAATGCAAGGTGTCTCGCCGTCAAATTCACCCACCGGCAACAAATACGCACCCTTTAAATTAGATAGTTAAACAAGCTGTGAGAACCGCGAAACGTTTTACAGTGTTGCCATATTGTTAATGGATGAAACAAGCATCAGTGACGCAAATGCAGTAGATCAATCATGAATATGTTTGGAAGAAACTGTTTTGTTATGACCGAATCTATGGAAAGTTGAAAACCTCTTTTAAATTTACAGAAAGTGTTTTGAAAAAGGTCATCACTGATTGTTATAAACGCTGCAAGAGAAGACAGGACGAAATTGAAGAGAGAAGTTCAGATAATATCCTTCAGCAGGACGTTGCAACATTGCTCAAAATCCTTCCCATATATGGGTTCGTGGCAGTTTATTGGATAAGTAATTCACAGGTAGGCAATACAATTATATCGCGTAAAATCTTATGTCTATAAAGTAAGTGTATGGCACAAGTTAAATAAACATAGGATATTCTAACGAAATTTGCATATTCAAATACTACAAAATAAATCGTCTTCATTCATGTCAAGAGACTAATCCAGCAAGTGGTGTATTTGGTGATTCTACAAAGAATTATATTAAGTGCGTTGTTGTATGCATGGTACTATTTCTTGTGAGTCGCGTAAGAGTTTCAAGATATAAAAAGTAATATATAAATAGTGCATTACATTTACCTGATAGACAATAATGTATAAAATCTAGCAGTTTGATTTGAGATTCTCTGTAACATGAGATATTTGGAATAGTGTTAGATAATGCTTCCCAAAGTCTGCAAAATACGTTTTCTTTTGCAGAGTTCAACCTCTCTATTTCTTCAAAGTGTACGCTTAGATATAGGTAAGGTCCCTCCGGCGTTATTAACAACCTTCAACCCCGTCATGGTTGTTTTACTTATTCCGCTCATGGACTTATTCGTATATCCAAAGCTGATCAGATCCGGCAAAAATCCATCCATCTTTCAGCGAATAGGCAAGTAGATCATCCATTATTATCTTTTTCTGATCATTAGATCCCATACCTTTGAATTTACTAGCACAATGAGAATGACATGTAAACAGATCATTAATGTTATAGTGCATTAAGTGTATTAAAAAGGGTGTCAGTTATTGCTATTTCTTTTCCTAACGTATTTGCAAATGGTCATGCGGACGACAACCGAAGAATACGACAAAGATTGACTTTCGAGATTATGTTAGTGATATACGAGATTAGTTAACCTGAGATTACTAACTCTAGACACAAAGAGTCGTGATTATATCCATATTAGTAGTGAAGTGGGGCGATATAAGCTCAGTGGGAATTAGCATTAAAAAACACCCTGGGGGGATATAGCCTCAGTGGGAAATTTAACATTACGGAAACCCCTGGGGTGATATAGCCTCAAGGGAAATTAACATGAGAAAAAATCGTAGACCTGTTGAGCCTCAAGGGAATTTAACATAGGCAACAAAAAAAAATCTTGGGCCTGTTGAGCGTCATGGGGAAATGGAACAGGGTCGGGACCCTATTTTAATACGGTCCCGACCTGATGGGTCTATGGAAATGGAACAGGCGAAAAATGAAACAGGGAGGGTCTCTATTTTTTATTTTTTTAAAACAAAACAAAATAAAAAAGAGGTAGGCAATGAAAGTCAAGGTCTTTTCGAGCTACTGGAATAGCCCTGTAAAGGGCCTTTGGTTTTCTTCTTCTTCTAATTTCTTCTATTTCACCACCAGCTTCTTATTTTCTGTCCTACACTTTTTCTATTCTTTTCTTTCTTTTCTTCCTCCTTTTTCTTCTTTTTCTCTTCTTTCTGCTTCTCCTCCTCTTCTTTCTTCCTCTTCTCATTTTCTTCTTCCTTTTCAATTTTTTCGTTCCATGCTCTCATCCTTATCCTTTCCTCTTCATCCTCCTTCTCCTCCTTTATTTCTTTCAACAGATCACTGATGATTTCCTTTAGTTTTCTTAAATTGTTGATCTCCATCTTCACTCGATGGGGACTATAAGAATAGTGATCCTTGTTTAGGTTAACTAACATTTGCTCCATCATGCCCAAATTGTCCAGGACGTCTTGCAATTGTTTCGTTTTATCAAGGTGGTTCGAAGCTATCTTCTTTTTTATTCTTTGTAGAATGGTGCGAACGTCGAACGTTGTGGGTTCTTATACGAAAAGTGCGGACGTGAAGGAAAACATCCCCTAAGACAAATCTTATATTACCTAGATCATGTCAAATAACGCGCGGACGTGAAGGAAAACATCCCCTACTTTTCTGATCTCATATTATCTACTATTCACATACGTAAAGCAGAAATAAACAAACCCAAAATCTACTATCCACACACGCAAAGCATTAAAATGAAACTTAAATCTACTATCCACACAAACATACGTGATTGATTACAAAACCCAATAATCTACTATTCACACAAACGTACGTGAGCGCTTACAAACACATAATCATATACATGAACACATACAATCTTAACAGGAAAAGAGTGAGTGTTTATAAATACACTACTTCACACTGGCAAATCGATTACTATTTCTTTTCTAAAGGTTTGGGTAGCCCTGAAAAGGGCTGTTTGTTTTGAACTCCAGGGCACCTAGTTAATGATGGCACCTGCCAGGCCTGGCACCACACACACATCTTCTACTCCAATCTTTCCAGTTGACTCTTTTGACTGGGAGCGCAGAGGGAGGATAATTGGCTTCAGCACCCCAATCCTCTGTCTCTGGTATATTGTAAGTCATCCTCTCTCCTATTTTCTTTTCGTCCTGTTCCCTCTGTCTTCTCTCTTCCTCTTCCTTCTTTATCCATCCCTCTTCCACTATGGCCTCTGCAGCCAGCTCATTCACTATACGCCTGGCATATTCCAGGTGCATCTGGAGTTCTAGAAGCTTTACAATTATTGTATTCATTGTCTTGCTTTTAACAGGTCGACGATGGGTAGCCCAACTGACGATTAATTTCTTATTTATACTAAAAGCGCGGACGTGAAGGAAGACAAAACTTATATTACCTAGATCATGACCAAACAACGCGCGGACCTAAAAGAAACACTCACTCACTTTTTTTATACTACCCATCACTATTCTAAAAAAATTTCATTAAACCAATAATATACTATCCACATACTTAAATCTGTCAAATCAAACCCAAATCTACTATCCCCACTCTTCAAACAACAAAAAAAAACATTATCATAATCTGCTATTCACACAAACGTACGTGAGCGCTTACAATCACACACACACACACATTTTTTAACTAACAAAAACAATTCATGTGCTTATACACGCACTTCTATTTTTTAACTTATTATAGGCAATCGATTGTTATTTCTTTTCTAGAGATTGGGGTAGCCCTGAAAGGGCTGTTTTTTGTGTACGAAGTTGAAGCTAGGGCGAACTTTTATATTCTAAGAATGCGACGTCCTCTGACGATAGGCTCAGGTTGCTGCTGCTGCTGTTGTTGTTGCTGTTGCTGCTCTCTCTGCTGTTTCTGAAGTCTGTACTTCTCTGTCCATTCTTCTTTCTACCTGTTCATTTCTTCTCTGAAGAGCTCTTCTATCAGGTCTTCAGTGACTTTTAACATTCTCACATTCTCTATCTCTTCAGGCTTCGGTATCAGACTGTGTCTGACCCTATGCAAATTCACGTAGGCTTCGTTTAGCTTAGCTAGTCTGGAGCACATCTTCGTAGGAGGATGAGTCGACAATGGATGGTTAGACTGTAGACTACCGCGGTTTTAAAAAGTCAAAACGCGGACGTGAAGGAAAACATCCCTACACGGTTTTCGAGTCGGACCGTTCAATGAGTGTCATGAGAGGGATAGAGAGAAGTCAAAGAGCATGAATCAAGATTCCTATAGCCAAACAAACCACAAAGGCATTTTTTTTCAAAACACATTTTTTGTTATTCAAAATCACTTAACACTAACAAACAACTCTAACATTTATAACAATAATCAAACAATATAACATCAAACATTTTTTCAAATCACAAACATTTGTTTTCAACTAACACTTTATTTTGGACAGGGTTGACAACGTTGTGAATTAAATTGTGATTTCCACTGCTGGAAGTCATTAGGCCATTGATGGACACTACGTTTCCTAGCTTGAGACAAAAGACCAGTATCATGGTCACAAAACCATCGATCTACTTTCACATCGTTTCTAGAAGAAGAATGAGGATCAAAATGAGTTACTAAATGTTTTAAAGAATAGCCCAGACTGCGGTGATGCAGAAAATACACACAATATTGCCCACACACCAAGGAATCTGTGCCTTGTAATTTCACATTATTGAATCGGGTGGTCTGAGCATTTCTTCTCATAAAGTTTGTGATATCGTCTTCCAAAGGCGGCAATCCATACGAATCGAAATATTCCATAGATCCTTCTTGAGGAAAGTAGAAAGCTACCCAGTGGGTTCCTGGGAGATGACTGTCGTCCGTGTTGATCACATAAGCTTCATGGTCTTGAGATTTGCGATGAGGGAGTTCATCTTTAGCACAGACGACAGGATTCCAAGAAGACGTGTACGAGCTATGGTTCAAAAGGTAATAAAGTTCCCAGGTATCCATGTTTTTTCTTCTTCACAGGTAATAATAAGTGATCAATTCGATCCTGACTTTTTGCTTGAAAATGTCTGACAAATAACGGTTTCTGCGTTTCGTCTCCTCACTCTGATTCAGGAGAGCTTCGATACGATGGATCTCTTGAGTGGTTAATGGTGGACAAGAATGTTCACGCAAGTCTTTATACCACTGATGCAACACGACTTCGTCCGAGATGAGACTCCAAGCTTCGTCCAGATACTCGTCCAATTTTTCTTCTTGACTCAGCATCAGGCATTTATCGTGTTCAATTTGACTAGAATGATCGTTTTGACATCCATAACACTCTTTCTTGATCAATTCCGTAATTTTTTCGACCAAGTGTTTGGCAAAACAGGAGACTAAATGGGCTTCTTGTTCTGGCCATCTAGACTTCTTCATGATAACTTCTTCTTCCACAGTCTCCTCACATTTCATGTCTAAAGTTTTTCCACTAGGTAAAGAGGGATAACAGTCTTCCATGGTTTCTAATAGTTTAGAATGACTTCTCTCAAACTGTTGATTTCTATCGTATTGTCAAATTCTGCATACAGGATGACTTTCACCGTTTCATCAGGCTTTCGGTTTGCAAACTGAATTTCCACACGAATCTGACCGGATTTTATAGGGTGGAAATGTCCCTCGTCGCTGCCTTGGTCTGTAGTGAAATCGAAAGCCCACAAAGCATAGCCTCCTGCATAATCTTCGTACGATATGCCGTGACTGGTGTTGGTTCCTAACTGTCCGGTAGCTTCGTACAAGGACAAGTACGACCTCAAGTAATTCATCTTATTGGGAGAAAAGTCAGGTTCGAAAGGTCGGGTACACAAGGTCTTGCCATCGCGACTGACTTCGATGTTGGACACGCCAAAGTGTTGAAAGTAGAAAGGATTTTTATCGACAGCTCCGTTGAAGGCTGTATTCTCGGCGATACCAACGATCAAACGTTTGGGTAACTGTCCTTGGAACAGATGATCTTCGATCATGGATCGCTGACCCTTGGGAATGGTGAAGGTTTTCACTTCCACGCGTTGTATCGGATACTTGGCGGTCGTTCTGCTCCACGTGTGAGTGATGTCGTTTCCCACTTTAGGTAACACTTCCACACGTCGTACGTAGAGTCTGGCTTCTTGGCTTTTGGTTTTGTAATCGTCACTATCAGCCATTAAATGGAAAGCGGTACTGCTACGATTCAGTCTCAAGCGGACATCCACCCCGTTCAGCAAATACTTTTCTTGCAACCACATGTCCAAATGCAAACAACCAATCATTTCTAAACTCTTTCCATCTTTGATTTTGTTTTTTCGTTCTACAAATCCCTCATTGTGTTCTTTCTTTGTACCAGTTTCCAATTCTTCAAACTGACCCGCATCGTCAGCTTCCCATACCGCACAGGCATTGAGATGAGTGTTCTTGGCGTTTATTCCGTACGTCAAGAGATTTTCCAGGTAGGCGCGATAAGGCTAAGTATCCATGCTGCTAGTAACCAGTTTGTTATTCAAGTCCACTCCACTGAACAAGGAATCCATGAAATTGTTGACGGGAGCTACTGCTTCAGTATCTATATCACCTCCTGTCTTATCTAGAACTTTGACTTTCAGGTACAAGTAACTGCTATTCAGATCGATGTAATCTTCGGGCTGTCCTTTGATTTCAAACTCGATGGGAGCGGAATCGGTCAAAGAGGAGACGGGATGAAATTCCACCCACTGGGATTCTTGCATCGTCATCATGGTGGGTGGCATGGCAAACAGATTCAGTTCCGACTTGGAACAAGCATAAGACTCTCGGTGCATCATGTTTTCTCTTTCTCAATAATCGAAAACGTCTAAGTCTCGAACGGTTCTTCTTTTCTTTGTCTTTCTAGCTTAGACGTGTGAAGTCTGGTGAAAGGGTGTTTTCTTCGTCGTCTCTTTCTACCTTGTCCATGCTGTGGCGTCAGGGAAGTAGGAATGCCTGACTCGGTAGCGTGCAGGGCATTTATAGGTGTTTCTCGTCGGCCCAAAATGTCTTTACCCGTTTGCAGCAAGACAATTTTGCCTGCTCTCAAGAAGGCTTCTTTAGGGTTTTGTTTGTCGATGATGACATTTTGGAGAAATTCTTTGCCTTGCGTCAGTGCGGCATCTTTCACCGTGACTTTCCCTTTGGTGAATGGAATATTTTGTCCCAGATCTCCTTTTATAGCAATGTTGACACTGTCCAAATAAGACTTACTGACAGGCAAATAGTGAGGATATACAAATTCGTGGTGAACGTAATAAGTGTTTCCACCTTCCTGGTCACTGGTTGTGGCAGAATCCACTTTGAAAGGAATGACACGCAGTAACGGCACGGAGGTGTGTCCCACCACGTTATACTCCACCACATCGGAGTACACAAAGATCAAATTCAGTCCTTGGTTCAGTTCTACAAGGAATCGAAAAAACTTGTAAAATTCCGTATTGCTGTCGATCTTCGGTTTAAAATTTGGAGCCATTTTTGGTTCTCCACCTAAAATATCAAACAAGTCAAGATTAAAACTGATGGACAACGTTTGGGAATCGTGAAATTTCATCAGTAAGCGACGAGCCACTTTATGGTACTCCAGGGTGACACTTCTTTTGATTCTGTTCAGGACTTTGCCAAAGGCTAACTCGAACCTGTAAGTAATGGTATCCACCAAATGTTGACCACTAAAATAAAACCCTGACGGAATTTTCAAGGTGTAAATACTGAAGGGTAAATTGTTGGATGGTCTTGTGTCCGCTGAAAACCCGATTTCATTCATGGCTTGTTGCAATTGTTCGTTCTTGATTTCGACCTCAAAAGTGTTTTGCTTTTCAGTGATGCTTTGGATTTGTGTAGGGTGAATCATTTCTACTAAAGCCACTTCCCAATGGGCTTCGTGATCTAATTGGATGGCCTGAGGTAATTTGGCCGTGTAACAGCATAACGTGTTGTTGGGAAAGACCTCCATGGAACTGTCACTGGGTAAGGTTAAGTAAAATTGGTTTTGGTGACTCATAATTCCAGAGTTCTGTGACTGTCCGAGGGGTTACTAGACGTCAGATGAGTGTTTCCGCCCAAAATGGGGTTGTTGTTGATGTTGGAGTGGTGACTGACACTGGCACTGGACACAAGGTTCCCGTTGTTCCCGTTGGAAGAGAATTTCAGGGAAGGATTGGGAAGCAGGTAACCGATGCAACTGTTCAATAAAATGGTCCACAGTTGTTTGTCTCCTTCTTGCAAACTCAAATTGGCAATGGCTACCCCGATGACACAATACACCACGATGATTTGGCAGAAAAGACGATTTGCGTTTTAGGCACACGTTCTCCACACCACACCCACAAGGGTTCTTTTTGTAAATCTTGCAGAGAAGAACTGGGTGAAGGAGTGGTAGCAGCAGTAGCTGCGTCTGTGTGAAATGCATGATGGTCACTTCTTTTTATAATCGATGACTTGCGAAGCGTCGATCCAAGAATCAAAACTGGGTGGATATCCTTTCCAACGTAGTTTGACTTCTTTGACACGTCGTTTGCCCACTTTACGGGTTCTGCGTTCGAGAATGCTTTCGATGTCGTACACGTCGTCTTCTTTTTTGGTGACACGTTGTAACTCGGGTAAGTAAAACGTTCCTTTGAGCACTTCTCCGTTCATGTCTTCCAATTTATAGACGGCAGGATCACTGCCATGCACTCGTCCAGTGACGCGAAACAATTCGGTAGTCCAGTTCAGTAAGTAACCTTTGTCGAAAGTGCGTTTGGTTTTCCCAATGCGCACCCAATCTCCTACGGCCAACACTCCACTTTTCTTGGGGACAGCCCTCGTCGGGGACGTACCAAACAGGCGATCAGACACCAGCACTTCGTTGTCGGGAGTCACTTCTTGCGGGGCACGTCCAATACTTCGATGGTAAGATTGGTTGCACGCTTGCACCAGGTGCAATAAGATGTTGATGTACTTCAGAGTGTGGTGATGCGTAAAATATTTCCACATGCGTTCTTTCGAAGTGCGTTGAAAACGTTTTACGATGCTGGCTTTGGTTTCGGGATTCTCGGTGGTAAAAAAATGAATGTCACGTTTCTTTAATTCCTTTTGGAAAGCTTGGTTCAGAAATTCGGTGCCTTTGTCCGTTTGCCATCGAAGAGGGTGACGACCGCTTTGTTTCAACACCCGTTGCAGGGCTCGCACTAACTCACTGCTCGATTTGGAAGTCAAGGGTACGACCCAGGCAAATTTGGAAAAGACGTCGATGACACAAAAAAAATATTTGTAGCCGCGATTGTAGCTGGCCAAATGAGAGACATCGGCTAAATCTGCTTGCCATTGATGACCGATGCCTTCCACTCAGGTGCGACTTCTGGAAAACTTGCGTCGAATGGGTTTGTGTAAAGTGTAGGTAGCTTGTTCTTGTAACCATCGTTGCACTTGAGATAAACGGAGACTTTTCAGTCGAGTTTTGGCAGCACGATACAATCTTTTCAACTCCTGCGTAACCTGCAGGATGGGAAGGACCGTAGTAAATGCTGGCTAACACTTTTCCCAATTTTTTGTGTTTGTTTGTTAATAAGGCACCCACTCTTGTAGGATGCTATTCTTTTTCTCTTGGGGTATTTTCTTGGATTGCAATCCTTTGCGTGTGCGACCGGCAATAGGTGTCGCACAGGAGGATGTCTGAACAGGGGATATCGGTTCTTGTTTCACTTCTGTCTTCACCTTCTTTTTCTCTTCTGATGAAGAAAGGGTGGTCATCATCTTTTAATCCATCCAATTCTGGAGGTAGGTGGTGTTGTTAACTTGCGTACTTTTTCTGGCGGAGTTTGAAACCCTTGTTCTTCTTCTCCTTTTTCTGTCTTGGTCACTGGTAGTGGTGGTGGTGGTAGTGATGGTGCTGGACTTTTCATCAAGGCTTTCTGGTGAAAGAGTTGCAGTTGTTGCAAGAGTTGACCGTACTTTTGCGATTTTTCTGTTTCCTACAAATCTTGGTGATCCATCAAGGACTGCAATTCGTGTTGTAACTGGGACATCTCGCTCAAATTGGGATTGGGAGGTAAATGCGGGGTGCGTTGTTCTTACCAACAATGGTATTCCATCCATCGTTTGTAAGGCACTAAAGCTAGTTTTAGTCCTTCCATGGGATGTCAGGGGTCGATTCTGAGATCTTGGTACTCCGGAGGGCCTTTTTATCTTGCTCCCACCAACACGGTTCCCAAGACTACTTTCAGTAATGGACCTAGCAAGAGGGGTAAAATTCCTCCATGTTGGACCAACATCTTCTTTTTTTTTGACGAATGGGAATTTTCTTTTGAACCATTTGGCGAAGAACGTGACGATGTTTGCCTAATCATTGTTTCTGGTGTTTAGACAAATGGATCGTGCCTTTCAACACGTTCAAACAACATTCGCACACGGTATCGATGACCTCTTTGGAGGCTGATTGAATGAGTTTTTTTCGCAGGGGTGGAGAAGCTTTGGACAGGACAGATAACATGTCCCCATGTTTGACTAAACGTGGAGGCAGTCCTTTCCTTTTCTTTCCTTGGGGTTTAGAAGAGGAATGTTTTCTGGAGGGTGACATCTTTGCTTGTGGGTTCCGGGACATTCACCAAACATACACTAACGTCGATGACTTAACACACGCCCTTTTATCTTTTTTTGAGACTATCGCTTTGTCATAGAGGTGACAATGTTTTTTCCAAAATCGCCAAGGAATCCTCCCCTTTGTTGAAGCCTCTTTTTCTTGGAACGACTGTATCTTTTCTTATGGTAACGTCGATGCTTGGCTAAGCGCTTTGTCTAATGACGAGTCTGTCTTTGTCTCTTTCTTTTTTGACTTCTTTGAGGTGACATCTTTTGGAAGTTCACTGATACCCCTAGTTGGTCGCAGGCCTTTTTTTATACTGCAACGCGTCGCCACTGATTGTCTTTACGGCATATTAACTTCAGGACAGGCATGACACGTTGTGCAGGGGTACGCAACGGACTAAATCGAGCCAGTTCTTGCTTGGACAAATCCAGTAAACTTTGTAGCATGCCCGATCTTTCTTGAACTTTGATTTTGGGAGAAGGTACTTTGAGAGCAGCGGCCACTGCCACTAAATTGGAGGGTCCTGCCACTGGGGAAGTTCTTGGGGTTATCAACGGAGAAGTTCTTGGTGTGATCAACGTCTTCAAGTACTTTTCATTTCTTGGTGTCATCAACGGAGAAGTGGATGAACCTGAGGCTACCGCAGTTGCATGTCGTGGTTTGCGAGTGTAAGGTTGCGTCCTGGCCGATGTGACTCTCTTGCGACTAGTTTTTTGTGGGCTTTTCTTTTTCTGGGGACTTTTTCTCTGCTTCTTTTTTTGTGGGCTTTTCTTTTTCCGGGGTGGTGACTGGTAAGAGGAGGGTCCCGCCACTGGAGAAGTTCTTGGAGAAACGGGTGTCCTTGGGGACCTGGTCTTGACACCGTGGCTCTTTTTCTTCTTCTTCTTGGAGCTTCGTTTGACTTATTTTTTCTTGGGGAGAATTTGGGAGCATTAGGATGCCATCTTAAGAGAGAGCGAATGATGACCCCTCCTAGAGTACCGCTCCCTCCAGTCTTCAAAATGATTCGTTTTTTGGTTTGAGTGTCGATGCGAGGATCAGCCAGTTGGGTCAAAGCGACTTTGTTTCGATCAAAAAAGCGTTTGGTTTGATGAGGAATCTGAATGATCCCTTGTAGTAATTGACGTGCTGTCACCGTGAACCATCGTAAGACTTCTTTGAAACTAGCTTCTAAGACACGAGCCCGTATTTGTGGATTTTTTTTCTCGACTGATGCCATTCAAGGCACGAATCAATTTGACGGGAAGATGCGACTGAAGGGACGTCATGTCCAAACTGTGTGAGACAGACGAAAAGTGTCTGAGGTTTTTGTAGATTTTTTGGGAGTGAAATTAAGTCGAAGACGGAGACGTCTACAGGACAGGCCCTTCGTCTTGGTACCAGTGGTGAAACAGCTGGGTACGAAATTGCAAATCATCGGAAGGTCGTAGGTTTCAAATCGACGAGTAAATAGACGTGTGGAGTTTGAGTGGCATCGTCGTACGCCTGAGTCAGCCAAGGCGTTCCTAACCGTTTGGCTAAGACTTGCACTTGCGATTTATCTCGAGGGCTTTTAAACAAGACCACGTAATGCGCATTGAGACTGATGGTGCAATGGGCTTTACTTTGTTGAAACAAATTTTGAGTGATATAAACAACACTGGCATTATGGTGATGCCCTTTGCGCGTGAACCAGTTTAATTTCTTCTTCGTCTTCTCCTAACATGTCGTCGAAAATGACCAAATGGGTTTGACGGGAGTCAGAGACGATACCGTCGTCTTCTTTAAGAATGCCTTCCACAAACACGATGGAATCGCCTTGACTTTCTCGCAGGAGGCTGTACGCCGATTGCCACTCTTTGTAACACCACACGATGCGTTGAGGAGGTCGATCGATCAAATGCTGTTTATGTTCGATTAAACGTTTGACGAATTCGGTTTTGCCAGAACCGCTAGGTCCAGCAATGAGCATGTTAAAGGGATGGCGAAGATACAAAGCCTCCCAACTGGCACGATCTAAGTGATCGTCGATGACTTTGACAGTGGAGGAAGAGGGAGCAGAGACAGCAGAGGTAACCATAGTGTGAGGAATGTCACTTATGACACGAAAACAGACAAGACAAGAGTTTATATACTTTTTTCAGGACACGTTTATTGAATGTTTTAAACTTGAACACGAAAGACAAAAATACATAAAAGCCAAATCTTAAGTACAACGATGAAAGGCACATGAAAACCATCAACGTGGAATAAAACAAGTGTCTGTACAACATGTTTTGGGTAATGTTCTGACCAGTTCCATAGGGGGTAAGATCACAGAAGTGTCCTCCCGAAAGCGTCTTTCAGGCATGTTCACGACAGTCCTGCCCTGAGTGACGAGTTCGTCTTCTGGTACCGTCACTAACACAGGTTGAAAAGTAACTTTTTTCCTTGAACAACTCTCGTGCATACTGGGCCACTTCTTGGGTCCATGCCTCAAAGCCCCCTTTTTTCCAGGCACGGACATCTGTCCAATGGGGGTGTAAGTCAAAAGCTACACACACATCGTCATACACGTCGTCGGTAGCTAAAAGTTGACGAATCCTTTTTCCCGTAGAGGTCGAGAAGTATCCAGATGAAAACGCAAGGCTTTGAGCAAAATGAGTCTTTCGTGACCATTTAAGACCATTTGGATGGTAAGTACTGTTCGTAAAGAGTCCACAGGGAATCGGCTGGTAAACGAAATCCCAGAAAACAAATGACTAAGACACACTATGCGTCGTCTCAAATTGATTGGATACAATTCTTGTAATAATTGATGATAATGATCCACGGTTTGAATATGGTCATTGAGTTCCTTCCACGGAATCTGTTCAATCACTTGTAACATAAGCCGTGGCATGGATTCCTGTTTTTATGTTCTCTTTATTTCGGAAGCAATAAAGGTACTTTCTAACTAGAGATCTTTGTTCTCCAGTTGGGAATCTAAATCTTGTATACTGTAACCTACACTTCAGAGTTCGTTTAGAAGTTTCCTTTTCTGCTAAGCAGATTCCACGTAAAATATGTTGGTAATCCTTTAACTCATCTTCCTCAATGCGTTGCTCTAGGTGAATCTCGAAGTAACCAAAATTATAAACATTTCGTTCATTCACTAACTCAAAGTGTTGAACAAGGTCTGACTACTGAAACAATTTCTGACGAATCAGTCCTCTTATACCATTCAGGTACCAGTGGTTAAACATCTGGTGACGTAACGGATGCAATTGTTCTTTACGTTTGACTTGTATTTTGACCAGCTCTCGGTAAATGCGTTCTCTCAACTCCATAGGCGAAGCACGAATGTTCTCTTGTAAAGTATCCATGAATAGGTCATACTAAATCCTCTTTCTGACACAAGAAAATGTACCCTTTGCACAGACATGGTTTTAATTCATTGTCGAATCTAAATCGTTTAATCACTAATTTAGACATTACAATTCGTTCAGAAGTTTCCTCTTTCACTAAGCTGACATTGTGTAAAAGATGTTGGTAATTCGTTAACTCTTCCTCTGGAATTCGATGCTGTAAGTTTACAATGTAGTAGATAGAATCATCAATAGCTAAACCAATCCTTTTTAAAACCAGGGGGTCGTTGATCAATGTCTGTCCAATGGAACACTTTCAACTCAATCAGTCCTTGTATAGCATTCAGGTACCAGTGGTTCAAACACCGGTGACGTAACGGATGCAACTGTTCTTTACGTTTCACTTGTATTTGGACCAGTTCTCGGTAAATGCGTTCTCTCAACTCAACAGGCAAAGCACGAATGTTCCCTTGTAAAGTATCCATGAATAGGTCAGTTCGTACAATTCACAGTCTTCTCATAGAGCAAAAGTAATCCACATAGTGAGTAATTTCTGACCACTGCCATTCAGGGTAACGTCCAAGAATCTCATTGAACTCTTTTGATGTAAACGGCCTAGAGTAATATAATCGGATGAATGCACCCTTGACCCAGAGAAATCTAACAATTGATTAATTTTTTTCACTTTCCTCTTGTGAATTTCTCGGCACAAACGTTCTACAGTCACCCATTGAGATTTCACTCTGGCAAGTCCCTGCCAAACTTCCTTGTAAATCTTCTCTTGTAGCTCTTTAGGTAATGATTCAATATCGTTTTTGAAATGGAGTTTAAATACGGGTCTCGGTGATGTCCAACATTTGACTCCTAGCCAATCTGGTTTCTTCTTCTTCGTCAACGACATGGTAAGTTACTTCAATGTCTCGGTCCCACTAAGGGTAAGTAATGCCAATTCGATGACCATCGAGCAAGTTCTACGTAGGCCGAATCTTGTGGTTCCCAGTGGTGAAGTGACACACCGCAACTGAAGCACTTGACTTTATCCCCTTCGCCCAAGTAGAAAAATCCGGCTCTGGCTAATTCTTCTGGGGTCGGTCCTCCCAGATACTTAGGCCATTTTCCTTTGAACGATTGAAGACGATTTTCAAAGTCGCAGTATTCCGACAAACGTATAGGGAACGAATATTCGTCTTTCACAGGTTCGTTTCGATGAGGGTTGGGTGACATGGACAGGTGTTTGCTCAGGGCTGGATGACATCCGTAGGGAGGTAGACGTGAAGGTGGACATCCACCTTTAAAACGAAACCCAGTAAAGTGTCGCAGGTTTGACACGCACAGCATCACTTTCCATGATAGGGGTAGTGAGAACAAAGTTCCCATGATGCTTTACGGCATCGCAAATGTCACAGCGTACAGCATCGTTCCCATCGCAAGGCTCACAATCGCATTCCACTTCAGAGGCCCCAAACTTGAATTGTGCCTGTCTGAACTTGTTTTCTGTTTCTCTGAAAGTATTCATCTTGTTTGCTTGGTCTTGGTAGTCACAATGAACTTTTGATCTTGACCATAGCCCCTTTTTTATACTAGTCGCAATGAAGTCTCAAGCTTGTACATCGTTCCTTTTTTATGTCTTGTTTTGGAAGTCTCTAAGGTGCCGTCATAATTGTACCGTAGTGTAATGGGTGGAAAGGCGATAGAAAGGTAAGGGCATGCGGAGACCATCGAGTATGTTCCAGAATAGCTGAATCTTTATAGATACATAGATCCATTCGTAACTTCAGGCCACAACTGAAACACTGTACTTCGTATCCCAATCCAGTCTCAGGTCCCAAGTAGACAAATCCTGTTCTAGCTAAAACATGCCAAGTAGGTAATCCTTTCCTATCCGTAGGCCATTTTTGAAACGTGTCCAATCGACGGGCACAATCACAATAGTCCGGCAAGAAAACCGGAAAATGGTGGGGTTTGAACTTGGAGTCCTCACTGGATTTCTCACTCGATTCTTGCTGTGGCGAAGTCATCCTTCTGGTGAGTGGCTATCCTCTTACAACCAATGTTTTATACCTACATGTCCATACGGCAATGTAAAGTGCTTGGGAATACGCACTCGCTTCTGGTACACGATTTGATAGACTTTTTCCAAGGATCGACTGATGATGTGGTGAGTGGGTAAACGTACAATCTTGTTGGGCTGATAGGTGGTCACTTTAAAGTGGTCATCTTTTCCAGACTGCAAGGCTTCTTTCAATACACCAAAGTTGACCACTCGACTAGTACGATTATTCAGAGTCAATCCTTTCACTTTACACTTCGTGTGCACTTCTCCATGTTTGTCCCGGTATTCGTAGCCGTAATTTTTAGGAACGCCACTCGCGAAACTTAGAATCTTGTCGTCGGGGTACTTGTCTGTCCAGGCTCCTAAACGGTCTCCTTCGATGTCAGGGTGCTGTTGATTCGGGTGATCGATGTAAATGCAACTGCCCGTGTCAAAGTACAGGACACGTTCCCCTAACAGTTCTAAAGCTTCATACAATTTTAAGCGAGCATGAGCTGTCACGTAAGCCGCAATGATGACATTTCCAAAGGGATCGGCTTCTACAAAGTCCAGATCTTCTTCGTAATTGATTAAGATCAAATTTTCGCGAACGACGTCCACGTGTTTCATGAATTTGGTTTTGTCGTGAATTATCTGGAAGTAGCGAGAAGGTTCTGGCAAATATTCCGTCTTGGGTAAACACGGTTGTTGTGCCATTTTGCCCCACAAGCAATTTAATTTAATTTGACCAACGATCGCCTGCCTTCGTTTTTCTCGATGTGATCTAAAGAGATGTCTTCTTGTGCCCAGTATTTCTCTTTGAATGTCGTTTGGTCTTCGGGAGTATAACACCAGGACGGATAGCCACTGGCTTCTTGCTTCAGTTTCAAAAAGGCATCCACGTAGTCTGCGAAAATGCCTTTCTGAGTGGGGTCACCCTTGTGGTATTGTTGTGTCTTGGGAAAATGACAAATTTCGTACACTTCTAACAGTTGATATCCCATGTCCAGAGCTTTGAACAATTCTACGCTAACCCATGTCCCCGTCAAGGCGCGTTCTTCCTAGGTGTGCTGGCATGGTTGATCTTGGTTGCACGTTTCGGCACAAGTTCGGCACAAAGGAAACATCAGTTTGTCTTGACAATGGTGAGGTAGCACGGGATGGTACAAGTCGGTGGGAGGCAAAACTTTGCACTTGCTCAAGCCTTCGTATTGTCGAATGTTTTTCGGGTAGATGTTTTCGGTGAACAATTGCGGGTGCCTTTCTGCAGGAAAGCGACAATATTTGCATACGTAGGGATACAGCGAGCACACGTCCAAGTATTTGATTTCTTCTCCTTTCTCTTCGTCGGCTTGGTACAGCAAACAGGTGGCATTGGTCCTTCCTCCGTACAAACTGTCCCTCGGGTTCAGGGGGTCCATGAACTGGTAACTTTCCACGAGGCGTTTAAACTCGGGATCGGTTTTCAAACGGTGATCGTATTCGTGTTCCCACATTTCCACCACTTGGTATCCTTCCTGTTCTAACTTTAGGCGTCGCTGACAAGTGGCCTGGTACAAATCTTCCATGGTTCGTTGTAAAAACTGATTTTTAGTGCCACGGTCAGGGTAACAGACGGTACATCCGTGAAATAAGCAACCGTTAAACTCGTACACGATCTTGGGGTTTTCTACGTCCCAGCCATCGACCGAATGCGTTCCGATGGTCTTTTCACCTACTCCGTTGCTGACATGCTGAATCCATTTGTCTTCTTTGTGGCACAAGTAATGTAACCAGCGTAGGGCTTTGACCGAGTATTGACGTTTGACATTGAAAGGGTCGGAGGCATGCACCTGGTACCAAGCGTAGAAAGCTTCTCGTTGTTCGGTGCGCATGTTGTCGGGGTCGTAATAGTGAGCCTCAGGCAAATGGGGTAGAACGGCATGTTGATTGACTTCCGTATTGAAAAAGTGTGGAAAGTACCCTTTAGTCATTTTTGTCATTCCAAACGTTTTAAGCATTCGGCTCAAAGGCATGGCCAAGTAACTCATCGAATATTTAAACTGCACTTGTCCCACTTACATGAAAATGATTCTGGCTCCGTTCAATGTGACTTTAGGACGCTCGGTACCATGTTCCGTATAGTATCTGAGAAGAAACTGTCCATCGTATCTGGAGAAATTCTGAGCCATCACCGTGGCATGACGATGACAATCTCCGTAACGTTCGATGTTCTCTTGGTTCCACGTCTTGTCGATGGGGTCTAAGACCCATCGGGCGAAATCGGCTAGCGTGTTCGGTCCCCCAAAGATTTTTTCACGCCCTCCAGGAATCTTGCTGCAGTGAGGGCAATGACTGAATATAGGTTCTTGAATGCACTTCTCGCACGCTCGATGAGCCACGCAGAAATTAGGAATGTGAATGTCGGTCTCTGGCATGCATTCGAAATTGAAAAAGATGAAATTGTCTTTCTTCGTGTGACCGTCTTCTTTCTCTGGTTGGGGTTGGTATTTTTGCACGTAGCATTGATGTTCCAAGTCCACGATGTGGTGACAAATGTGACATTTTTTCTTTCCTGAACATACGGGTGCCTTGGCATTATTGGTACGTATGCCTTGTCCACACGCGGGGCACAATCTCAGCAGTTGACAAGCGCATTTCTTCTGTGAACCTTGCGTCTTCAGATGTTGTTGGTAACAGACAGGGCTGACAAACGTGCGCAGACAAGCTGGACAATGCACTTGTTCTTTTCCTTCGCTCAGACAGGGTGGAGAGGCCAAACATGCTGAGCATTTCTATCCACAATGTTTGTGTTGCTCTTGATTATTATAACCATAGTCACATTTCTCACAGTAATAGCTGTATCCCAGGAATCCAGTGATAGTGGTAATGGTATCGAAATGGTCATCGTGATGATAGAGGTGAATGTATTTTCCATCCTTAAAGTCTTTCCCTCGAAACAACAGAGGCCTACGCACTTCTTGAGGGTGCACTTTCAAGGTGTAGCGTGGAGCTAGGATATGTTGCAATTTTTGCATCTCAGAAATGCCACAGGGTGTGTCTTTGGGCAAACCGGCTTGTTGTAACAGGAGTTCTGCTTCACTTCGTTGTTTGGCTCGGTCCGATTGTCGAATAGTTTTCCAGGCTCTTTTCCATTCTACCGTGTCGTTTTGTCGACATAGGTTCGTCCCACCACGATAGCCCTGGCTAAACACATCTGGTCTTGAGAATTGTGAATTTGGACGAGGCTACGCTTAATGCTGCGAAGACCGTTCACCAATAACGCCTTTTTACGTTGTCCGGTCCCTTGAGGAGGAGAGACGTGGGTCATGTCCAGTGTGGCTTTTCCATCGGTGATGTCAAACTGGTCATTAGATTGTTGTACGTGTTGAATCTTGTCCATCACTTTGGAAGCGGTCAATTCTGCAGGGCTGCTAAACTCGATCCAAACAGGGGATTTCAAACCGTCGTGTTGTATGGAAAGTCTCAAGCGATCGTCTTCTTTGGGTTGACATTGTCGCTTGAGTGTGGTGAATAGAGAATCCCACATCTCGGTGATGAACACTTCTGCTTTCTCTAACGGTACTTCGGGCTTGAAATCTTTAAACTTTACCGTGTATTTGTAAGCCGTAGTTCTAAATTTTCTAGAGGGATGCTTTTCCGTCTCTTGAATGGAATAGTACTTTTCAGGGTTGACTAAGGGTGGTGAACTCTGTTTAGAGGGTTTGGATTCTGGTTCACTTATGTCCTCTTCAAAATCACTGGCATGAATTTGTGCCAAGACTTCAGCCCTGGTACGAGGCGATAGATCACGTTTCTGCCTCTTACTTTCTTCTTTCTTCTCAAATGAATTGGATCGTTTCATCTTGATAGCAAAAAGTCAAATGACTAAAGTTTAAACACCATGGACTAATTTATAGTCATAGCAGACCAGCCTATATAAAGGGTATGTTTCTTGTCCTTTCACTATTCATTTCACTCTCAAACCGAGCACAACGATGGAAGAGACTACACAAATCGAACGTTTCATCAGAGCGTTGCGAGGGGTCATTAGAAAAAATTTTCTTCAGACCAGTCGTCGGACTACTCACCTTCCTTTCGAGATAAAAGTCAAGAAACTTGCTATATCTGTCAGAAGAAAGGGCATTGGTCTTCAGAGTGTCCAGACCGTCAAAAAAGAATAAAAAGGGTTAGAAGAGACAAAAGTCAATATACCTGTTATCATTGTCAAGAAAAAGGACATTGGTCTCCAGATTGCCCAAAAAAGAAACAAGAGGAGTCAGAAGAAGAGAAGGATTCTTCAGAGGAAGAAGAAGAGGAAGAAGAGGAGGAAGAGGAGGAAGTAAGCAGAGAGGTAAGGAAAAAGAAACTGGAGAAGAAAAGAAGAAGGGAAGAAAGTGAGGAGGAAGAGGACGAAAAGACTGTGACTGTGAAGAAATTAGAAAACAGAGAGAATAAACAATGAGACAGAAGAAGTGTATGAACTTTTTAAAGTGTTATGTTGTGAATTGTGAATTGAATTGTAAAATTTGTACCAGAATAGAAAGTCTATAAAACGTAAGTGTCTTTGGGTTTTGATTTTAAAATAAGAACCTACACTCACACACTCATACACACACACACACACACACACACACACACACACACACGTATTATAGGGGTAAAATGGGTGTTTTTTGAGTTTGAATGGATATTGGCAATTGAAAGTCTATCTCTTTTCGATAGACGTGGGTGACCCTGAAAAGGGCCTTTTTTGGTGCAGGGGTGAGTTTAAGCAATCAACTTTAACTGCCTTAAGCCTTTGACACGGCCAAGACCTACTTCTGGACTGCGTACTGTTGATGATGATGATGATGATGATTTGGTTGAAATCACTAAGGGTGGTACGGTAGGCTTAGTCACATGGTTGGAGTGTTTAGCTCGGGAAGGTCGTATTCTCTTCGGTCGTAATAAAGACGTCTGATACATTTGTTTCAGACTTCTTAACTCCGCTAAAATGTCTAACAGTACCGTGACCGTTTGACTTTCACACCCTTGTTTCTTTGCTGCTGCTGCTTCTTCTTCTTCTTCTTGTTTTTTTCTTACCTCTTCTTCTTGCTGCTGTAGGAGAAAAGCTTGTTCCGCTTCCTTTTGCCGTTGTATAAATTTCTCCAATTCTTCTTTCTGTCTCTGTCTAAAATTCTCCACGTGCGGTAGTGAATGAGAGGTGACGAAGGTTCCGGAACAGATTCTTGTGAGGTAAGAAAATCCACAAAATCCCAATTCACCTCTTCTGAAAGTAAGTCCGGGTTCCCTTGGGTAGTCTCCACCGCCGGTGCACCCCAATTTATCGTTTTCTGAGTCTCCGTCATGTTGAAAAAACTGTCGCATGAATTGACTGCGCACAGGCGCTAGCGAATCTATATAGACCACGTGACGTCACAGACTGCTCTCTTCGGATTGGACGTGGGCTGACTGAATTTTGTAACGCGTGTTTGGATTGGTTAACGAACTCAATCCGTTTCAATCCTACCTCTCCCTATAAATAAGTGCAGTTCACTGCATTCCTTCACCTGTTCTCGGCACCCCAACATGTGGACCGACGTACAATCTTCAACGCTTGTGTCTTCGATTATGTTCCGGACGGACATACCAATGTATGTCCGATCCAACTGGACAGTTATCCACAGGACAGACACCAGCCTGTGGATGCGAAGAATCTATGTGGAGAGGCAAGGATGCCTCAAAAGAGTCTTAATATATGTCCTGCAGTCAGGCGAAGCCTAAGGACAAGAAGATGTCACAGATGCCCTTTATGTTAAGGGTATATTAACATAAAACCAAAGGCCCTTTTCAGGGCCACTCCAATATCTCGAAAAGACCTTGACTTTCATTGCCTACCCTTTTTTTACTTTTTTTTTGTTTTAAAAAAATAAAAAATAGAGACCCTCCCTGTTTCATTTTTCGCCTGTTCCATTTCCATAGACCCATCAGGTCGGGACCATATTAAAATAGAGTCCCGACCCTGTTCCATTTCCCCTTGACGCTCAACAGGCCCAAGATATTTTTTTTTTTTTTGCCTATGTTAAATTCCCTTGAGGCTCAACAGGCCCACGATTTTTTCCCATGTTAATTTCCCTTGAGGCTATATCCCCCCAGGGGCTTCCGTAATGTTAAATTTCCCACTGAGGCTATATCCCCCCAAGGTGTTTTTTAATGCTAATTCCCATTGAGCCTATATCGCCCCACTTCACTATTCATATTATTTATATGGAAGATACATGAACACAAAACAAAGATTAGGTAGCATTTTCAAGGTAATAAAACGAAAAACAGTTACAGTTGACTGAGGCACAAATAATCATATATGAGTGAGGCATTTTCAATGCAAGATAAGCCATTGTGGCCTTAAAAACATCAATGATACAAGTCTGACATAAAAGTTGGAATTTTTCAATGAACTTTGAAGTGAGTGTAATTACACGATCAAGAATGATGTGAATAGACAACTTCAGTTAGCAAATAGATCCTCTGTTTCATCTTCAAAAACGTATGCACAGGAAAAGACAAGAAACCAGTCAACATGAAAATCGAGTAATGGCTTGCGGATGATTGGGATAGTATTATGACTTAAGAGGTAATATTATCAAAGAAAACATGTTTAGGAAACTGTCTGTGACTAGAAATAAAAGGGGATGTAATAGCTTAATATCCATTGTAGGGATTTATGAGAAAGGGGATGTAATAACGCAATATCCATTGGTAGGGATTGATGAGAAAGGAATCATAAAGTCATCAGGATCCTAAACCCATTGACACGGGACGCTTCTCTTTTGCAATAGCAGCAAATATGGATTGCCACAGCCTTTTTTGGTGATAAAAACAATGAAACAAGCGTATCTGAGTATGTCCCCGTTGGACTGGTATTTTCGACATCATACTATACACAATTCATCCCCACTCCCCTCAAAACATCGTGAGCACAAGTCCGAAAACCGAGGCCCTGTTTACACGGTATAACTCTGAATTGCCTGCTCCCCTGCCTTTTCATGCACATTCGAACCCAATGACGTATTAAATATGGCATCAATAAGATGTCACTTTATTCCAATTAGGCATGTAAGAATGCATAGAGAGATCATATATTTTCTTATTAACACAGAGAAGTTCGGTATGTGTAGATTGATAGATACTCTCCGTTCTTATTATCGCGGAAGAATAACAGAAATGGTTTCAACATACGACAGTTGAGAGGAGAAAATGGTCTTATCTTGAATATGTTGAAACTGTATTGGACCAGTAAAGCGTCAGTCCCATCGAGAAATTCTAATTTTTATTTTCTTACTTTTATTTCTCGAGCTTATTTTTTTTTAATTCTTTATCAGAACTTGGAAGATTAATAGCACGCTGCAATTCAAAGATTTGAGCACAACTGAAATATTTGTCTTTCGAAACAGCAATCATTGATTCTATTAATAGCTTATCAGGCAATCATGATACATCTAAATTAATTTTAAGAGTGTGAACACACACACACACACACACACAATGCACACATCATTGAAACTAATTTTATAATGTCGATGATATGGGCATTCATGTGTTCGTGCGTAGCAGACACACCCGCAGATCGATCTAGTAATTAATTCTCATCTAAGTGCAATGACACTCCGAATTCCTACGACAGAAATCAAGGTATATGAAGGTTATTATAGAGAAACACAGTTATTAATTAATGGGCGATTATATATAATTCAATTTGCAATAAACTAATATTAATCGTCAGGCGTTTCACATGTACAGAGTTTGAACAAATATGATCTTTATTTCTTTCATTATATCATCTTTCTCCCTCGCTCCGCCCTGTATGGTGTTCTTGCTGGTTTGGGTTTCACAGCACTTCTCTACACAAGGCTTATACATTGCGCCTAATATATAATTGGTGGAAGAAGAAACCAGGAAAGCCCTGGTAAGAACCACCTACCCACAGGAAACTACTTTCAAGCTTTCTCACATACCCACACTGGCACAGCCCAATACAAAAACATCCAAGCGGACAGAGGTGGGATAAAAGTTATTGGTAAAGGCAAGAACTTTCATCCATTCGGCAACCCTACCTGTGTCGCATTTGCAGACTAAATTTGTATTTTATAACCAATATTACTAATTATCATAACAGTTAACTGTATTAACATGATTTTATATTTCCATATTTTACTGTGCATTACACAGAAATGTTTTATACTGTCATCATGGCATTTGTAATTGTCAGCAGCCCTAATTGCAAACAGTTCTTCATTGTCTGCTCACCAACCCACCCAGACACACATACTTACACACGGACAAGATATTATCCCTGACTATTTTCAAAACAACTCCTTAACAAATAATAATATTAATAATAATAATATTAATAATAATAATAATAATAATAATAATAATAATAGTAATAATATTAATGACACAATTCTCTCACTGGAAATGTTCATATTTGTTAAATCTAATTTGATTATGTAACAAACATGACAATCTTTTAAAGGAACATAAGATTACAATAATATTCTGATAATATTAAATTCTGCGAAGTTAGTTTGAATGTCAGTTTTATTATTATTGTAGAGAAATGTCCATTTTTCGTGCAATGTATGGTCGATTTTGTAGCCTCTCGTTTCCTTTGTGTTATTTGGTGTCATTCCTGATTACACACAAAGTATATTCAACTAATGTATGGTTATTTTAAAACATATTTTAAGTTGGAATATGTATACATGTCATTAAAACTATTTTAAATGAACACGTGGCCTTCACATCATTGAATAATTGCGTTTAATGGGAAATTTTTTCAGTATTTTCGCAAACTTCCGAATCCTAGTTTTTTTCTTTAAACATACATTTTTAACTACTGATAGATTAAATGAAGAAAAAAAAATTTCAACATAAATTTCAATTTAGTTTTGTATTATGGTAGATAACTATGTCCATGAATTGAGACTACTGCACTATTTGGACTATTTTTTGTAATTATTTAGAAACATTATAAGTATTTATGGAATGTCCTAGATTTAACTTTATGATTACCCACACTTTTTATGTATTCGTGTGATCCCGTTCCAATGATAAAAATTCAAATAAGCTATTTTGTATTGGACATTTACTACAAATCAATTGCAAAACAAAGATATATCCAAAGCATAGTAAAACCGATCTTCCTCTCCAGAAACTGGTTAAGATATAGAAATCCCCATTCTAATTGTTAACATTAAATGTCCTTTTTGGAAGGGACCATATTTTACAAGAAAGTAAGTGTGTGTGTGTGTGTGTGTGTGTGTGTGTGTGTGTGTGTGATCACTTGGTTTGTATGATATAACATGAAACTTGTCTCAACACTTTCTTGAAGAATCTTAGAGCGTTATGTTCATTGTCTATCCTTCCTCAAAATGCGATTCAGTACTGTAAAAGTACAAACCTAGTCCTTTCAGATCTATCTTAAAATGAGTTTTCTACCTTATTATCTGAAAATGAGATAATTAGGTGTAGATATAAATTCCAATAATGACGACATGCTCGGCGAAAATGGCGAAAATTGAACATGAATATCTTGGTATCCTTTCAGTATATTTTTTCTGTTTATTCGTTTGTTGTTTTGTTTTATTTTTCAGGGTTTGGATTGTTTTTGGCGGTGTTAGCACTCTGTTATGCCGGTGGTCTGGAAATCTTTCGAAAGCAGAATGATTATTTCGTGCAAGAAATAAAGAACGATAACTACACTGCGTCAAATCTGTCTGTATTTTATCAAGTTCCGATTTTCGCCCTGCTTGGGTTAAGTGAGGTCTGGACCAGTGTGTCAGGTTGGTTGTTTTTTTACTAACATCAAACGTTGACTTTCTATGCCAAACTCATTGTCTCTAATCATGTTCGTTTGTCTTTCTGCTCACCTTGTTGGTTTCCTGTCAATGTTAAATGAGGAACAAGAAGGGTAGTGCGAAGGAAGAGCAGGAAAAAAAAAAAAAAAAAAAACTATGTAGAATTTTAGTATGATTGCAATTATTCTGCAGTCTCTCTCATGTGGTTGTTCGCTTAAGCCACTCGTGAATTAGTGTATTTTTGTGAGCTCTACACTTTAATATTGCTGTCTATCCGTCTGTACATCCATTATTCTCTCTTCCCCAGTGCTGCTTGATGGAAGTTCGTCAAAGTTGTTGCTTTGCCTACCTCCATGTCATGTGATAAAGAACGATAATTGAGTATATTTGATTCATTCGGTTTTAAAGGGTATTTGAAAATGAACAGTCAGAACGGTGGATTTCATATTGTTGTGGTGTCTATCGATGCTGGATATTTTTGGGGTGTGTATGATCTTGAATGGTTAACCGTTCTAAAATTACAGTGTTTCAACTTGAAAATATATTTTAAATAGCATATGGATAACAACGGACAGCCACTGACGTTGCTATATGTAGTTTTTTCCAACAGAGGTATTACTTTCGGAACGTGTGAAACATTAAATTTAAATGCACGCGACTGTTTTATCTCTAACATTTTATATGTATTTGTGCTTATTATGAAACTGATAGAACGCATTTCAAAATTGAAAACTTTATCCGAAAATCACAACATCATCATCATCATGTTTCATTAATAAATTAAAATGCTGTATTATTATTATCATTGTTATTATTATTGTTATTATTATTATTATTATTATTATTATTATTATTATTATTAGCATTAGCATTACCACTGTTTTTCTAGGATTTGAACTTGCCTACACCCAGACGTCGGATAATATGCAGGGCCTAGTTACAGGTCTCTTTTTGATGACGATTGGTTTAGGATCCCTTTACTCAACAATGTGGACTACCATCGTACGCTATAATACAGGTAATTAAAACAATTCCTCATTCTTTTTCATGCTTCTGATAATATTTTGAAAGTGTTTCCTTTCACCACCACCACCATGACACTACTACTACTACTACTACTCTTGCAACTGCTATTGCTGTATCTGCTACTACACTATATTGTTCTTCTTCCGGTTGCTATTGTGAATAGTTTCTCTCACAATGATAAGTGTCTTCCTGCTTCTAACAGAGTTGACTCAAAGAAGACCTGCTCAATTTTTAATGAAAGCGAAATATTTTTGTAAGTGTTCTGTTTCAACTTATTTTCTTTTTATCATTGTTACAGACTGGTATCCGGAAAAGCCTGATCAAACCGGCAGTTTGGAATATTACTTGTTTCCGATTTCTGGAATCACGTTTGTTTTCTTCGTAATATATGTGCTTGTGAACTGGTTTCGTCGTACTTGGAACAGAAGACAGCCTTTCACGCAAGACGATGGGTCACATAATGGTAGTTCATGAACGAAGATGCCCAATACATTGCATTCTAAAGATAAAAAGGTTCCTTTGCTATTGATCACGGAAGTAGAGAGATGTATTGTCCCGGTGATGTGGAATAGATTTCAGCATTTGCAAATATGCAAATATGCGGTTTAACAATATCAGTAAATTTGCGATTCTCGCACACGAGTTTTGAGGACATTACGCAGATTAAACATTTTTAATTGCAAAGATGATCTTGGCAGGCCATAATTTATAACAGTATAAGAAGGTAGACTATATGATAGAAAGTGTCAATGATAGCAACAACGACGACTACGACGACGGCGAAAATGGTTAGAAAAGGACGAAAATTATAATTATTATTACTATCATTATTATTATTATCATTATTATTATTATCATTATAATTATTATTATTATTAGTATCATTAACGTCATCGCCTTTCAGTGAGACGGATAATCAAAATACAAACATACCATTACAATTGTTAAAGATTCATTTAAGTGCCAGTCATATAATATTTCCTGTACCCAGCTACCTATCATGTTACTTATACAGTGTTATGTATATTTTATTTGTATTTTATTTGTATTGCTAGTTGGTTTTTCTCAATCATTATATGTAATCTCTCTCTCTCTCTCTCTCTCTCTCTCTCTCTCTCTCTATATATATATATATATATATATATATATATATATATATATATATATATATATATATAAAATCCTATTGTGTAACTGACCTAAGCCCACACTCAAATTAATGGTCTAAATTACAAGATACATTTCTTTTGCAAATAACATAATACACTGTTAATATTTCACTATAATTATGAATTAAATATACAGATCAATTATTAATTGTAAACATGTTACTTCAGCTTGAGGTAAAGATGCAGTCTTCATTCTGACCTTAAAAAAATTAAAAAAAATAAAAAAATTTCCATTCAATTGACAGAGTATTTCCACAAAAAGGAAATATCGATCTAGGTCAAGTAGAGAGATATATAAACTTGTTTACCTAAGGATTATTAATTCCTACCCTATCATCTGAAGTAGGATCAGTCTTATTTTTGTGTTTAGTTTTAAGTTTGGGTGGATTTATGTATTTAAATTATTCACTGGAATTACAAGGTGCTAATTAATACTTCTTGGTCTAAGTCATTAATTTAAAGTTATAAACATTCAGTGAGGGGCATTTCGGATTATATTATTGTGATACATTATAAGAATGTTAGCACATAGCCACATTCCAAGCCATTGACATATTAGAACACTTGAGACAATAGGCACATCTCCACATTCAATATGGAAATTTATTTTGAACAACAACGGAATTCAATTGAGCTTCATACATTTGGACTTGTAATATAACGTTTAAACTGTTTGGGATTTAATTCGCAATACTTTAAGTTCTATTTAAATTTTTTAATTTGCATTCATGTGAAATAAATTATTTGTTGATTTTTACAAAACGTGTTTGTTTTAGCTTTTTCTGTTACTTAGTTTAAGACTATAGAGACGTGAAAAAATATGCAAATTAGACACACAATTACCTCAAGATTTTTTGAAGAAGCATGACAAAACGGCAAATACTGGTCCACAATTCTAAAATAAATATTGCGTTTTATAAATTTATTTACAAGGCAAACGGAGAATAGATTTCTGGAATATACTCAGTCACAAAAGTAAACAAAAATGATGTCATTCCCATAAGTTTTTTTTTTTTGTTTTGCAAATAGCCCTTTCCAGGGTTGCAATAATCTGTTGGTAGTTTCACATTTGCAGTAAAAGATGTTTGTACATTGTTTCAAGATGTCTTTTGATAGTTATCTGTGGTTTAACAACCAATGAACTATGTTAATATTAAGTTTATTAATTTAAGGTGAATTTTATATTGACTAATCTTTTCTCTCTCTATTTAAAGCTCAATTCATTACGTTTGGGTAAATGGTAGATACATAACGAACGTTATGGGATCCGACCACTTTCTCCGGACACAGGCCTGTTAACACAACCTAGGCCTAGGGATGAAATGCAATAGGTAAATTTGAAAAATACAGACCTTCACTGTTTTAAGCGCATATCGCAGGAATTCAGCGTGAATAAACTGTATTGAATGATCGGATCATTAACTTACACATTCTTACTAGTATTTTTATTCCTATACTTTCACTTACAAAAATATATCCTTATACTTCACGTGTGAAAGTACCAGACTTTCCCTCTTGCCATACGACCCTTGAGTGTGTGTGCCGGCAGAAGTTATACCTGCATAGATTTACACTGTGAGACAGAACGAATAAATGCAGACTGCACAAAATTTCCGATATGTAAATTATATTTTGCTGAAAAGATTTTATTGGACACCTTTCACGTTTCTACGAAGTAGCTTTGTGATCAGATATAGTAAGATACTCAACCATTCGTAAAACATTAATCTTTTATATTTCAACAGGGTAGGTCATTCTAAGCTTACCTAATCCCTTAAATCTCTGATATTGTTTAGGACCAGCATATGAATAAGGTTGATTATGAGGTGTAGTTAGGAAAAGGAGGCGGAGAAGGTATGTTGAAGAGCGAGTATTATCTCCTAAACTTCGATTCAGAATCGATTTTGTGTATAATAAGAAGTTCTATTCCTTCACCACTACCGGACATAATTCATGTTGTGGTGCAAAATACATTATAGAATTAAATGATCATGGTTGGGTATGTATCGATGTGTAAATTTTACCTAATCACTCACAAAGTAAATAAAGTCCAAAGGAATTTATGTTAACTTTGTGAGTAATTAGGTACAATTTACACCTCGATAAATACCCAACCATGATCATTTAATCCTTATAATTCCAATTTCGTCCTTTCTTCGTCAAATCAACTTATTCCATCAACAATGCATCCCAGTTTAAGTAGTGCGTACTTTCCTTTCATTTGCATCTTCACATCGCCCCATAATACATAACCTGTACAGAATCACACGAACACATACACTACTGTCACAGTTACGTTTATTTAGAAACTTCATAATTTACATATTAGGCAATGGCTAACGATGGTTTCAACACATTTAGTTCATTTACAACATTCTTGTTCAATTTTAGTCAGTCCCATCTGCTACATCAGATGAACATGACCTTACATAACAGCTGATACGGAACGTACTAGTGTGCTAGATTAAATTTCCAATCAAACCTTAAATCATAATGGATTTTATCAATGAACAACATGGACATATGAACAAGATGATGCTATTCCTTACTAACTTAAAGGTAACAAATAAATAAATTGTATACAGAAATAACATTTTATATCATTCCTAAAAGCGTTAATACTTGTGAAGATCCGTTCAGTGATCAACTGTCAAATGAAATGTAACTACTGTCACAGTTACGTTTATTAGGCAATTTCATACTTTACATATTAAGCAATGACTACCCGTGGTATCAGCACATTTCTTTTCATATAAAAATAACTACTTTTTTTAATTATAGTATGTCCTATACAGGAATAACACTGTATATCTTTTTCATCAGCGTTAATACTTAACAAGAACCTTTCGTTTATCTAATCTGAAATTAAATGTACAGCTGTCAAATGTAGAGTTCATCGCAAAACCGGCCATATGTGTTGTTTGGTTGCTAAGTTAAGTGCTGGAGTGCTGGAAGGAATTAATGACTACACATTAAAAATAATTTAAATTAGAAAAACAACCACCTTTATGAATTATTATATACATTTTTCAATGGTGTTAAGTCACATTGGTGGAAATGGTAGTTTTACCATTGAAAACTTTTTTCAGTCTTTAAATGATGGTCATATTCACTAAATCACCAACATCCACACACATTTCACGTTTTTCAAATAAGCAAACAAAATTAAAATAACATTTTTAAACAAAAATACCATTGAAAACGCAAATACCCCATTTTGTGTTTCGTTTAGAAGCCTCTGAGTATTGATTTATATCAATCTCTGTTCTGTTTCATTTTCAGCGTTTGTAACATCCATCACAGTATACTCAAATCCATCTTCATCTGCTTCAATCGCTGCTATTACTTTTTTATAACTCATTGTCATCTAATTGTTCAAAAAGCTCCGCAGAAAATTGCAGTGAAAAATCACCGTAATCTGCCATTTTTCGCGACTATTTAGCAGACGAACGCCAATTTGTAAACTATGCATTTCAATGAAAGAATATTTGAAAAAGAATAAAAAAGGGTCTAATTTATATGTATGTGCTGAATAAAAAAATGTAAAAGATGAAACCATCGTTTCACAATGACGTGTCTGCAATGTTTATTTATATTGCAAACAGTACAAAAACCGAAAGTAGTCCCAGAATTTATCCATGTATAAAAAATTCCAGATTAGTATCACGTGATCGCTTACAGCCAATCGTATTGCAGAAAATCCGTTTCATTTATACAACTTGGAATTATTAAGATATATTTTAATTGGTGGCTTCTCTACAGACTAAAACATCACGTTGTTTAGTACCACACGATGAACTATATCCAATATTAACCTAGGAAAGGAATCTCGCTCGCTCTCATATATACCATGTTCGCGAACGGTATGTATGCCGAACACAACGCCATAGTATCAGTACAGCTCATTTATAATAACGAGTCCCTGGGTCAGCATGATTCACTATTTGACAATAGGTACTCTAATGTTTGAAATAATGACATTTTGCTATGATTCAGTCTTGAGTCAAACATTTTGCGTTTAATATGTAAGATCAAAAGTATCAAAAGGGTGTATGTGTTTAAATTGATTTAATCTGTCTCTGCTTATAGTCCTTCATTTTAAAACTACAATAATTATAAATAGTGGACACTCTGACATTCTAATAAATTAGTAAACTATAATTTAGCAAATTCTCATTTTAAATTTATAAAATCATATCCAATCGAAATCGAAGCTTGAAATGATCCTAAAATAGAGTGGTGGGGACATTGTAAAGGGGCCATTAATTCCTCGTTTTCAAAAGGCGTAGACATCTACGTTTGATTTTAATTTGGAGATTTCAGTTTGAACTTTGACATAAATAATTTTTGGAAATGATGTTATATTAAATGGAACAAAATTAACCTTAACATTAGTTTATGTCAGCAAATTTAGTTATAATAAATTTAGAATATTCCGTTTTCTGTGACAGTCGATTACGTTGAAAGCTTAGTTGAAGTGCTGATAGTTATAAGTGTTGATAGAAGCATTATTCAATGCATACACCAAGGTTTTGTTCTCGATTGATCATAAATAATCAGATTTTTTATTTTATTTTTAAAATAATTTGTGGGGCCAATCAATTTTTTATAGATACTCTCAACACTGTAATCCATTCGAAGTTACCACCCATAGTCTTTCCATGCAATAAACCTTAATTATTAATGCAATTAGAGAAAATTGTATAGACAGCTTTGATTACAAACTTTTCTTTGTCATCGTTTCATCCAGTCACAACTGCTGTATACTTGGTCAAGATAATGTTGTTTCAGCGCGATAATTCCCTTGATGAAATTTAGTTCACCTGGCCGAAATGACATTTTTATATTATGTTACTTGGCTTCCGTCCATCAGTCAACATTTGATAATTATTAATGTGGAGACTATATATTCTGACTATGTTTAATCACATGGTATCTCGAAAAGGTTTGGAAATTTTGCGATATCCATACATACTAATAAAGTTATCTTAAGAGATTATAGAAGTTTTAAAATTTTAAAAATAAGCTTTAAATTAATCAAACGCAACTGAACACTAATCTCATTAAAATTGAAATTTATTGTGAACATGCTATTGATGATTATTTTCATTCCTGGTGAGTAATACACAATTGTTTATTAAGATACTGACACTGACTGTTTGAAAGTTCTATTACGTAGACAGTATTATATCTTTATTGACACTGACTATTTGAAAGTTTGATTACGTAGACAGTGTTATATCTTTATTGACATTGACTATTTGAAAGTTCGATTACGTAGACAGTGTTATATCTTTACTGACATGGACTATTTGAAAATTCATAGAAGTAGACGGCGTCACTTCTTTTGACATTGACTTTTTGAAAATTCTATTGTGTAGACAGTGTTATATCTTTATTGACATTGAGTATTTGAAATTTCGCATAAGTAGACAGTGTTATTTCTTAACAACAATGATAATTACTCTCTGTAACTGAACAGGTGATGGTGGCTTTTGCTTGAGATTGGGCATGATCAGACGGTTTATATATTAACAGTCTAAATGCTTTTGATACCCACTCCTGCTGAAAGCACACTAATTTAAAAGCATGATAAAAGCAGCACAAATAAATGGAAGCAATATGGAATGTAATGGAAACTCCGAATATGTTTTACTAGCAGTGCGGCAGTCATCAGTCTCAATGAGTACTGGTATCTAGGTTCATTATAAATTACTTTGACATTGACTTCGTTTGTATATACCATCAATTTTCTTTTTATCATATGGGCAAGAAATAATAACTTTTGCGCGCCAATTAACGAATCGCTCGTAGAATGATCATTCTCAAATTAACAACTGGATCACGGGAATAAATAAATGGTGCACGGAAACATGTAGCTTCTGCACGGAAAATTTATATGTCGCTCAGCATCTATATTTAAGATACAGGTCACCATAAGACTGAATTCCATTTTTTTTTCTTTCGCTATGGGGGAAGTCAGGCTCAAAGGAGATACAATATATTTAAATAGTAGGGGAAACTATGTTTCTGCAAGAGTTACAATGCATATTTTATAAACTATGCATCTTTAAAAAAAATCTGTTTTCTTTTATAAATTTTATTTTTTAATATAATTCAACATGTTACTATATTTCTTACTTTTAATAAAAAGTTAATCAGGATCTTATGTCACATGTGAATTTCAAAACGTAATTCAGGATGTTTTTAGATAATAATTACAGAAAAAGGAATTCAGTGTGTCTTTTTAGATGCTAACTTCAAGAAGCAATCATGGATGTTAATTTAGATGTTAAAGCAAAATTAATTCAGGAAGTTATTTCAGATGTTAATTTCAAGAAAAAAATCTTGGATGTTATTTTAGATGTTACTTTCAAGAAGAAATTATGAAAGTTATTTTAGATGTTAATATAAATATAATTCAAGAAGTTATTTCAGCTGATAATTTCAAAAAGTTAATAAAGATGGATATTTATATATCATATTTCGACAGATGATCATAATAATGAAAAAAGATATTATCTAAGATATTTCAAATCAAAATTGAAACCTATTGATAATAAATAGCTCTTGTTTTCATTTTGATTATATATATATATATATATATATATATATATATATATATATATATATATATATATACATATATATATATATATAAACAAGTAAGTCAAGCAACCAGAAAAATAATTTTTAGAAATCTCATCTTATTTACTCGTTGTACGAGACTACTGAAGATCGATCAATCAGGCATAATTTTTTAAAAAATAATATCATTAGACAAAATGTACGTAACAATACAGCTGTTAACTTGCGAACAGAATTGCAAACAGGCAGCAAGGAACCCTGATTTCTCATTCATGAAAAATATTATGAAAATCAAGAAAGATGTTAAAGTGATTGCATTGACACAGATATTATACAATCTTGGCATCCGTCCGTCTACGGGAGACGATGGTGTAGCTCCAGAGTAAGCTTTTGCATCTCCTTCTTTCTAGCTCTCTTTTCAGCTTGCTTTATGTTTATGTCTTCCTCGGCTTTTTGAACGCCCTGTCTGACAGCTAGGCGCCATGTGGAACGGTCGTTAGCACTATTATGCAATAGTTTCCGTCTATTCAGTGTATACAAATCAAGTTATAACTTAATGCTATGTATAAGAATTGTTTAAATTAGTTAATAAAACCGGATAATATGCAAAGAAAGACAAATAAATATATTAAGAATAAAGATAAACATAATGTATAAAGCAAAAGTTTAGTGTCTTGTAGAAAAGAGCTAAACAATTTACCAGAGTAAATAAAATTACTGAGAAAGTTAGAGACTTAAGGTTTTCAAATAATAGGATACGAATGATAAAGACATTAATTTAAGAAATCTTACAGAATTATATCTGGTGATAAAAAGTAAAGAATACTACCCGATGCAATTTGTAATTTAAAGAGATTACTATTTTCTAAACTTAGCTGGAAATCATAAACAAGCTTCCACCTAAAATTGGACAATTAATTAATTTGAAGTATTTATCTTTAGCGTTAAATTATTTAAAGAAATTACTGGATGAAATTTGTACCTTAATAAATTTTGAACGGATTGATATTCGAGTTAAACAAATTCTTCGTCAGGGAAATAAATCTCTTAAATTTACAAAACAAACGCTAAAGACAAAATCTGAGAAACTTTACGTGTTAGAAATACTGGTGAGTTTAGAACAATATATATAAAACTTAAAAGTTGTGTAACAATACTAAACAAACAGGTTGCTATGTGTATCACATAGAATATCAACATGCTTTGAATGTATTCCATGTTGTGAACAAAAAACGAACGGAAATACACCCTGACGAAAAGCAATGTTATCACAATATTTCCTAAATTAATTATATCTCCTTAGAGTTATGCATGGAGGTTCTAAACGAAATATATCCAGAGACTGGTGTAGCGCGATAATAGAAAGATCTATACTACTACTGCTACTACTACTACTACTATTACTAGTAATAATAATAATGATAGTAATAAATGCAATTATATGGGTAAATATTGTCGTAATATTGCCTATGGGTGCAAAAATGATGACTGGTTGTACTTTGTTAAGAGTACAATGTAAGGATATAATTGTTCATTTAGGCCGGACTCCCTATGAGTATTTTTAAGTGTAGTATCCAGTATTGTTTGTTACATGTGCGTTCCATGTCGGTCCAAACCAGGTTTAATTTAGCTAGTATCATCTCTAGAGACTCGTCTAAATGTCGACTCGAGTTGTAATGGTTGGCGATTTTCGGTTTGATTTTGCTGCGTGATGATTCGTTTGCTTTCTTAAAAATGATTTAGCCTACATATTGAATCGCACCGATCTTGCATGACCGATTATAAATTTCCATTTTTGGCTCATCATCCTAACTTTTGACTGATCGTGCAAGTTAGCTCCTTTTGTCGCACTTCTGAAAAGTGCGATCTCGATCATATCTTTGCAAATTAGGCAAAGCTTATCTCAGCAGCGGTACGTGAAAGAATCTGTGGTTTTCTTCGAAGTTACCTTGGCACGTAACAGATGGTCCTTGAAATGTTTAGGTATACGGTAGGCATCCATAGAAACTTGAAATATATTCCTCAGAGGTTCGAACGATTCAATATTGTGCCAATGCTTTCGAATTATCTGTTTTAGGTTTTGTGCATTGGGGTGGAAGATTATAGAAAAGGGACACTCTTGCAGGATTTCATGGTTTTATATTTCAGGAGGCTACTCAGTCTAGTTTCGTTAATAAATTCCTCAACAAAGCTCCATATGTGTCCACCCCTTCTAATGTGTCTCTTGAGCTCTGTGAGGCTGTTTTGAAAGGTAGTGGGATAAGCGCGTTTGCGTTTGGTACGAACGCATATACCGAAAGGTAGATTGTTATTACGTGCTGAGGGTGGCGATTGGTGGGAGTAGATACTGGTAAAATTCAGTAGGTTAAGAATATAGGTCAGATTAAATGTTCCATTCTAGGAGGGTAGACTGAGTATCCGAAAATATCATGGACCGTTTTATGACTACGACGTAAATTGAATCTGAGAATAGAAGATACTGGAGAATTTTAAAAAATATTTGAAACTGTTGCCCGATACGATTCATTTCGATTCTGTGTCGTCAGTGAATCTATGCCAGCTGCGAGGTCTATAGGGTGTCTCGTTAAGCAGTGTTTGCTCGGATCTTCCCATGAGAATATTAGCACTTTGGTGTCCATTGCAGTAACAATAATTTGTAGACAGAGTTATGCTGAGGTGTATTAAAGCAACAATATTTTGAGAAAAACAATGTTTAACAGTTGTTAGAGGATTAAATACAATTTTTCCTAGTCTGGGTCATTGCGTGGTACGAATACCCTCTTTATGCTAAGAACTCAATACTCAAACAGTCGCGAGTCCCGAAACTAACTGTGATGTTACATTTACGCCATGGAAAGAAACAGTAAGGAAGCCGCAACCTACACCCTGAATAGGAACACTTTCACAGCAACAGTGCTTCTCAGACAAAGGCAAAGTAGGTGATACTAGAGTCTCAGAAGCATAGCTGCCAACCTTCCAGGCTCGCAATTAGTGAAATTAGGGATTAAAATTAGTAAATTTGGACATGAATTAGTGAAAAATACCACGACAATAACTCCATCCACTCTGACCGTCAATACTACACTATATCAAGATCGCAATACAAAACTAAAACACTGCATATCTGCATTTCTATTTATTATCGTATTCATAAACTTCACTTGTTCTTGTGATTATTTATCAAGACATGATACTGTGGCAGACCTGAACTTCCTCAACTGTTTGATCGTAAATTTGTTTTCAAAACAGTCCAGACTTCTTGCCTGCTGGTTGATCTTGCTGACTAAAATTGCTGACAAATTTTCTGCACCTAAGGTGGCCCTAAAGTCTGTCTTATCTTTCCTCACTCGAGAAAATACTATTTCACTGTCTCTGTTGCTGTGATGAATGCACAGGAGCTGCAGCACTTTTGGTTCTTCCAAGTTCCACAGGAAAATTTGAAAGCGATCTTCGAGTCCGGGAGCATTTGTCGGAACAAATGTTTAGCATGGTGTCCAGCTGATAAAGATAGATTGTGTTCAACAAGAAAATTCACAAATAATGCTTCAGCATTGGTAGCTTGCAGGTCTTCCGTCGATTGCTTAAAATATTCCAGAGCTGAAATCCGCGAATTCTTAATTTTCCCAACGTCTACGTGTTTTTGCAACCGATGTGCTTCCTCACATTGTTTCTGCCACCATGTCCAATACTATAATTTTTGGCACACTGTGTACAAAAAGCATGATGTATATCAATGTTTAATGGCATAATGTACGGCCAATTTTTGGTATATTCCAAATTAAACTTTCAAGATCTTACATGCCCAGGCCCTTACATGCGATGCCGAACGGTAATGTGTTGGTGACGCATGCGCGGAGCAAAATTCCGTTTGGGCCAGTTTCTCTCAAAAGCATTTGTAAAACTACTCTTATACATATAGATTAAAATAGGCTAAAATGCTTGCTACCAGGCCAACTGTACCAATCGGCTGTAGTTCTACTAATATTGCAACCAGCAGCAACTGCCAATATCATGACTAGCCCTTAACGGGAAATAAATTATTTTATTAAAGATTTTTAAAATAATTGAGAATTGGAGAATTCGTGAATTTTTTGCTTGCGGCGTTAATCCGTGAATCGCTGAAAAAGTCTTAAAATTCAAAAAATCGTGAGGGTTGGCAGCTATGCAGAAGCTCCTGTATCCTTTAAAATTTTAATAGGAATAGGCGTGGCATAATCACTCATAAGTTGTGTAAAACCTTCTGGATTTAATGGTTCATAGTTCTCCATAATAGAATCAAACTGGGGTTTGTTTTACCCATCAATGTATTGCTTACAAAAACCGTAAAGATGATTGCTTCGAAATAGGAGCATTTGGAAAATCTCTGGCTTTATTTTGTTGCTTCTTTCTCAACCTGTAACAATAAAAAAATGACTGTCCTTTCCTTTTAACATAAGTGCACGTATGACGAGTTAAGGATTTCTGATCAGTCTTAGCGGATGTTTGATTTCTAAAACTTGTGCCGAATTGAGATTTGGAGTGTACTCGTATGAGACAGGGAAGATTTGTTTTACCAAACAACTGCTGATCCCATGCAGCTTCTGCAACATTTCTGAGATATTGCTAGCCATCGCTAACTATTCAGTGTTGAATGGCACGATTCAATCAACCAGTCAAACTTACAATTAATGTAGCTTTCGCTTGGTTGAACATTTATGACCAGTTTATTCTTGTAAACAAGATTTTTGATTAGTCGGAGGTGTATGAATAGTGAAACTACAACCCCTCTTTTATGTGTTCACTTCACACTTCTTCATTATGGTCGGGAGGAAAGGTACCCGGGGAGGGAGGCACACCCACAGTTGGTACTACCTGAAATTCCTTATCTGTCAAATTTAACCCAGCTGTACTAATGGGTATTCCCTATTGCCAATTCTGTGTTTGCCACAATCCTAATTAGAGTCACATTTAATCTGAGGTTTACAATTTTCCTATTTGTCCAATACTTTTGAAATTAGTATACTAAGCGTAAATAACATTTCTAATACGATCTTACTAAGCGTATATAACATTCAAATACGATCTTCCTCAAAAGCAGTCGAAGCGACTATAATTAATTTCTGTCAATATTAGTCTGTAAGAGCTAAATTTTGAACGGTTCAATTGAATCGGGTTTCTGAGCCAAAATAGAAACCCGTAGAAGAAGAGGCATATTTTTTAGTAATAGCCATTACAATGGCTTTAGGACGGCAATCCAAAGGTGCGGTGGCTGTCTTCATCAGCCATTATAACCGCTGCACTGCGTGATTCATTGCGTTGCTGTTCCGGAAATGCCTCTTACCCGTGTAATGTAGTCAAATGGTTAGCAGCTTCCTTCAGTGTGTTCAGTGGTTATTCGTGGAAGTCATCATTATAGAAGTGGTTAAGTATACACACCAAGAACTGTAACTTGTAATTTCGAAAAAAGATTCTGGGGCGAAACATATAATACTGCGCTCAACACTAATTTGTTCAGAAATAATGATTTTATAAACAAACACAGTTCTCCTATGCAAGTAAATTTGTATCAGATAGTATTGGTGCCAAATTAAAAATATATATGATGGGGCGATCATTCTAGGCTGTAACATACACCTACTCTTTTTTGAATATCATTCAAGAGATCCTTTCTTATTCTGGATATGACTCTAGATGCAAACGAGACAGTCATTAAACTTTTGTATCTGACGGATGATGATGTTAATGCAGGCGTTTGGAAACACTGATTCTTCCTACCAACGGAAAAAACCTAATTCCACGGAGTCCCGTAACCAGTGTACTAACCATTAGGCCACATCATCGATACCTATTAATACACATGCATTTATTGTGACACACTTTCCATAGAAAGCTATGTTAAATTGGGTGAGTCCTTCCTTCCTTAGAAAACTGAGGATATTAAACTGAGCCAGTCCTTCCTTCAATTCGTGGCAGTTTCAGTTCCGCATTATAACTCCCTTAAGCATTATGGTGTTGTGCCAAATGTGATAGGCAGTTTGCATTTATGAAACCATATTTGTATTTGATTCTCAGCGTTCATGTTCGCTCATATAGGGGAGTTACGGCCCTATTTACTAGACCAACCTACTCGTTCCAGCACAAAAAATATCTATATTTAATCTAACATTTCAAACTCTCTACTTAATTAAAACCTTTCAACTGAATTAGGTATTAAACTTGATATTTATTGTACAACTTGGCTAAGTTATATAGTCATTGCTCTACGTCATCAGTTAGCAGACTTACAGCCCATAATGATCAGGCCGATCCGATTACTTTCTGAACATAATATCATTGAAATATTATTGGGTTTCAGTCGAATTTATTAGGCAGCTTGATATTGCTTGGACTTCTGCTAAGCTAGTTGTTAGTGTTTCTGACTTAAATATCCAGCTTGTTACATCATCTTTAAGGGGAGTTATGACCCATTATTAGACACAACTATTATCCGTTCCTCACCACGCTTCCAAATCTAGCATATAACTTAATACTGAGGATAACTTGGTTGGTTTTGATTCTCAGCAATCTGCTTCAACATTAAGCGGAGTTATGACCCTAATTGTCACACCTACCCACTGCCTCTCCACGCAGTAACCTAAGTCATCACAACATGTCTCATTATGTCAACAGTTCGCCATTCTCAATCATCAAAAACATGTCATATTACGTCAACAGTTCTTATTTCGCACATGATATATTTCAAAATGTGCTTATCTCGAATCACTATCACAACTTGCAGGATCTATTTAGTGACTTTTCATACATACATTTCTAAATTCCATCAAATCATGCCGCACAACATTAGCGCGTCGTTTTTAGCATAATGTTAATGCAAGTCTTCAAATATATATAGATAAGAATGTTCCGTGAAACCCTAAACATAATAGTAATAATCATTTGAATTGATGGCATTGTTACGTGATGAGTATAACGTTTCTACTAGTAATATGGTAATTTCCTCAAGCCTTTCAAAACGATTTATATATTAATATCATTAAACGTCTGTCCTCGGATATTTAGAATGCAAATTCTTTGACTATTTCAGTCTCTCTGTAAATGTATCATTTAAATATTTAGAAAGCTATTTGATTGACTGCACCGTGAAGACACCTACAGACATGATTGTCTTACTTATCTTCCTTCTTTCATGAACGTATCGACATTGTTTTTGACTAAACGACATGCCATAAAATCACATCTCAACAATTACTATTTTTTTTAAACATTTATACTATTGCAAGAGTTGTGCGACTTTACACATGAACACATGCAATGAAGAACATGATTACGCGGACCGTCATTGTAAAGAACTGGAAACCTGACAGAATTAATAGAATGTGCTATGCGACACTGGTATCTACAGAATACAAGATTGTAAACCCATTAATCTTTACTCTAAGCCTTCGCTGATCGTGGAATATACTGTATTTGTTTTTAACGTGGTAATGCCCCAACAAGGGCTGCGTTCAGAAGTGTACAGGACCCCGGGTGGCTGAGCGGTCTAAGGCGCTCGCTCGCCTTTACAAATCACTGACATCTCACCTCTGCCCGCGTAGAATTGAGTTATATATTTACTGATATCTATCACCTGGTATTCTGCCGGATAATTTACAGACAAAAGTATAAAACAACTCCAGTTGTTACTTGACAAACAAAATATTGCATTAATTAGAATAGAATTTGAAACTTTTAAACGTTTCACTGCGCCTGTCTCTAGTAGCAATGTAAATGTATACTATCTTTAAGCATCATTTTAGAGCAATATAATATCTTTCAGTTAATGTTCTACAGTGAACTAAAAAATAGGTGTGGTTTATCCTGAATGTGGGTGTAATACAGACCATTTGCGGACTGACGGGGCACTTTGCCAGGTTCGCATTTAAAGTCCATTCAATGGCAGTTTTCTGAGTCTATGATTCCTCAAAATATATTTGAAGGGAAAATTTAGATACACCCCACTGGGGAATATACATTCCATTAAATAGGTGCATCTTAAGTTAACTAACCCATGTTATTATCGTGGTATGTCTACCCAAATAACATCATTCGAAGACAAAGTTTTGAAGATTAATCATTAAATTTGGTAGAGAGACATAGTGAATACTATTGTAATATTTACAGAATAATCTGAGTACAAATATTGCATTTCAAGGCATTTTTTCTGCGTGTTCGTACAGTGAATGTAATATTGATTCATATACAAGATAGCTAGATTTGCCCTAATCTTGCTAAATATTTCTTGCAGTGAATGTAAGATTGATTCGTGTACAAGATAGCAAGATTTGCCCTAATCCTGCTTGCTATTGTGCGAGGAATGACTGGTTCTTGTTGTTTGTTTTCTTTAATTCAACGAAGTATGAACCGGAAATAGCAGCAGAAGAGATGAACAGACCACTTTTTTGAAGGGTCCAAATGCCGAAATAAGTCTTCGTAAAGAAAAGATTAAATGACGTAAATAACTTTAAAAATCGAGGTGGTCTAACTACACTGTGGCTTCTCTAATCGGGTCAGTTTATTAATATTTTTCTCGAATTGAGAAATCAAAGATAAGCGCAAATAATTTACGAAATTGAACGAACTTGAGGTCGTACCTCCTCTGCTGCTGTAATCTTTCATTATCATATCAATCTCTCAACCAAATATTTTATCAAGACCCACACGATATCTTGTTATTGAATCATGCAAATTTATTGTTATAAATCCGCGTGGGGTTGACTGTGCCTTAGAAAAGAAATTTTTAAATCCAATTATGTCCATATCTACGCTGCACCAAGTCTGATGAATATTTCGCAACGTATGTGTATCGACTCCACTAAACACAATTAATATATTACAGTTATCTCTGATCACTTTTGGTATTTGTGTGTATCGCTGAGTAACATAAATTGCATCTGTGTTTTTATGTCTTCCTCGAGAAAATATTCTAGCTGGATTTGTTTATTTGTCCAGCATCACATCATCGTATTCAACTAAATTATTAATATATCCGTCTAAATCATCAACACTCGGCGCTTCATCAATATCAGTTATAAAACCAATAATATCATCGCCATCTTCGTCCAACAATTTTGCATTTTCATTAAAATTTTTAAGTACTTCATAGCATCTCTGATCATCAACTGACGGAGCTACTAAATACAACTTATCCCATCTGAGCTATCTCATTATCAAATTAAGTAATAATTGCGTCTTACCACTTCCAGATGGACCTATTATTATCATTTTGATAGAATTTTGTAGCGCTGGATGATGTTTGACTGGTTCTTGCTTTCGTGTCGCTGAGAAATCAATGACATTCTTGTTATATGAATATAATAAGTAATATGGATTTATATTGTGTTCGATGTAGAGCACATACTCCTACGAATATGTTAGCAACAATAATAGCAAAAAATAAAAGGCGTGCACTTACAGGTAAATGTGTGTGATGTTGTACAAAGAAATATAAATTTATTTCCCTTGACAAGTCAAGGAAAATTGGTGGTGATATCGCTACTTCATTAGGAAAATTACCAGGAACTCCTTGGGCTAAATACTCAGGATAAAAACATCTTCCAGGATATAATTAGTGTGGTCCTGGAACCCGACTTGACTTCGACTTGATAACCAAGATCAACCAAAACATGGTGAATATCCTATAAACGACGTTGATAAAGCATGTCACGTTCATGATGTAGCTTACAAAAGTAAAAACCTACAAGATAGACATATCGCAGATGTGAAATTAATTCATTCGTTAAATTCCATAAAAAAAAAAAAATCTTTAAAAGAATCATTATCTATTTGTTTGGTAAGATCTTTCTATGAAAGGTAAATTATTACTCGGAGCTGGTAATTAATCAGCCAATTATTATAATGGAATCAATATATTACAGCCCAAGGGGATATTGAAAAGGTAGAGCACCTATTAATAAACTCGCTGATGCAGCAAATGTCACATGTTCTGCAGCCGCAGCGTGGTTAGCATGACAGGCAATATGGCAAATTTAGCTACCACCACCGAAACGAATTAAATACGCACATTTCGATGTCAGCGTTCTTAATGAAGTTCATCAAGCAGATATCTTGTTTTTACCACATGATACTATTAAAATTGGGACACGTCAAATAACGTACAAATACGCATTAACTGTCATTGACGTTGCAAGTAGATATAAAGAGGCAGAATCATTATCAACTAAAACAGCGACTGAATTTGTATCTGCGTTTGAACTAATTTATCAACGAGGACCATTACGATGGCCACATTTACTACAGCTTGATCATGGCAAAGAATTTCTTGGTGCAGTATCATCGTTGATGAAGCGACATAATGTCAGAATACGACAAGGACATACTGCAATTCGTCGTGATCAGGCAATTGTTGGACGATTTAATCGAACACTTGCTGAGCGGTTATTTGGATATCAGTATGCGAAAGAAATAATGCAGGATACGAGATCTCGCGAATAGGTTACAAGATTACCAAGTGTGATAGCCGCATTAAATAATGAAATTACTCAAACAACCAACATAAAACCTATTAATGCAATTACAAAAAAAAAAAAATCTACCAATGAAACGACATGAATTTTCAGCGCAGCCAGTATTAGGTAATGTTATTGTAAGATATTTTTATGAACCTGGTGAACTTGAAGGTGGTATAAAAAGAACAACTGATCCTATTTGGAGTATTACAATACATATAATTTCTAACGTGGTAAGATCCACGGGTAGACCTGCAATCTACAGATTAGATTCAGCTTCTCCTCAACGCGGACTTACACGTGAACAATTACAAGTAATTCTTGAAGATACACAATTACCACCGCGATCACTAGCGCCTGGACGCCGATTACATTTAAGACAGGTCAGCATCACATTTTCGCGTGTATGACCAAGACTACTATCTTTTCTATCTACGGTAAATTGCCTTGGATTATTACTCGAGTACTGCCACAACATCATACAATTACAGCTCGCACAAATATTATTCTGCTGTTGTTTCAGCGCTATGACAAATTCAACATCTAGATCAAGGTCGTGTTTGTTTTTTTGTCACTTTGTTTATAACCAGCTAATTTTTTTTCTTACTATATCACTATAATCGAGGACATCATTGATGCTTTCTGTAGCGTCTATGACAATTCTCCGCAGCTGAGATATTTTTCTGTCTTGAGATACTGCGAGATAAACTAAATTTGACCATTCGATACGATCATCGACAATCCAGACTCGATTATCAGAAATGGTTAACCCCTGATATGAGTGAATTGTCATTGTGTATCCCAGTGTCCACGGAGATTTGTTAATTTTCATCGCATCCTTAACAACACTGACATACACTAAAACAATATCATTTAATACAAGATTTTGTTTTTCTGACGATCCTGGTATATCAACGTCGATATTCTGTCGTCGTGTATCAGCTGGTCAATAACACAACGGTACACGTAAATCCGAAAACTTTTCTTTATGCTTTTCAAATACCTGGTGTTGAAGTGTATCAAGAACTATCTTTCTACTTGCCACTATCAAATCATTTGGTCTCCAAGTTTGCAGAAAGTCGTTCATGGAAGTTTCTGAAATTATTTTACGCATTACTTCACATTGAATTTTATTCGGTTGTAGTCTGAATAATTTCTTAAACGCCATTAATTCTACATCAAGAGATCTGTGATCATCAGTTATCTCCTCGTAATAATCCACAAAATTCTTTAGCCACCCGTGTGGAGACAATCCAACAAAAGGTGGTGGTTGACCATGATCGCCACACATTATGACAGCAGTATTTTTTGTTAATAACCAATCAAGAAATGTTTTTAATGTTTCTAACGACACTGTATATATTTCATCCCAGACGATAATCTTTGGAATATATTTCTCTCCCATTCGATGAGGAGTCCATGCGTCACCCTTGTATCGAAAAAAGCCATGATAAGTACATGATTTAATATTTCTTTCTCTCATTTCTCTTGCAAGTCTGTATGTAGGAGTTAAAACGATCATATCAAAATTCCACAATAGTTCAATCACGCGAGTTGTTTTACCAGACCCTCCTCGTTCAGTAAGATAAACTGTTTTATGTCTAGTCACGGGAACATACACTGATGGTGCAGATGATAACTGTAATGTCTGATATTTTTTTGCAATAAATATCTGATTTCAACATCAGCGTACTCAGAATAATCGAGTATATTTTCTTGTTTTATTCTCCATTCGCCCCATGATGATGCATAATTACCGATAACCAAATTTTCCAACAATCCTGAATATTTTTTATTGAAATAAAACGAATCCGTAGCGACTCTGAGGGCAAACTTAGAAATTATATATATCATCGATAACAGATTTATCGAAATGTATGCGAGCATTGACAATCATAAATAAGTAAATTGCGGTGACTCACCGTCCATATAACTCACAATTGTACCTAATTTGGTTCCATTTGGCAACAAAGCTATTTCTCGACTTATATACGTATTTTTCTTCGTTGTAACAGCGATTATAAAATCTAACTCAGCATCATCATTGATCAATCTTGTACAATGTCGTTTATGATCATATGATTCTCCTTGGGTGAATTTGTTGAATATTTTTCTGCCGAGATCTTTTGCAATTCTATTTTCATAATCGGCTGTACCAGGATTTGCATCATCTGAATATTTCTTTTGTTGTGGTAACCAAATTTCTTTCTGCGGACGATATGATATAATTGCTTTGCTTATTGTCAGAAATATCAGTATTTTTACATCAAGCATATATCGAAATAATACTGTTGGTACCCACATTTTTTCTAAAAAATGTTTGCCAAACCAAACATAATAAATTGGATGAAAATCTTTACCAAACTCGAATGACTCGATACAAGCGAATCCAGTTAAGTCAAAATCCTGCAATGGTCCATTTATCGATACTCTGGTCATTTCGTGTGTCGGATGACCGAATCTTTTAAAATATATAGAACACTCTCCCATACCAAGAAAACTTCCAGGATAACACGTGACCATATCAACCGAGATAACCTTTTTATTAATCGTATTTATTATTCCACAATCCGAGGTGTCCGTACTCGACACAACTCGATATAATATCATTAATAAAAGCAAACCGAGTTGGTTTCCACGAATTTTTCTCTCTGGCAAAATGAGTTGCAACTGCTGGAACAGTAAAACAGTTGCTCAGCAACTCGTCAGTATCATCAGTATATCGCAGCGCAAGATTTTTCATTTTGTGTGAAGAAAATCTGTTCGATAAATAACGCCATTAGGTCGTACAAACTGATCAAACTTACTTATTTCTTCGATACAAATACTTCCATCTGATCTAATCAATTCATCGTCGTTTTCAGAACTCTGAAATAGCCATACCGATACAGGATCGATTTTACTTATTTCGTTAATAAAATCGAACATGTCTCCGCGGTAAAATTTAACAGTTCGATTTTGTAGAAATATTGTTAGTGCATTAGTCCACGCATGCGCATTCTCATCAATAATTTCAATCGAAGATTCTTTTGATTTATATTTTGATTGATACAAAATCTCTCCAGTTACCGTTTTTACAATTATTGGGAATATTAGTTATTTTCCTAACTCAGCGACATCTTTGATAGACGAACCGGTGTCTTTAACTATTTCTCCCCACTCGTTTATTATTTTACGTCTTTTGTCCGTTAGGCCCTTTCCACAAGTCGAAACGGTAAAATGTTCTGTTACTCGTTCGGCTACACAATTCAGTCTTCAAAATTTCATTGGCTTCAGATTATCTACACTGGGTTTTTCATTTATCGGATAAATTCCATAAATAACTGCTGTTACAAGATACGCTCTTTCATAATACGATTTGTCAATACCGGTCAACATTCCTGGTTTGGAATTTTTACTCAGTATGGCAATTTTTCATTGTGAAGGACAGGGTCATATTTGTCACGGATAACCCAATTATCTGTTTCTGCTAGTACAATAAATTTTATTCTGATAAAATATTTTCGATTGTCGAGATAATTAATGATAGTTGCCTTTCGGTTTTCGTTCATCGTAGCATCAACACGATCGGTGATTTTGAACGCTGACCATAGGTGAGATGGGTAATCTGTGCGAAATTCTTTCTTGGCGTCGTGGATTTTATTAATCAAACTTTAATTCTTCGGATCAACCAGAGTTTTTATTTGTAAGTCAGGGATATTCTATCAAGATCAAATTTATCTTTAGAAGGCTTGATCTTGGATGATCTCTCAAATTCGTTCATATTATAATCAAGACAAACATTTAAATTGAAATATTATATATATATATATATATATATATATATATATATATATATATATATATATATATATATATATATATATACGATGACTCAAGTAAGAGATAAATGCAGGTTATCTTGTGTAAACGAATTCTGCCGATATCATTTGCAAAGTGTTCGTAATGGAAGTCTAGGACCCAAACCGTGTTTACAGTATGGTGTTGGAATTAGAGGGAAAGCGCAGTTGTGTGTGCAATGTGGTGGTAAAAAATATAGAGAACTAAAACGATATTATGATTAAAAACATAATGGCAGTGACAAGGCTATAAAAGGTGAAGAAGATTATCTAACTAGATTGCGGAATACCGGTGACACAATGACAGACGAACACAGCATGAACGGGAATGAAAGAGTGGTTTCAAGAGATCCAACATTGTTGGACCAGCTGATCTTGAGTAATCATCACTACATCGCGCAAGACCAAGTATCGTCGTGGCAACGTCGACGTTTTCAAGACATGATTCAATATTTTTTTCCGTCAATCATGCATATAGCGCTGTTAAATAGCGCCATAACGCCGTCACTAACAAAACCAACTCGATCACCAATTCCGTATGCTGTATCATTTGCTCTCAAAAGTCTACCTTCAACCTCGATAAATACCTCAGCGGGCAAGAAATATCTGCTTGTATCCTGAACTTGTAATTCGATTCTTCCACGTGAGTTAGGTACACGTGCATCATAAGAATAATACTGATAATCACGAACAGATTCATCCTTTAGAACCGGTGCGTCCCTGTCAAATGCTGGGTCGGATACACGTTTGAACATTTTATTATAATTTCCATGATCTAAATCATGGTCGTCTAACACGAAGACCACTTCGGGAAATTCCATCTCCTGCTATCAGACTTGCGGTTATATTTTTTTCTTTTTCTTTTTCTGACATAGGTACACCAGCCAACTCTGCTAGTTTTTTATTTGAAGCTTGATCGTACTGACATTTGCGGGTATAACTTCAGTGCTGGCCAGTTTCACTGGATGTGGATTTCGTCACATTAACCGTACTAGTCTATCCCTGATTGTCGAAAATGCTTTACCGACAACATTACCAATTGCGCCAGGAATTTGTTCACGAACAAGTTCAATAGATTGTATTCCTAATTGTCCTGCAATCGGTATTGCTTTTGGAGCCATCCTTCTGAGAAAAAAAAACATAACAGTATCACCAAGTCCATCTCCGTAAATTGCTTTGTAAGTTGGCAGTCGTGAATTTACTACCCTGACCATGATCGTTCCACCTTGAGCAGTGTGTATAATCATCTTACTTGTTATTCATTTATTTAATCGCAGCGATCTTAATCTCTATAACAATCATCAGCAATTTCATCAATAAGGGAACGATAAATACTGCGAGCCATAATACCGCCAGTGAATAATTTATGACAAATATCAGATATTTCATTAACGATTTCTGGAGAATTATTTCCTGCTCGTTTTCCTCCTATGAGAATTTCCAGTCGTTCTACGTCAGAAAGAACATTGTTAGGACAATCAACAAGACCACTTCCTGATGTAGTCAGGAAACCACTTCCTGTGGTGTCGGCAATATAACGATCAGGAAAATAACGATCAGGAAAATGATCATCAGTATGTCCTCCCATGCTCTCTGTATTATCGGGAGAATCATCAGGTGAATCTCCTCTTCGTCGTCCTCTTCCGTTCTCTTCAGGTCTTTCCAATGACTGTCTTGTGGCGCCGGGAGGATCATCAGGTGAATCTCCTCTTCGTCGTCCTCTTCCGTTCTCTTCAGGTCTTTCCAATCACTGTCTTGTGGCGCCGGGAGGATCATCAGGTGGAATTTGTCTTCTTAGTCTCGCTCTTTTTTCTCTGGTTCTTGCCAAAATCCTCTCTTTTTCTTTTCTAATATCATCAATCATATACTGCATTTGTTCTGATACTCGTTGCGATTGAGATTGACACAAGGATCTTGCTGCGGTGGAGGAGGTCTTTGCTGTTTTTCTATTTGTTGCAGAGGTGTAGGAAGTCGATATGGATCTTGCTGTGGTGGAGGAGGTTTTTGTCGTTTTATTTCTTGCTGCGGTGGAGAAGATTGTTGGTAATTTATTTGTCCCAGTGCCTCTTCATAAAGTCTTTGTACTTTTTAAACAAGACCTCCGTATTCTGAATCATCATATCTGACTTGTTTTTGTTTTTTGGGGGGTTTTTTTTTGGTTTTTTTATATATACGGTGTATCCATTTAATAAGATTATTATCACATACGCCCTTATAACCAGGTTTTATAATACTAGATTTATTTAACATACGAATTAATATTTTTTTAAAGTAATTCTTCACTTTTAGTATTTGTAATATCTTCGACAAATTCTTCCCTAAATTTTTTAATCATATCAATGTTTCCCTTTCTTACTTTAGGTTTAGGTGCAAGTTTTTTCTTCACGTGGGCGATTTCAGCACGAACTTTACCAATACCTTCAAGTATTTCTTCACCGAAAGGTGGAGGTTGAGCATTAGCCATTTTAGTTGAAAGATCTCGCAAAATCTTTTTCGGTTGTTTAGTTCTTCTTACTATCTTTTCAGTTTGCTCAGCTGTTTGTCTTACTGATGGAAGAAGACCTTCAGTAGCCTCTACAACTCTTTCAGTAACTTTTGTAACTGATTTAAATAACTGTTCTGTGCCTTCTGCAAATTCAACTCGTGCTTCTTGACGTTCTTGCAATTTTTGTCTAACAGAATCACGAACAGGAAGAAATGTTTTGATTGCTTCTAGTCTCTCTCTAGCTAATCTAGCAGTATAAGATTCTGGATGAACCCTTATTTATTATAACAAATAATGATTTAATTACAGCAGCAGAGGAGGTGCGACCTCAGGTTGGTTCAATTTCGTAATATATTCGCGCTTATCTCTGATTTTTCAGTTCGAGAAAGAAAAAAAAACTAATTAGAGAAGCCTCAGATTTGTAAGACCACCTTGATTTTTAAAGTTATTTGCGTATTTAAACTTTTTTTACGAAGACCTATTTCAGCATTTGGACCCTTCAAAAAAGTGGTCTGTTCACCTCTTCTGCTGCTGAAATTGATGTGTATACTGGATGATCCGCGGATCATCATAAGTTTGCACAGCGTTTCTTGGTTCATACATCGTTGAATTTACGGGAAACAAACAGTCAATCCTTATAAACGAATTCAACGGCATAAATAGTTACATAATTACATAGTTTAATGACATTGTTTTATATAATCATAATTTTGAATTTCTTTTAATAAGCGCAAATAATACAGAGCAGTCTAATTTGTTTGATTGCTGTTGATTGTTGTTGTACCCTGTGAACTGGAATGCACAGTTAACGAATGAGGAATTTGATATAAATCCCGATGACATGATAGTTTTTTTAAACTAAATTGAGTACCCAATGGAATAGAGAGGCGGAAATTTGTATTTTCCACCGGATTCAAACTTGAGGCAAAGCAATACGGTTTATATTTAAAATGTCGAATCTTATTATTATATATTTCATAGCGAGATTTTGAAATATATCAGTGTGAGAAAAATTGTATCACCACAATTGCGATATCACGGTTGGAAATATTTCCTTTATCCCTGTTGAAGCATAACTGCTATTATGTATGCTATTCAAAACTTTTCTCAAAAGTCAGGCCTATTTAATGATTATTTCCCCCCCCCCCCCCCGCCCACTGGAATGAATATATATTAAAACGTGTCAAGATTGTTTGCCCTTGAGTATACATTTTTGCGATCAATGAAAAAGGCGTCGTCAAGAATGCAGAAAAGGAACATCAAACAGGAAAAAGTAGGCTTCAAGCATTAACTGTTTTATAATTAGTTTTCTACTTGAATCATGAAAATTGTCAGTGACTGAATTTATATGGCCCATTGCAATTCGATATACCGTGTCAGTCATAAAGTACTGTATAACAGTTGCACTAAACGACAAATGGCACACATTATTACCACACAAAAAAAAAATTGTTTCTGAAAATGATGAAGAATTCAGACACTGATTAGTCTCGACTGCAAACCGAAATTAAGTGACAATCGAAATTAGGGAGCAGTGTCTCACCGATATAGACTGTAAGACTGCCAATGCACAAAACGGACGCCTGAATGCAGGAAAACCCCACAAATAGCAGCCAAAATCCTCACAAGTAAATTCATAATCAGTAAATTTTTCATTTCTTGACGTTACGCTCTGAAGCCTGTTTGAGTGTTCTCTCATGTTGTTTTATGAAGCCCACCCCAGATATGTCCATTTTATCAATACGCACAAGACATGTGTTAACGGAGACAAAAATAAAATCTGTTCATTCTTGCATGACATCATTCATTAATGTGCAATCTGAATCTGTAAATGGTCGCTCTCCTAAAACTTATTGTAAAATTTTGGAACTTCTTTTTCTCGATGTGGCAATGCAGTAGATAACCGCATTGAAACAGAATTGAGAAACAAATCCATGCAAAAATCGAATGTTTTTGCCAACACTTCCAAAAATAAATACAACCTACTGATAATGCACATAATTATTACAATGGCTTATTAATCCATTCTTTCGATAAAGATTTTATGTATATCTATATTGTTTGTTTAACGTTTCTCCATGACTGTAGGTTGTAGTTTAAACTAATGGTCATTTGTAAGCAAATGTTAAGATAGATAACTTTTGTACATGGTTCTGAGTTGTACTTTAAGATAATGTTCTAAACATACTGACATGGTCTTTTGACCTAAGAAGGTCCTAGGAGCGAACATCCTGGTTATGTTAGTGTTTCTTAGATTTTTGTTTAAGGGTCTGATAAACAAAAATATTCATTTATGTTTTAATATTAGTATCGTGGAATCACTTTTAATTGTAGTCAGATATAATTAGAGAAGAATCATTATTTAAATCTTTAATTAAAATTACTAATGTGCTCATTGACAACATTTTCAGATTAACGCCATTTTCAGATCGTTGATGACGCATTCAATTTATTCTGGATTATATAATTTTTGATACACTAAGGCTGTTTTCAAATCAACCGATTCAAGACTATTGGTACATTTGAACATTCCAAACTTAGAATTCATTCGGAATATCCTACACTTTTTAACTTGTGATACAAAAATTAGGATTATTTGTGATTTAATTCACAATGCTCTAAGTTTCTTGAAATTTTCACTTTGTATTCGAGGGAAATATATTGTTTGTTAAATTTTACAAACTTGATGGTTTGCTTTTACTGCTACTTTGTTTAAGCCAGATGAACAACCAGAACTAGCAAAATGTATGATATTGGATAACAAAGTGTCAACATCTACAAAGGCATACATTTTCTGACATCGTTGTCCTTTTAACAAGTATGTATATGTGTGTGCGTGTGCGTGTGCTTGCGTATGTATGTAACGATGCAATCAATGTATGTATGTATATATGTATGTATGTATGTATGTATGTATGTATGTATGTATGTATGTATGCGTGTAGTGATGCTAACTAACGTGTTACTATAAATTCACCGTTGTAATGCACACTACATCACCCCTAAGCATGTATGTATGTATGTATGTATGTATGTGTAGATGGATGGATGGATGGATTGATGGATGGATAGATAGATAGATGGATGACTGGTTGACTGACTGACATTATTTCCTCTGCAACAGTGATTACATCTGATTAAACAAATTCAGGGTAAAACAACATCTTGAAACACAACAAGAGAACGAATATTGTTACATGATTAACATTAGCTTTGAAATAATACAGATAAGGAGTGTTAAGTGTATTCGAGATAAATGATAGATATATTCGTACTGCCTACAACTGATATGTTAATTCAGTTGTATGTAACTTGCATGCAGCAAAAATAAAATATAGTTATGTACCTTTCTTACGACATGACAAATGTATATGCATATATGTGTGAATGCCCGTGTGCATGTATGCATGTGTGTGTGTGCCTGTATGTATGTATGTATGTATGTATGTATGTATGTATCTATAAGCATGTATGTATGTATGTATGTATGTATGTGTAGATGGATGGATGGATGGATGGATGGATTGATGGATGGATAGATGGATGACTGGTTGACTGACTGACATTATTTCCTCTGCAACAGTGATTACATCTGATTAAACAAATTCAGGATAAAACAACATCTTGAAACACAACAAGAGAATGAAAATTTAAAAAAATAAAAGATAAAATACCTGGTCAAATCAAGCATTTATAAAATGACATATCTTAATACATACAGTCATAAATAATTATCTTTAGAAATGACGCATTTTACAACCTACCCCCATATGTCTGTAGAAATATTAAAACTATCATCATTCAGATTAGTATGGCACTGACCTTTTTGAAAGTGTGTGTGTGTGTGTGTGTGTGTGTGTGTGTGTGTGATTTGGATTTTTAACGTAGTTTTAACAATTTTTCAGTCATATCGCTACGATGTTTGCAGTGGGCAGTTTATAGTGATGTCTAGCACTGGGACACCATGCCGTATACATGTAGCATGATGTCCCACCAAGTCACATTATCGTGACACCAGGCCGACCAGTCGTAACACTAACATTGTATTGCTGAGTGCCAAGCGAGGCAGCTGTTAGTACCATTTTTTATAAGTCTTTGGTATGACTCGGCCGGGGATCGAACCCACGACCTCTCGCATCCAAGGCGGACGCTCTAACCACTATTTAACTGGAGCGGCCTTCTTGAAAGATTTGCACAATGCAGCTAATGACTGTCAATACATCGGTGATATATTGTTACATGATTAACATTAGCTTTGAAATAATACAGATAAGGACTGTTATGTGTATTCGAGATAAATGATAGATATATTCGTACTGCCTACAACTGATATGTTAATTCAGTTGTATGTAACTTGCATGCAGCAAAAATAAAATATAGTTATGTACCTTTCTTACGACATGACAAATGTATATGCATATATGTGTGAATGCCCGTGTGCATGTATGCATGTGTGTGTGTGTGCCTGTATGTATGTATGTATGTATGTATGCACAACAATCCACAAGAGTCAAATCCTTCCAAATGATCGTCAACATGAAGGGGGAAATGGGTTCCTAACTTGCTTCCAAAATCAAAAAGGAGTTATGTACGTTTATATTAGCGTTTAACCTCACCTCAGCACAATACTGCATAAATGAAGTCAATTAAAAGCAAAGATGTGATGTGCTGTGATTTGGATTTTTAACGTCGCTTTAACAATTTTTCAGTCAGATCGCTACGATGTCTGCCATGTGGCAGTTTATAATGATGTCTAGCACTGTGGCATCATGCCGCAGACATGTAGCATGATGTCCCACCCAGGCACATTATCCTGACAACAGGCCGACCAGTTCTGCCTCTAACCTCTTAATGCTGAACGCCAAGCGAGGCAGCTGTTAGTAACATTTTTGTAAGTCTTTGGTATGACTCGGCCGGGGATCGAACCCTCGACCTCCCGCATCCGAGGCGGACGCTCTAACCGCTAGGCCACCGGAGCGGTCTAAAAGTAAAGATCCAAACATGTAACAACCATGGACTGCACAGAAACAAAAGGACGGTAAAATCCTTTAAAACAAATGTAAACATGAAGAGGGAAAGGGCTTCTGGTTTTCTTGATTCTATTTTTGTGGTGTAAAAGGTCTAAAAAATGTTATCTCAGTCTGAACCAAAAAATATTTCATTTAAATTTAAGAGTTCAAATAATTTAACTTCGCACGTCAAAATTTGAAATTCCTAATTTGACTGGAAGATGGTCAGGAAAGTGAATTATCGGAAGAGCATGAGCTGTTTGCTTGGATGGAGAATATGCTGGTAGGTTTTCTTTCAGAAAAACAAACTTTTCAGTTCATAATATTTTTTTATGCTTACGTTCTTGGTGGCTTCAGATCTTTCTTTAACAAGTGAGGGAAAAGCGTGGTCCAAACACATGCATATTTATCGAAATTATAGTGCCAGATTGAAATTTGTGACCTATGTATTCTTTGAACACATAACAGCTTGAACTCGGCATTCCTGGGTGAATCTGATATATAGGCAATTCTTTAATAAATTGATGTGCTTTTTTTAAAAAAGAATTGTTGTATTCAATGTAATCTTTTCTGCTCATGCAAGAAGAAAAAGATATTTAAAAAATAAACTTAATTGTGACTGACACGCCCTAAAACGGTTTTTAAATATGGTCGTCGTTCAAGGACCAACAAAATTGTCGTTAGTGTTATTGCCTGTCGGCTTATCATGATGATGATCATAGTCATCATTATCACCAAAAACATCTTCATTATACAATTTAATTACTGTGCCTGGTGAACTTAAGACTTGTGTTTTTCAAAAACCTGTTCCTGATGAACATTTCAGGGGAAACAAATCTTGTCTGAGCTTTCAGTACAAGATCAAAGTAGATTTAATGGAATACTACTGCAACTACTACTAATGCTACTCCTACTACTACTACTACTACTACTACTAATAATAATAATAATAATAATAATATTATTATTATTATTATTATTATTATTATTATTATTATTATTATTAATAGTATTATTAGTGGAGAAGAACTTGTAAGCAAAGTATATAAAACTGTCATGATAAATATTTCCATTAAATGCCGAAGATCTGCGCATCCCATTACCAAAAGTATACGTGTGTGGGTATGTGCACGTGTGTGTGTGTGAGAGAGAGAGAGAGAGAGAGAGAGAGAGACAGAGACAGAGAGAGGGAAGTAGATAGAAGGGGTGTGCTTTCAATCCGCTATATCTTCAGTTCCATATCTGTTAGCCGACTCATCAATCCGTGTTTGAGATCCGTCGTGAGTCTCTGTATAACAACACCGGGTCACAAGTACATATAACACCAAAAAGAAGAATGATATTCCAGCAATAAGAAAGAATATATATTCCATATTGCCGTTGTCGCCAGGATCTATTGGGTACCAGTCTGTAACAATAAATAAATTCAAAATGATCACAGCCATAGTGATAATAATGATGATGATGACGGTGATTGTTCCCGTCATATATATTTGACAAATTTAACTGCCAATTCATTAAGAGAAGGCCCGTTGTTTTGAGTAGAATAGTAGTAGGTGTTGTACTAGTGGTAGGAGTAGAAAACATCGACAGCAACAAGCAAAAGTAGAAGAGAACAAGTAACAGAAGTTATAAAATCTGCATCAAAAAATTATGGATGAAATGCGCTTACCGCACTCTGCATATAGTGTTTAAAGATCTCAATGAAACGTGTTTTAAATTTGTCAATGAGGAATTTTTGACTACCTAGATGTAAGTCCTGCAGGATGGCTGATATAATCATGGAGTAGAAGGATCCTAAGCCGACCGTCACTAAATTCAGGCCCATCGTCAATCCTTGCATGTTATCTGGAGTCAGGGTGTATGCAAATTCAAGTTCTACAATAATAATAATAATAATAATAATAGTAATAATAACAATAACTTCAGAACTAAAATAAAGAGTAAAGATAAAGAAGCAGAGGATAAATAAGAAGAGGAGAATTAAGAAACTTCAAAGAATCCACATCTTACAAAAATAGATTTCAAGAATACCTAGAATTGTCTCTAAATATTTTTCTTCTTATAATTGCAATTCGAAATGCAGTCTTCTGCAAGAACAAATCCGTTTCATCTCATCAAAAGTAATCATATGTTTAAGTCTACGTATCGACGTTCGTTTTGATCAAATAAAAGCTATTTGTTTTCAATTACGAGTAGTGGACGTTCTCTGAGTACCACAGAAATATGCATGGTGATGTGCATGACGTCCAGATTGGAGTTCAATTGCGTGACCTCCAGAATATTAGCCGTGTCATTGCATACAACAACAGAACTGACGCTTTGTGCTATAGTCGCTAAATAAATCACTCTGCTATCTGGAGATTTACTATCCAATTTTGTATAATATCCCAACGCAGGCAAATTCAGAGGTCATGTCTGTATATTATGAGCAATACATTAGTTTCAAAATGTGGCCTCATTACTCTGTTAATTTTCATGATTTAATGAAGTTAGTCAAATATATCTCTTGGAAGTAATTTTTAACTAAGTAAAATTCTTTCAAAATAAGTGTGTTAATAATGTGCTTTTGCAAAGCGGAAAATTGTCAATGCTTATTGAAGCACTTTCGTTGTGAAATCTTCGTTTTCGGATGTGCTTGGTTTTGCACTTTGAAAGTTCTTCAATTTCGAAAGGAAGTAAATCTTCATTTTCGTTCGCAATCCCATAATGAGTTAATAGAAGTGATCAGTTTTTTTAACAAAAAATAAACTTGTGAACTTTGTTGAACTGGTAATGAAACACTTCTGTCATTCGAAGACATGTCCTGTGTCTCCATCAACAATGATGACATTTTTATACAAAATAATGCGAACAGGTGCAAACTGCTACAATAATGTATTGATGACGCGATTAACTACAGCGCCACCACCAAGAATCACCAAGAATAAAAATTCCGCCAGACCGGGACTGGTACACATTACTTCACTAACGTGTTCTCTTATCACAGGAGTCATTCCAGCCAAAAATCCCAAATCGTCCAGCCAAAAGAATTACCACCTGACATTGGTGGAAGAAGATCGAATGGACAGTTGGTTAAATATACTCCCGAAATATATATATATATATATATATATATATATATATATATATATATATATATATATATATATATATATATATATATATAATGCACTAAATCTGAACAAGTAAACAAATACAACAAAAAATTGTCAGTAAACGAGTCTTAAATTACCTGATATACTGGTCCAAACCTCGCTCAGTCCAAGCAAAGCAAACACTGGAGCTTGATGAAATACGGACATGTTCGATGCACTGTAAGAATTATTTGCAATTATTTGCACAAAATGCACCTGCTGTTTTCGATATTTTTCCAAACCACCAGCATAACATAATGCCAGCACAGCCAAGAACATACCTATTCCTGAAAGGACATAAATACACTCACAAAGAAAAATAATATACTATAAGAAAGAAATGACTAGACACTGGCATTGTGTTATCTATTTTTTATGCTGATGTAGCAAAATTTAACATTAGTTCATTGGGACTGTAAAATAATCTGCAACATAAATTTCCTTAATTCTTCTCCCAACGTCACTGGTAAGATATATTAGCAAAAACTACATTTTTATAATTATATATATATATATATATATATATATATATATATATATATATATATAAAGATTGTTGCATCATGAACATTACTGGTGTTCGACAACATGTATCGACAATTTTTGTGGAGCTACTGCCAAGCTCACGTAAAGACATAGGCCTAAAATTTTTGATAGAAACTGAAGTGTTTGTCCCTTATGATTGGTGATAACACGACATGAACATAAAATAACAAATAATCCAACAATAACCCATCTCTCACACTTATTAAATATCCTCTAAATATTTTAGTCTACATCTCTAGAGGATAAAAAACAACAACGGGCAATCGTCATCTTAGAAAATTTGAGAATAATTTTACTGCATCCATGCCAGTTTGTCATATATTTTCAAATCTGTATAAAAACTTTACGTGCATGGTGAATATAACACATTATCATGTTCAGGCGGTAATGAAAACATACTGGACAGAAACAAAACTTACAAATTAGACTTGATATTTCTTTTTATAGATGTAACTCACCTTTTGATCGGATTATTTCTTAATATGTTAAAACGTGCGCATTATTAATTCAAGTGCAGGAACAATTGTTCCCACTGGTTTCGTTTACTAGAATGGTTATACAATTTAAATTATAAATGCATATCAAGGGTTTTAGATATGTTGATGTCCTACACTTCAATCGCAGGTGAAAAAAACGGATCACCTTCCTTGAAAGTTTTCTGAGCTCTTGTCTAGAGCAGTGCATTTCGTAATCGGAATATTATATTTACTTAACATCAATATTAGTTCAGTCTACTTGCCTATACGCTGAATATAGGTCGGACATTTGCTACATCTGATCAACATTGGGTATATTACAAAGTCCATCAGTGGAATGAACAAAACAACCATGACTGGATTGAAGTAATTTAGGAAGGCTGGAGGAATAGTAACGCCACCACTAATACTAATGTCCAAGTGTACAGTCTGGAGAAACAGGGATGTGGACATCTACAAGACAGATGAATATAATTGATAAGGTTTAGATATAACATTTCCGATACAAATTTATATACTGAACAAAAAACCAGTGAGACTAGAAAAAAGAAACCTCAGCGATTATGTCATTACCTGTTTAGGTACACAATTTTCTTCTCATTATAAACGTCGATTTCATCACTCTCAGATGCAGCTTAGAAGAATCGTGTCATATAAATATTTGGATCACGAGAAGAAAAAAAATTAGGCTTTGTGTACATAAACTACATTGTTCGATACCATTATGCATAATAAGCTTGTTTTACGTGTTTGAATGCGTTCTCATGTTTGAAATTTACAATTATTCTTGAAAATTAATACTGTCTTTATACAGGCCAAATTACAGAGCTCTCCTTTGATCGGACTCCACAAACACACGAGCTACTGCCACGCGCGGAATCAGTGAAATTTCAATGTATAGTTACCTGTGCATAGCCCATCCAATAAGTTGTAATGAAGCCATATACGGGTAGAATCATGAGCACAGTTTTAACATCACGTACGTACGAAGTTACAGACGGACCTTCCTCAAAGTGACCTGTTCTTCTCTTCCAGCCTTTGCCACGCATTGTAATCGCTTTCTTTATGACACTGTCTGCGAATTATGATTTACATTACTAAGTCTTTCGGCAATTAAACTTTAGAAGTTTATTGTCAATGTTTATTATAAAATTTAAATTATTTTGTTATTAATTCAATTTCATTCAAATGAAGATTATAGCAGTATACCATATAATTTCTCGCTGATCTGCATTATCCTATACTAAAATAGGATTTAGTAGCCACTGAAGTAACGAATTTGAACAATTGCGTTGATATTACTTGTCTGAAACCTCGTTTATTGGATCTGCTGAAGAAATATATACAAGTGCATATGATAGAATAATAGAAGAGATCGAATTTTTTATCAAGCTGATGTCAAACAGTCGACACATGAGATTAGGTAATATTAAAATATAATACTGATGGCGGTGTGGCATATAGATGCAATGTAGAAAGAGAAAAATAGAAAGAGACATATGGGAAACCTATGATTCGCTGTTCAGAAAATTGCTTTGTGACACAAGTTTTAAAAGGATTAAAAATTAAACTGTTTTTAAAATATGCCTTAAGTTCTTATTCTAGAGGAATGAAACGTATTAGAATAACAACTTTATATATACTGATATTTCAGTCTCATCGTGACTATTGCTTTTGTTTATAGCTAATCAACAGTGGGGAACTAATTCGGATCACCGTAAATTATTCAGACCTTATTTACACTGACTGTATTTTGTTATAAAGGAAAGTCTTTTAAGATTGCGTGCACGAATTGCATCATATGTAACATAATGACATAAAAAAAATTGAAATTTTACTAAGATTTCCAGTAACAAATCTAGCATAGAGTATAACAGCTTTCATTTTATTGAAGTACTCGCATAATACCTATCGTTCCTTACATACAATGTACAATCTAAAGGGTTATTTCAAGAAGTACCTATGATTGACCACAGACCTACACATGTGAATGACCATCTGGTACTTGCCAAGGTAATTTCAAACTACCGCCCATTATCCCGCTACGCCATGCTGTTAACATACTTCCTTCGTACCTCCTTGGATAACTTTACGGGAATAGAATTTTTATTGTACATTTTGCTTATGGCGTTAATATTTCGCAACGCATGGTTTCCGACCTTTATTCCCAGCCTGCAATTAGGTTAAAACAATTTGGTTCTTTGCGTGATAGGCACCGTGATCCCTTATTTGAGTTTTGTCATACAAACTTTGTTTGGTTGATGGTAGCAGAATACAGATATGTTACATGTTCTAGGACGTTTTATCAATGCTTTTTCTTTAATTTTTCTATTTTTCTTCTTTGTTTAATGCCAGAGTGGGACATCATGCTACATGTCTATGGCATGATGCCCCAGTGCTAGAGATCACTTTAAACTGCCAACTGACTGAAAAATTGTTAAAGCTACGTTAAAAATCATAATCACACACACACACACACACACACACACACACACACACACTTAACTATTTCAAATGCAGTTTGTTTTTGCCGATGTAATAGCAAAAATGATACAGGTCAATAATATGAAAGGTTGAAACTCTATATCAGCCGCAGTCCCACTCCGCAATAACGTAGATATTTTCTATTTTTAGTGTCTGGTCAATATAAGTGAAAGAGAATCTTACCGTTGCAACTTCAGCGTTAACGCTGGTGTTAAGTTTGTTGTATTCATCGTTCTTGTCGTTAATTTCACTATTGTTGATATTTTGTTTTAATCTGACGAATGTCAACTGGATCTGAGCGACTTATCCGGGAGGTAGGTATATATATATATATATATATATATATATATATATATATATATATATATATATATATATATATATATCACTTACAATTAGAAAATACGCCTTTATATTATTATGTTATCCAGTCACAGCGAAGACTTTTCATGAACATATTTTTTAACATTCCAAGACAGGCTAACACGATAAAGCAACATATAATGATTGTCATTCTGATTAGTTCGCAGGTCAGAGGTAGTACGAAATGCATCAGAAGTGTGGTATATATTTCATGGATTCCGTTGATTTATCCAACCCACCAGCATCAATTTGGATTTTATAGCATTTGTCATGGTATCCGGTGTCATTGAAAAACATTTTCTTTACTGCTCTACATTGAGGATCTACGATGGGTACTACACTTTTGTCTGGATGCCTGTTATTCTTAGAGGAACCAGAAAAGCCCGGAAAAAGGCTTGTGACCCATACAGTTATCTTGTGTGAAAATACTATGTGAGACGAAGAAGAATGTGCACGTTTCATGCAAATATGTCACAATCAGTTGCAAAGGGATGTACTTAAGACTGATTGTCATCGATGCTTTCAAAAATGTTTCTCTAGAAAGAGTCATTTCGTTTGGAAAAGACAAATTTTAGCAACTGGCTCTGCACTTCCGGAAATGGTATCATGTAGATCTGTATTGGCCAGATACCATGCATTATTTAGATAATAGTTGGCACTTGTTGTACATCTGGTATGATTACCGCCAACAGATCTGATATATATTACAATGCTGTGCACTTACTAGTGGTCCAGGGTGGCCGAATGGTCTACCGATCACTAACATCTAGTGTGCGGCTCGACCAACGTAGATATGTGAGCAAACATGCCAGCAGCTTCCCATAGGTCGGTGGTACTTCCAGGTATTTTCCCAAGTAGTTCCTCTACCAGATATACTGTTCGCCATATATAGCCTATGATGTGCTGAAAAGTTGCGATAAACTCATAGCCAGGTATTTAATCGGGTCCTTAATATGCAGAACAATTCTTCTAGGTATGAAAAAGCTTACAAAAAACTTGTAACTACGGCAACAGCACAGTTTAGTAATAGATTATCAGCTTAGGAGAATGATGCCCAAAATAAATAAAGGTGAATAAAAGAAAAAAATAGCTTTTAGTTTAATTTCATTTCTCTTAGGATAGCAACGGTTTCACTGACATCGTATGTTAAAACCCAGAACAATAAAGGAAGCTATATCAGGACCCTAAGCGGTAGTGAGAGCCTTGATTGTAGTAACACAAAAATGACTTAAATAATAGAAAAAGGCTTGAGTTACTATTGGAAGATAAACTCTGGAATCTGATATAGTGTGATCTAATGTGATTATGCGATGCAAAATAAATTACCTTTTTACTTTCTTCTATGGCTGGTTGTATTGCGTTAATGTTTTGTTCAAACGATAATACTTTTTAAATGAAGTATTCCTATAAAACATTTAGATGTAAGGGATAACAAAGCTGTCACGTATAATTTTGATAACAACCGTGATAGCATACGCGATCTCTAGTAAATGAACTAATTGACGAAGTACATACAGATCTTAAATTGCATAGAGATAGTCATTTTGCAAATGTGTGCAAAATCCATGGCACACTTATTGAAGAAGGTGGTGAAATAGTTGTTGTGCAATGACAATGGCTGGTACCATTGTCACCTCATGATTATCCTCGTGGTGGTTATTGTATACAATGCAATATTATACATACTGACACACCATCATTGATAAAATAAACTATACTATCCACCTGACTCCTTTTCTACCTTTAAAACTATATACCTTAAAACTAATTAATTATCAAGGGCTATTATTATCTAAACAGAAGAAACTCTATCGTGAGAATGGTATAAGCACGTTTCCGTCATTTTGACTTTAGATTTGGTTTTTTTCTTGCTATTTTACTGTTATGCATATCTATTGCTTTTGTAACTCATTGTACATGATTTAATTTAATTTGTGTACTTTTTATTCATGGTTGTACAGTGTACTGAATATCTTTAGTTAGATTTTGCGTACATGACCTGAATGCGTAAAATTACGTAGGATCTATAAATAGATGCTGACCTAAGTGTGCTGACAATTATTAATAATAATCTTAATAATAAGACTTAATGGCACCATTGGATTAATTTCTCATTTGCTGATGATATTTCGACGAATCTAGAAGAATTGAGTAACTGCCCATTAGTTGAACTAGGTCACCTGAATAGGCAATTTCGAGACAAAATGCATAGAAAATTCGTTACGTGTCGTATATTGTGAAATATAGTCGTAATAGACTGTGTATATAAAGAGAAAACGGACCAATCACTTTCATTCCTATTTTGGAGTCATTCTCGTGTTCCTGTTGTAAGTCTGCAGACGTGTTTTATGTTGAACATATATATTATTCGAGAGGAAAACAGTTTTGGACTGTTCAGTGCAGATATAAAGTGTTAATTTCTTGGATTATAATATTATTCTGGAGCTGTCGTGAATGCCATGTTGCCAACGTCACGATTCTTGGCCGGCCAGCACATTGCTTGTATTGAAATTTATACGGAACTTTTCATTTTTGGGACTCTAAAAGAACTTTATCATTATTATTTTGGATTCGCATCATAATTCTGTAAGTTCCTCTCACATGTTCATTTATAACGTTAATAACATAATTATATGTTAAGTTTTACAAAACTTGTTGGCTTCGCTTCTTTCTGTTACTTAGTTTGTGACCACAGAGTATTACCATTTACTTGGTTCTACACACCACACCGCATTACTATGGTTTTGAACTCGCTGATTATCTTAATCCACTTTTTGCACCAAATGCGTGTCCAGAATGCAGTAAAGTATCCAAAATATAGATACTGTGTAATTTCTGAGCATTGTGTTCTTTTCTATATTAAATATTACGATGGCCATGATCAAGAACAGTTTCTACCGTTTAAAACCTGTTCGAGATGAATAACCATGTAATTAATTATACAGTCAAGTTAATTTATATTATCAACGATTATGATCTTACAAGAATTTCCTATATCACCACCTTATGCAAATCCTTTTTAACCCATCTAACAACTGTACTGAGTAATGGTATAGATTTCACCTACAAATTGAAATAATTCGCCCCTTTGATAATGCTCCTAAGTTCACACTGTTCTCTAGACGTTTTGCAAATATCTATAAAGAATACTGCAGATGCAGTAGAGATAATTATGTGGTAGTAATCATAGTTTATGTAAAGGAAACCGTAACATTGCTTACGAGGAATGTTCTAGAAATAAATGGAGCAGGGGAATTAAAAAAGGAGAAATCATTGAGTTCAGATCTATACATTGGTTGAATTGTTTACTTTTATTGACAAAAAACCAGTCGACGCAAATCACAAAGGCATATATTTAATTAGAGCTTAAATGAAAATTAATTATCCAAATTAAAAAGTGCAAAACGCTGGACCGCTCCGGTGGCCAAGTTAGGTTAGAGCGTATGCCTCGGATGCAGGACGTCGTGGGTTCGATCCCCGGCCAAGTTATACAAAATACTTACAAAAAATGTTTACTAACAACTGCCTCGCTTGGCGCTCAGCATTAAGACGTTAGTTTTAAGACTGGTCGGCCTGGTGTCAGGATAATGTGACTGGGTTGTACATCATGCTACATGTCTGCGACATGATGTCCCAGTGCTAGACATAACTATAAACTGCCACACTGCAGATATCGTAGCGATATGACTGAAACATTGTTAAAGCTACGTAAAAAAATCAAAATCACACACACACACGCGCAAAACTTTGATGTAGTACCATTCTTCTGTAAGGAGTTAGTACCTTTCACGACCGTGTTTGTATTTATTCTGGTTAGAAAATCCAAACTTAGTAGTCTTTTATGGAGTACAGGACAATTTTCTTAGAAATAGTAATTGTTTTTATACATCATATTTACTTTTATACATTTCACTATGTTCAATTCATGTCCAATACATTTCTGGAAATAAAACATGCTAACAATCATCTTATGTACCCCAGCGTGTGAATTACGTGCATACTTTAAAACAAATTATAAGTATATCGTAAACTTTACCAGTTTAGTTTCTGACGTTGCAATGACTGTTGTCCCTTCCAAAAATGCAACATTTATGCCAAAAGATCTTATAAGTCATGGTACCGGATCAACTAAGCGATTGCGCCACGAAAACAATATAAATTAATAAGATAAAACATGGACCTAACAGGTTTATTCGCCATGGGCAGCTAAACGTAAATACATGGCAAATTTACTACTGGTAATAACTTATCAAACGGATATGTACATTAGAAGTATTGGTGGAAAATAACAAATTCGTTAAACTAAAAGTTGCATGGTTCACATCCAACCTCAGTCGTTGTATATCTATATATATTGATATGTATAGAAACGTTCCTGCCAGTTATCCCATTATGATGATTTTCAGCCGTAATTTTTGTAGAACTTCTTTAGGAATGGCATTGCTCAAATTGAACACTTCACCGTGCAACAGTTATGATGTGCCCAGATTTTAAACACGGTTAAATATATGAACTATATACAGCTTAATCATAAGTGTTGCTGTGGCAGCGACTTCCAGAACGTTACTCTTTTAATACGATTCTTTGCATTCAACAAAAGAAGAAGGCAATACAATCTTTCGGAAAGTTATAAATATTTCTGTTATAGTTGGGTCACATGAATTCCAGATATAGTCTGAAATATTTGACAATGATTCTGCAGAGAATAAATATGTACTTCCTAGTTTGGGAAAACCCTCAATTTCGTATTGATGTGACCGACGACATTTCGCCACAGGAAGACTTTGACCAATCATAAATGTTAAATAAATGTCAGATTTACCGGAAGGAGGAACATGCTTATAGGTTCTGTGTCCTAGTAGAAATACGACAATTCCAAGAAACAGCACCAGCAAGGACAATAGATAACCCCAGTAGAACGTTTTTTGTTGCTGAATGTAGACAACAGTAATCGATGCTAGAGATCCAATGTTTATGGCCAAATAATACCTGAAAATATTAAAATAACAGCAATAGCTTTAAGCAAATTTATGTGACTATTAACGTGGTGCTCTATTGTAGTAAGAAATAGCCAATTCGCCCATGTGCAAAATGTTTGACTTTCTGTCTGAAGAGAGTTATTATGTTCAAATGATAAACAGCAGCGAATGTGCCTATGTGATTTGGACCTTCAGAAGAAAAAGTGTCTTTGGGTATACACTACAAACATCAAGAAGATAACGTTTCAAAATAAGCTTCTACTTAGTGAATCACAGTATACCTAATAGCAATATCTCCAAACGTCAATTAAGTTTATCTATTATATAATAATTTTTCTCCATTAACTGTATATTGTCATAATCATGCCATATTTCTCGATACTGCACTGCTTCATACTGCATGACACGTATGTCTAGAACTAGTATCATGTGTTAGGAACTACTTTTTTATTGTCAGGAAAAAATGCACGCTCATGAAACCAGTTTTGATTTATTAGATTTGTATGTGGATGAGCTAAGCAAGCTGTCGTAGCCATTTGAAAGTAGAGCTGATAAAGTTAACGATGTGGATGAGTCAACTCACTCACAAAAGAAACTTTCAACCAAGAAGACGTCCGAACATGATATCGGCATGTCCAATAATGACTTAACAGAGCAAACAAGAGACATGCAATAACGAAAATATAATTCTGTTCATTTAATCACTTATTTAGCAGGAATATTCATTACGATTCGCAGATCGAAAGGTTCAGACTATAAGCCGTGTTTTCTCTCTATAGACTATAAAAGTAGCAGAGAAAGGCAAAATAGGGCGAAACTATATTTTTTTTTTATAGAGATGGGCCATTTTAAAAGCTTGCAAATCACTAAATTAGAAAAAATGCAATTGGCGAAGGTAAATTGTGATTAACAAAAAAGAGCCAATACGTTATGATGACGAAGTAACCTTATTTTACGCTGGCGAATTTTACTCTCACACCTTAGGTGCTTTGCAATTTTCCCCGTTTAACTTTCTTGAGAAAATTTCTGTGTTGCTCGGGTCCCTCCAACAAAAAAAAAATGTCATCTATAACAATGACAATAAATGTATATACCTTTCTACATCTTGAATATCCTCCAAATGTACTTTCTTTGGTATTTCTGTTAATTAGAATTACATCGGTTTCAAATATTGATCGACAGCGTGAAATTGTACCGTAGTCTAGATTACATTTTTAACATAGATCACATTCCAATGGAAAAATTCACTGTCCTCCAGAATAAAATGAATTTGATATTTAATATTAAATCTTACTGAGAATTGTATTTAACAGGATTTCGAATTTTTCCACCTTATGATTGCAAACTATCAACGACAGAACAGGTATATACTTGCAGCTTGCTTCACGACCAGGACCTTCAAGTCACATGTACAGTGTACGGAATAGACATAGCTAATTACTCCTGTCCATCACAACCAGATAAGCAGAATTTAGTTGGATCGACAGGGAAACAAAATTCCTCCATTCCAGATCAACTAGAAAACTTGTTCTAAGGCTCTGGCACTCACAATATGACTCTAAATTTCAATTTTAAGTAGACCAAAATGCGATTTCTTTTTTGAAACGCTTGACCGCCGTGCTAGGTGAGCATGAATACTGTTATTTTGTATTATTTAACTTCGCTTATTTGTTTACTTTGGAATCGGGTGTTTGTAGTGTGTTGGGTTTCATTACTCAGCCTTAGGTAGAAAGTAAAACGAGTATTAATAAAACGAATATTATTTTTGTATACGAATATGAACGCATCTTTTTACGAGCTACATTGCACTCCTAATGTCATACAGTATAGCTCAGAAATGTTCAGTTCATATTTTCCCATACAAATGCAGTAACATAACAAGTATTCTGCAGAAAATTATAATGTGTCTAGTAATTTTGATTGGAAGATTTGAACTGAAGGTAGGTGTTACAGATACATCTTGTGGAAATGTTGAAAACTCTAGCGATATAATATGTGAAAACTAGCAATCTTTATATAAATCTTATTTTATCTCAACTCTGATCTAACGATTTTTTCTTCGCATCGTTTTTATTTCATGCTACCTTACTTTATCTCTCAGGCAACACATACTAAAACTTCTAGAAAACAAAATATTGATGCATGAACATTCTACTGATATCTGTTTTCTCTTTGTCTCTCTTATCTCCCAGTCTCTCATTCCTTTCATAAATATATTGAAATCCCCATAAGTATGTAACAGTGTTACACGTTTATTCCTCTAACCCTTATTTTACTTCTGTGTCACGCGTATTGCATGAATTTTGTTAGTCTCTTGTGGGATCTCTCTCCGTAAATGAATGGAATGATTAAGAAAACACAACAACAACAAAATAAAATAAGAAGCAAAAAAAAAGATAGAAATAATTTTACCCCCAAAAAATCTTTTTTTACGAAATCTTCAGCGCTTAAAATTTAAAGCAAATTTGACTACGGTCCTTAACGAATAATATGGTGTTCCCGACTGCTTAAAATGGCTAGCTAGAGTCAATGTAGTAGCACGCTGACACGAAATATGTGCCTTGTGGTCAATAATAATAATATAAAAGCGAGTTCAATTTGTTATTTTGTTAAACTATACCTTTCTTTTAAGGACATTGACATGATTATAAACAGTTTTACTTGAACCAGCGATGTACATTTTCGATGAACAGGTGGAAAGAACATTGATGTAACTGTCGATGATTAGTGTAGAGTAGTTGTATGTATGATATGTGTTATAATTTTCCCCATTTTCTTTAATATTTGTCTGGTAGAACTAGTCAGAATACTTGGCATGGAAATATAATAAATGTTCTGTGAAGTAGCTTTCCGCGTAGAATTTTCTTATCAAAATTATATTGTTATATGACCATACAATTGCATATAAAATGACAATGAATCGCACTGTAAGAACTTGCCTGGCTACCTGTAATTTTCTTTGTTGATACAGTTGAGAAAAATGTTGATAAACTTTTGTTCACCTTGTACTTTTATTAAATTGCTGTCAAATTGTACCATTAGGAATAACTATAATAATTGGGAGTATTATACGTGCATCTAATTTTCAGAGGGTCTTCATGTCATGGTATAGTTAGTGCGAAACATCATCTAAACTCTATATCCAGTCTGTAGAATTCTAGTGCAAGTTTGTTTTCCTTTGTTGTACTGCAAACTTGTTTTGCAAAAAAGAAAACGATCACCTTCTTATTAAAATTGTTTATTCTGTATTTTCAGTAATCTTGTTTGTGTATTCTTATAATTGTTTATCTCGAACTTACGACATATCTAATGACCCGACAGTGCATTTAGCCATGTCTATCGATACGGGATGAAACTCTTGATCTTAGATATCACAGAATTAAAGATAGGATGGCGCTTAAAATAACTATCTTAGAAAGGAAGTGGACAAATTAGATGAGCATAGCTCTAAAACATTTTCATTTAAATTGTATAGCGACATGTATGTTTGCTTGATTAAAAGTATTGCAGAAACAAACAAACAAAAGTACGTACGAGCATACATATATACATACATGCATGCATGCATGCATGCATACATACATACATACATGCCTGCATGCATAAATATATACATGCATTGTAAAATTCAAAATAAAATTTATTTCCCTAAAAAGGCAAAGTAAAAAGTGAAAAATTAAAAATAACTCACAGTATGGTGATTGAAGACTTAAATAGTCTAAAAGGTATATCACAAGTCCAAGAGTATCAACTAATCCAAATGAGTTGTGGTGGTACTCTGAATGAAGTTCACTATATTGTGTTGAAGTGTCAATAATCATGATGTATCCCAGTGATATAGTCCAATTTGTTTAGCATAAATTCACAATAATTTCAAAAACGTTACTAAATCCGAAAGTTAGTGCAATTTGTAATTCCAATGAACAATTGAAATAAATAAATAAAATCCTCTCAAATGACCACAGCTATTTTACTCCTCTGATGTTTATGCTAGTAATAGCTAACTTTCAGTAAATCAGTTATTCCATAGAAATCTAAGACGCAAAAATAGGAACGGATGAGAGCTAAAATACTCATTCTAGTACAATCTAACTTGTCAACAAGGTCAAATACTTTAAAAGCCAGCCAATCAGGAACTAGGTCAGCCTGGTATCTCAAGAACTCATGGCCTGAAATCAAATCACATCAACATCCTTAATTAGCTTAGGATAGGTACACTACCTTGAAACTACACACTGTGTTTACAAATGACCTAATCTTAAATTATCAACCCTTGATCATAATTAGTGTTTAATGTGTTTTTTTGCTAAATGACCCATACAATCGATAATCATGAAAATTAGCGCATATGATATAGACCTACCTACCTACCTACCTACCTACATACATGCATGCATTTTCAGAAGATGATGCCTGATGTTGGTATCCTTGTGATATTGTGATATATTTCATTAGTTTCTTTGCAAAATTTTGGATCTGTGTGGATGGTTATTTGCAAAGTGATACGATTTGTAAAGTGTATTTTCGTAGTTATATAATGATACATAGTTATTATTACTGGCTAGAGTATCGTTAAGAGAAAGTTATATTTTTTTGCCGCAAGTATATATAGAGGATATTTGTTTGAAACAGTATTTAAAAGCTAACAAACATTAATTTTTAACAGAAATAACAAACTATATATATATAGTCACTTTTCATCACTGACCTTCGATATTTCCTGCATAAAGCAAGAAATAACACTCTTTCTGAATCATTAATGCCTTCTTAAACTTAGACTACCTACCCCCGGGGGACATATTAGCATTGCATAGGGCGCTCTCATTCTAAAACTGAGATAACGTCTGGTTCTCCTCCACTTGTAAAGCATATGAAGTGTCCGTTGTCCTCTTGCAAACATAAATTAGCTCCCCTTTTCCATCCCTCTTCCCGAATTAACATGTTTAGCGCAAAATATCACAAACAAAAGTCGTGATGGAACTACCGTTTCCGATTGGCAAGCGTTTGATTGGTTGCGATCTTTCTTTTTCAATACCAAAGTATAAAACTGATACGATACAAGCATCAAAATTCCAGGAAATCACAAAATTCCACCTTGTGTGGATATTGTGGTAGATCACAGGAAAAATCTACCCGCACGCGGATGTAAAACAGAAATAAACACAGAAGTGGCCTTGCTTTTTTCACCCACGAGATGAAATATATTTGTTATTTACTCGTAGCAAGCCCAATTTATGTTATGCACAAACGTATTGTCTAACAAAATGTACTGTTCAATAGATAGAAGTATTATGTTTCTTACTAGATCCAGCACGATGTCAGCGGTTTACCATTTATGTTCTGCTGTATTTTGTGACTATTCGCAAAGACAATATAAACTGTTACATGATTCTCCTTCCCAATTCAAAGAAATATAACTGATAACTAAAACATATATAATTAGCGCCGTACTGGATTTGACCACAAGTCATCTCTAACAGTAGGCGGCCATATTGACCCCCTTCGGGGCCTACTGTAAAAAATAATTTCGAATTTTATCGACACGGCAGTGAAAATATTTATCGTACTTGAGTGAATTATCACATTTTTGTTTGTACTTGGAAAATGTAGCAATTCACGGCCAAGCTTAAAATTAAAAGCATTATTATATGTACTAAGTGTGCCGCGTTTAATGATACGAGTATTGCCATCTTCTTTAGTAGTCCTCATTTGAAATGCGTACGCAGTTAATTGAAAGTCAATGTATTGATCAGAATTTTGATCATTAATAATAAATCAAGCATAATTATTAGACAAAGAAGCTTTAGGTTTGAGTGGCTTAGACCAATACAAATAAACTCAAGCAGTTCGCTCCATTTGAGACGAACATATTAGCATTATTAGCATTGGTTGCATAGCCAAGCGTAATTTTGTTCTCACAATATTCAGGCTAATAAAGACAAAATAGTCATGCATATGCAAATGGAAGTAAACAAAGGTGTGCCAGATAACGTTTTAGCAGAAAAAAATGTCCCATTTCTTACCAGTGATAAAAAGATTGAACCGCTCTCGGACCCAAGTGAGAAATTTGCTTGGCGCCAAAAGGAGCAATGTTGGCTATTATCCCACCTGACCCAATGGTGATGACGACCAGGCTGGTAATAAAAAGTCCTGTTTTCGCACCCTAGAAATGTAATATAGGAATAGACAATTAAAACAATAGACCTATAGTAATACAAAAGGTTAAAATCAAAATCAGCAATAAACTGCAGTACGCATATATTTCATTATTAGAGTGGATACATGATAGATCTACACATTTTAAATGTCTGAATAGAAGAGAGAGAAAAAAAGAGAAATAAATGGACTTGTTAGTAAAAATAAAATGTTCTCATTCTCATCTATTTTTCTATTCAAAGTTTGACATTTTCTTCAGTATTTCATTCTTGAACATTGTCTTCTTTTCCAAAGAATATCAGTTATCTACATTAAACCGCTACTGATCTGTATAACTGTGAGTTACATGTTACTTAGAATTCCAGTCTAAAATATATCACTTTATAACTTAACACTTGACGTTCATTCTAAAATCTCTCTCTCTCTCTCTCTCTCTCTCTCTCTCTCTCTCTCTTACCTCTTTCTCAAAACCAAACCAGGCTTTCATGTCACAGGCAGAGAAGAAGAGCAAAATTTTTCCTTCAAAAGAAATGTTATTTCATTACAATTTGAAATAATTTGAAAATTACTTTTTGCATGCATTTGTAGTTTTAATGTATCCCATTCACTTAGATTACCTACACTTCAAATGCAGATTTAGCGCATAGAAATGAACAATTGTAACTAGTCATTAAATATGCAGCTACAAGTGTATTCAGTTTCGACGGAAAATATAAATACAGGGTTCTAACCATTTCCCGACCTAACGTATGAGTTACATTCCTTTGATTCGCATCAGAGGTTGTTTTGCTTTGGGTAAAAATATAACGCTCGACGGGGTTTCCGGTAAAATTAGAAAGATATATTTTTACAAACGTTTTTATTTGTTAAAGTAAACAACGTTTCACACACTGTGGAAAAGCACTATGACGTTTATTCACGTTATGTTCATACATTTGCTCAGATCACAAAACGAATCTGTCTTCAACAAGTCTGATATGGATGCTCTAATATGTTCTATTCATGTCCAAATGATCAGTTTATCAGACGAAACGTAATGATGCGAACTGCATTTATTACCAACAGTTTTTTAAAGACTGAGATGTCTCCATGCAATAAAAGAATATAAGATTTTGTGTGATACAGCTGTGATGGGATGATGACGGCGTAAAATAGACACTGAAGTTTTAAGAACACTTTTTTATTATTCGTTCTGTTTTTCGTTCATTTTTTAAATCTCTTCTTTGTACATTCGCCTGTCTGTCAAGCATGTAAGAGTAAAGAATTCATCCTGGCTTAGTGTTAAGTATACATTTTGTGGATGTTAGTTGTTTCTTTTCAACAAAGACCTTATGTAGCTACAAACGATGGGAAAGTGTTTTCTATTTGCGCTGTTATCATATTATGCATATCGGTTGCAGATCATAAAACTAATTTATCTTCAACAAGTCCGATATGGATGCTATGGTATGTTCTATTCATGTCCGAATGATCTGCACATATTGACATTTCGCCGTTGGGGTAATATAATTCCTCATGATGTTTTTGGCAAAAGAAAGGCAATGTATATTTTTTTGAGTAAAACGTATGCACGAATATAATTTAATTCGCAGGAGACACACACACTTACAAATAACATACCAAAACATTAGCCTAAATTTGAGCGCGAAGTGGTTGGAAACAATCTTAAGCAGACCTGTTTAGTCCGAATACTACTGATCTCTAAAGCTTTCTAATATAATGAAAACAAGACTGGTTGTAGTGGCGTGTACTGTGTCCATTATTAATAACACTCTGCAAAATAGTGAAGAAAACTAGTTTGAATACCAGAAAAGAAATGATGGAATGTAGAAACCTAAAATAGATTTTACCAGTGATAACAAACATGGACTATAATTTGTAGACAAATGGATTTTCATGCTCTGATTTATTGATATGTAGCCCAGTAGTTACTTAAAATATGAAAGGTATTTAACTGGTATAACATATGAAGAAGGATCTAAAAACGAAACTCGACATGGAGTCAGCAAAAATGAATTATTTTGCTTTTTAGTACTACAAGTGATATTTTAAAAGTTCTGAATATTTTCCTAGAATATCCTGCTTCTTTGAACCTGACAATAGATTTAACGCTGATCGAGCGATCAAATAAATGTTCTGTACAATGATCTGCAGATTTATGTGTGAGACGTAATGAGAGTAAATTTGAAGGAGGAGAACAAGTCTGATACTGTGCAAAAAGCACACCATGAGATTCACGCTGTCTTATGGTACTCTGCGACTGATATCATGGCCATATTGGATAAAGTTTGCTGGTACAATTCTCTATCATATGTGAAAATTCGAAAGTGGTTTCTTCGTTTAAAGATAGTTGCACATCCAATGAAGATGACCCGCGCTCTGAAAGAACGTTGTCTGCGATAGATGAGGGGGAAGTGGCTACTGTGAAAGGGCAATTCATGAAAATGCTCGGCACGCAATGGAAAATATCTCTGGTATCACGGGCTTTAATTCGTATTCTTCAGCTGTTGGTTATATATTAAATAATCATTTAGAGCTCATGCTGGTTTGTTCAAGATGGGTCTCGCATTTGTTGACGGTTGATCAAACAGAGACTTAAGTTGAAATTGCAAAAGAAGCTACTTGCCAAATATGCAAATATTGAACAGAAACATTGAATGAGATTGTCATGGGTGATGAAACATGGACTTACTTTCTTTCAGCCCGAGAAAATAATAAAGATTGAATCGGGGACAATGAGCAATGACCACAAATATCTCGAGGTAGTCGGGCTGTCAAGAGCATTTTACGCATTCGTTTTTTATGCAATAGGCCCAGTTATCCATATACTTGTGCCTGAATCGGCTAGTGTCACTGGATAGTTTTATGACTCAAAAGTGTTGCAAACATGTGGAACACTACCTTACCACCAGTCCGTGTACCTGGGGTATCTGTCTACTTCATGACATCCGCCATCATGACAAGCTTCCTTAAGGAAAGACGTATCCAAATTTTGCCACACCTTCCATACAAAACTGACTTAGCTACAATTGGTTTTTGGCCGTTTCCCATCAACGAAAATTCGATAAGAGAGAAACGACCTGAAAGGCGCCGAGTGTTGGAAGGACAGCTTTCCAGTGTATGAATAATATAACGACAAGTGAATACAAAATGGCATTTAATACTTTGATAAACAGACTGAGGAAGTTCAAATGGATGCATGAGGAGAATTCTGAAAAGATACACTGGCGTACTCTTCGCTGATAAGAACTTTTGTGTACAGCGCACTAATATTCAGAACTGTTTAAATACCTATCGTGTATTGCCTTGCAAAAAATAATTCTACCTAATTCGTTCACTGCGGCTGAAACAAGATAAATATCCTGAGATTAGTGCTTTATATAGAAACTTAAATGTTTTCAGAACAAAGCGTTTTATGTTGATGTGATCTTAGGATCACTCTTGAGAAGTTAAGTTCAGCTGACAGTTTCACTAATTAGGGGGTTTCCGTTAGTCAGGTTGACATAATGTAGCAGTGGACAATTTCGTCAAAAGGCTAACAAATGACTTTTGTAGCTATTGTTGTATCATGATTTAACCAGCTGAAATTGAGGTGAGGCATGTGCATTTCCATTATTTAATTCACAGTATCTAGACAGTACTGATATACGAGTAGTCGGTTAGGAATCAGAGCTAGCCACCCATAAGAGCAGATACGTAGGGTTCAAGGCAGGTATACTATTTCAAAATTGTCCTTTATGGCAGCTATTATAAAAAGCATCAGTCTCTTTGTTTTGTTCATTTCAAGTTAACATATAAGAAAGGGCTTGCATTTGCACTGTGAACGTCAATCTGTGTCAAGAAGGACCCTTGGTCATGAAAAATGCCTTCATTTGGTGTTGCGGCGCATAACAAAGTTCCATTGACTTGTCAGGTGGCATGAATGGTATTCTGATGTTTTAATTTTTTTAAATGCCTATTTATCCGAAAAGATGAATCTTTTCGACGTTACAAGTGTACTGTATTTTGTTTGAATTTTTATATTAGGCAGGTTAATGCGGCATCAGACTGGTGCACAAAAACGGTCTCTTACACCCTACGTAGTATGGCCACGGGGAAAGAAATCCCATTAAAACCTGTAACTCTGTATCCCGGCCTTCTTTGTACACTTACCACAGAGATGGCTGGCTATGGGACTATTTCAGTCCTAATCTAACCACAGTATGCTGACAACATCAATGAAACGGCCAAAAACATTGGATTCCAATGATGATTGGTTTGGAGTAGTTGCACTGTTGCAGTATATCAAGTTGTATATATAGTAATAATTTTCTCCATCTGGCATAAGCTTGTTAAATCGGCAATGTACATCACTTTGGTTGTACACGGTGTGTCTAAATCTCAAGCAGGATAGCCTAGATTTAAAAACAGGAGTTCAAAAATTCAGTGATCTTCATGATTGTAGGCATTGTATTACTAGCCATATAGTTACTGATAATGAAGTGAAATATCGGAGTAAAGTGTGCCTCTGAAAGATTGCGCAGTTCAATAGTATGTCCAGTCCTGAAAATTGATTTACATAGCTACCATCAAAAGTGTTGAGTGCAAAATATCACACACACACACACACACACACACACACACATATATATATATATATATATATATATATATATATATATATATATATGCAAAAAGGAAAATCATAGTCACCTATAACATAAATCACTCCCGATCCTAGAATGGTTTTGTACCGTCCACACAAGGAGTCCGCAACATAACCTCCGATCAAAGGAGTAATCATGTACACTGACCCTGCGGATGAAATTTATAACATTGAAATAGGCAAGTACATAATGTCAAGATAACACTCTACTGTACGATGAATCGCATGAGATTGTAAACAAACAACCACATAATACCCGCCAAAATGGTACTAGCTGACATGGACAAAATTACGATTCCTTTATGTGTTATTTAAATATCTATACTTTCAAAAACAGCTTAATATAAATTAGTGCACTAAACTACAGATATACAGGAAAACATTTGCCATTCATTATCCTTTGCTGTAAAAACTTGGGAATGAAGACTCCAGATTTTATGAGCATTTTCTTTTTGAAGAACTACTCCAGGGTTTAACGATACCCACCAAGAGGAAAGGCACATTGGTGAGTGAATCAAATACAGTTTGTGTCAACATTTATTCTGACCATCACGAAACAAATTCCTTAAATCCTCTTAATACGCCACAGTTCAAAGAATGTTTCACTTTTCTAGTGGAAAATGTGGTGTTATTCATTTCTCTTCTCAATGTACTTACTGCTGTTGCTGCAGCTGGTCTCTGATCTCAGAAACGTGAATTCAGTGACCTAATTGGATTATCCACTCAAGTCATCCAATATTTGCATTATGAAATAGAGCACTAATCTATTTCAATACAATAGCACAAGATTTAGTAAATTTTATATTGAACTGAATTAAGTCTGTACACACTGTAACATTGATCTTATATTACGTGTATATAAATATAAACATTATCCTGTATACCGAGCTTAATGTGAGCTGTGTAAGTCACAGAGCCATCATCATGGAATATGATTTAAAAGTTAATTAAAGTTAATTTTCCCAGTTTTTAACGCAAATTAAGAAACTGGTGCCGTATCATCAAGTGCCTTTCCTAATATTATTTTCATAATGTCCAGCACATAGGTAAAGAAAATATTGACTAAAAGTGTAATATTCTGCCTAAAATTTTACAATAATGCACGATTCGTTTACCCTTTTGCTGTGATTAAACATATTCCGAAGCAAGATTGAAGAGATTGAGTCCAATGGTTCAATGACTTTCCTTGTGCTCCAGTTGAAATTATAAATTAAATCTGAAATTATACACAGCATACATACAAAGATGGTTTTTCTTAAAGCCTGAAAAATACTGTTATTTTAGTAATAAAGTGAACTTTATGATCCAAAATCGAGAAATATCGTTTAGAAGGAGCGTAAACAAATAAGTTAGTTATCTATTTGACATAATTCCAGGTGGGGGACTGCAGGGCGAAGCCCCAAGAAGCTCATGTATTTTAAGCGTTTCCGGGGCATAATTGTAACCCTCTAGCTATGAAGGAAACCTACTGTAGGAAACATTTTGATTACTTAGCTTTCATACTGATCTCGATTGCGGGGGCGGGGGGGGGGGTCGGGTGGCTCGGCAATCCGATCCGTCCGGTATATCAATAGTCCCATTTTTGTGAATTAATTTAACTTTTTATTCCCCTTTGGTTTTGTATTTTTTAATGTCAACCATAGATATAGCACATTAACAATATCAGAATTTTCTTCTCGTTTATTCCCACTCCACTCCCAACACACGTACAGGCTTCTTTCAGGAATTCGAAACTTTCGTTGTTATGAGCTCGCACTCGTGAAACACAATATCAGTAGTCCATATCCCTTATGACCACCACATAGCCCTCTCAACGTGGATACATTCAGTATTAGAAACCATAGTTGTTCTATATGCATCCTTGTCAAACACCATACCGATATATAATCACACTCCCTATATGGGTGTAGATGAGTTCAGTTTACAAGAAAGAGCCAGTATTATTTAACTCACATGGGGAATACACCCAGGATCTCAAAAACTTGATGTCACCTATTCTTATTTGTCAAGCATCATACTAAATATGATCAACATCCTTTATTGAGTGCACATGGAGTTTAGTTTACTATGAAGTGACCATATTAATTCTGAAATTATGACCTTTGACTTTCCATACCATCCTAGAAGGCGACATCCATTATCCGAAATCTTTGTCGCCGCCACCTGTATATCCTCATGAAACATGATTCCTTATGTGATCATACATATTCTATCGACATAGAAGGACTTCAGGTCAAAAGAAGCACAAAGGGATGTGAGGTCGGACTGACATCAATAACTACAATATGTCCACAAGACATATAATGTATCATATTGATTATTATTGAAGTGAAAATAGAACATCTTCTGTAGATTTCGAGGGTTATATTCCTATAAATAATATTTACATGCTGATAAAATAAATCTCTATATCGGCTGCCGAATATAAGATAATTAAATACAAGCAAAACCGTGACAGAAATGACCCCGGTAATTTGTGTTATTTACCATTTTCCAATATTGTGTTAAATCTAAAGTTTCAGTTCTAGTTATCTCCCATTGTATACCGATGGTCTGATGTTCCGATTAGCTCTGCATGTTGTCCCCGCAAATATTCATCCGTAAGTAATAAGGCTGAGGTTGCCTGCCTAGTATCATGTCGAAGATTATATCACCTCATAAAAAACGAATATTAATAGTCTCCCTTCTTGTTAGCTTAACACTCACAGGACATATAGTATCTAAGGCGTCAATAGATAAACACAGTACCACGTTCTTCCGTGAATGATGTATGCGAACTGACTCTCATCATGCATTCAAAATAATTTAATTTGGGAATCATTTACATTCACTTATCAAATGTTTATTGCAATGTTAATTCATAAATATGAAGACAGCCAAGCAGCAGCACGCCTTATCATAATGTGTACATAACCCAAGACGTCTTATTTTCACCTTAAAACACGTTCAAATAAAATTATCCACTCTTACATGCACTTGCATTTATATTAATATCCAAAAGTAAAATCTGTTCACAAGCGGAGTCTTTAAACAAAACGAATAATGTTTGTGTATGTAGACATTATTGCTGCACTTTTGAAAAATTATTATCGAGTTGGTTGTGAAACAGCGAGATAGACCTGTTCATTTATTTTTGCAATCATAATAGGTGATATAACTATATACAAACTAAAATGGAACCACATTCCAGACATATGCACTAAGGCAGATCATACTACAAGACATTAAAGACCTACCTGACGACCAACTTTCTCATCGTTCCCAGAAAACTTGAAAAAAATAATATTTCGGTCGGAAATCATAAAGTAACGGGAGAATTTAGGAGTTGCAATCACCTAGCAGCTCGGCCACTCATCCTCCTATCTTTTTCCATTTTATTTTTAAATCAACGCTATGACCACCTTCTTCCGTAAACCACACACAAACATGAACACATCATAGTAAATAAAGAATTAACCATATATATTTCCTGGGTCACCGCATAAATTTAAATTTTAAAACAATAACACTACCTTCACATCTTCCAATCTATTTATTTTTATAAGACCCTAGCCCTAGACTAATCACGCTCCGATCCTTGAAACTGTGTTACGACAAAAGGATGTCAACAACCTTCTAAATTTATTTTCAAAACCCATCGAATCCTCCAATTTCACAAGGTCACTAACAACCCTAACCTCTCAAAGTTTTTCTAAACCTCAGACCACTAAGTCTCCAGATTAAAGGAAAAGACGCACAAATCCTCCAAATCTTTTTGCACGAACCCGGCAATTTTTTAAGACACATAAACTCTTATCACTAAAAAAACTTATTGCAAAAACTCGTACGCCTCTACCTACTTCTCTTTTATTATTTATTTAAATACCAAGCTATACAGAATTAAAAAGTGAAGAAAACTACCTACTCTCCTGTATTTCTATGATACAATCAACTCTCTAAATGAGAAAAACTACCTGGCCACCTAACATTTTCTGCTCCAGTTTCCCTTAAAAGAGACCGCAAACGTCCATTTCGTAAACATCAATATTCATTTTTTTAAATAACAAGACCCCACTTTCCTATTGTCTACATTTTATTGGGATAAAGTAATAGGCCGCGGGCTTCCTCTCCTTTTCGTATATCAGAAACAAACACAATATACGATGAAAGAAAATTAAGAAATATGTGTGTCCTTCAAACTTTTTTAAAACAACAATCAACGCGCTGAAATTAAGAAAAAAAGCCCCTAAGTTACCTACACTACAATACTTCAACTTAGTATGGAAATGTTTGTAGACCACTGTAAAAAGGACGAGATATCCTCCAGATTCTTTTAAACATCACAAATATTCTACAATATACTCACACCTAGACCTAAACGTTTCCTTAGCGTTTTTTGTCTATCCGAAGAACTTTTTCTGGAACCAGGAAGATGTCATTATATCCTCTAAAAATAAAACTCAGATTTATCAATAATTTGAAACAAAAACATGATTGTAAAAGCTCATGTATGTAGACTTTAACGTCAGAATGACCACTTCATTAGTTAGTACACAGAGCAGTCATAAAATGTCATATACTTGAAAACAGAGGCTTCGCCATTCTTGAAAACACAAACGATCTCCATTTCACGAGTGAAATATTTCCCATATCTTCTCAGAAAATGAAGCTTTTGTTTTTATTATATTTTTTGAAAAAATTCAATGTCGATGGGGTTCTCGACTCTGCACTAATGCAAAGGATTGCTGCATCACTATATCGATAACAATAAGTTCCTTAATTTTAAAATACTGTTGTTACAGAGACGTATTTGAAATTAAATTAGTACATATCCTGCTTCAAATTATGTACTATGCCAGGATAATTGCTGTATTTGTACAAAAATGAAGAATTCTTTTTGTTAACAGATTTTATGCGCGGATTGATACTGTAGAGTTCGTTAACCATAAACATAACAAAGCGGTGGTATCTCAGACTCGAGAACGTAATATCTACAAAGAAATTTTTTTAATGATTGTGAGTTTACTTGCAAAAACTTTCGTTCTTCATTTTATTATTTTCTATGTTCAGACGTACATTTTTTTTGGGGGCCTTGGAAAACTTGCATTCTCTGTAGCAAAACGCTGCATCGAATTTTCGATTGTCACTTATTTTCAGTTTGCAATAAACACTAATCATGATTATGGTCTGATTTTTCCATCATTTTTAAACACGATTAGGATGCGAGATAAAATTCCTACTTAAAATATTATATTACTATAATTAATCGCACGGTTACATCCTAAGCAATGCATACCGTTTGTCGTAGATTATAACAGATAGACGATACTTTATGTGTGACGCATACCAACAAGTCTTATATGTTCAATTTCCACGATTCGTGATGAAAACGAATCATAAAAAAGTGAATATTTGAAGTCTTCTTTTTAGCTGTTTGGAGTTCATTTTTAGGCATTTATTGATGGCACCTATTTAATTGCTTAATATAAGTCTACGGCTGACGCACTTTAAGATCTGTACATAATGAGAGAGAGAGGAGTAGAAGAAGAAAAGTGATATGACCTAAAATGGAAATACGCGTCGGAATAAAAGCAGATATGCTTGTTGTAAAAAGAAAATATTTCCAAAAGAGATATCACTACATGGCCCATAAAGTGGGATTGCCACTGTGGCGACATCATTTTCTCCCACTTATGTATTTTAATAATACTCTAACAAATGTATAATAAATCAATGTAACGTTATTGTTTTAATAACAGAATAATTATCTCTATTAAGTTGTTGCAGAATTTAATTATTGATAGCTTTACTTAATAGTTTTAGTAAACAGACCAACGGCCTATATTACAGATAAAGTTAATAGCCTTCAGTAGATATTAATCGTCACAAATTATTACTATTAACATGCCACAGTCATGTAGATAGGGTATTCCCAGCCCACAGTGTAACGCATAACTCTGAGCGTAATAATAGTCGTCTGCTAATCGGGCCATAAATATGAACATACGCGAGTATTAGATAGTGGTATTGTTGGTGGCAATTTCGTATGTATGTATTGTAGTTAATTTCGTTGTAATGGTGACAGCATAGTCGGTTTTGGTGCTGAGCTAATTGTATGATGATGTCATTCATAATATCACCACAAATTGTGTTTAAGTTGATTATTTCAGTCAGAAATCTAAATAGGCTAAGGTACATGTCATATTTCTCTTCGTAAACAGATGACAAATAAAGAGAACGCTCAAGGTAATGTGATACGCTGTCGGCTAAAGATTATCGTATGTACGAAGAATACTAAACATATTCTGAATATTTTCATAGCTTTTTCCTTGAACCTGACAAAATATTTAACGCAAATCGATACACAAAATAATTTTCTATAAAATGATCTGCAGCTGCACGTGCAGCCTGGCGGACATAGGCAAATATATGCATGTGAGATAACAAAGGTAAGTGATAGCGACCTAAAAATGTCGAAAAAGGGTGAAGTTTTCAGTTACTCGGCAAAGAGAATAGTGTAAAATCCAAGAGCTCTTAGCATGCTCTCTGACTGGTGTCAAAGCCGACCTTGATAATGGTTTCATAAGTCATTCTCTGCTGGATCATACAATTCTGAGGTGTTTTCATATTTGTTTGTTTTTTAAGCTTGTCGCGAATCCATGGAAGATGTCCCACGTTCTGAAACACCGGTGCCTGCGATTGATGAGCGGGAAATGGCTGCCGTGAGAGCGTATAGTAACGAAGATGTTCAATAGGAATATAGTTATATTATCACCTGCATTACTTTGTCAGCTGTTCTTAATATTTTGGAAATCCGTATGTAGCTCAGATTGGTTTGGGCGAGCTGGTTGCAGAATTTTCTTAAACTTAATTCGGGCTGGATTCGCTAAGCAACTTCCATCTAGAGATATAAAGCGTTACCACAGACATTTTGAACTAGTTTGTCAGAGGTGATTAAACATTTGTTTTCTTTTATGAACTCGAGTAAGAGAAAAGAATGTATGCATTGGAGAAAAGAAGCAGTGAATCCAAATCGCTCAACGTAATAGGACAGTCAAGTGAGTGCTATACGTATAACGTTTCGATGCAAAATTCTATATTGTCCAGATACCTGTCCATGACTCTGCTTATATCACTGGACATTTCAATACCTCCAAAATGTTGCAAAAAACATTATCGAACACTACTGAACCAGAAGTCCACACATCGGTGCCTCAGGTATAAATCTGTTTCATAACTTCACACTGGCTTATAAATATGCAGTCGTCACCAAACTCCCTGAAGGAGTACAGCATCAAAACTTTATACAAAAATTAATACATCTCCGACATAGTTCGATGTGATGTTTGGTTAAATCCCGTTATCAAGTATTCGTTGAAGTGCAGAGGATTTTAAAGACGTCAGGCAGTGGGAAATGCAGATTTTCAGTTTTCAGTGTATAAAAACATACTAAAAGCCAATACAAAAATGGCATCTAAGAATCAGATAATCAGGTTGGGAAAGTGTGTAGAGGTGCACTGTGAGTAATTCGATGAGATGCACTGATCGGCTGTTCAGTAATAAGAACATTCCTTTACAGCGGGTCAATAACATTTTTTTTTTTGTGAAAACGTTTGTATCTGGTTGTGAAAAGGTATTAAAGACAGTTTGTGACGATAATATTTGTTGATTTCTAATAACTAAATCTGATAAATATACTGTTAAGCTTTTGGCTAAGCATATTGATTAAAGCTATCAGTTATTGAATTATATCAGTTTAATAAAAGATAATTACTATGTACTTTAAACAATAACGTTAAATTGATACACTTAGACTGATATAAATCTTTATCACTGCTAAATACACAAACTAATCAAGTTATCTTTTTGACGGCAAAGCCTACTTAGAGGTATCTCTTACATGACTTTTGTTTCAAACTACAGACTCCATCTTGTTTTAAAATTTAATTGCTGAAGAATGTCGGGATATCTGTCTAGCTCGGGCAAACGTTTTAGTGTTAGATCGAGTGGGAACTGACGAATTTCTACAGAAAAAATGATATTTCAGTGGTTCGTTTCCAAGATAATGTAGTATAGGTGGCAACTTAGAAAAAAGAAATTAGGAGAATACGTGGTATTTTTTAAATTTGCAAGGTTGATTTGGAGGATAGGAATGTTGGTGACCTAGTAATTGTCATCCTTTTGTTTTAATTTTGTAGGGTTCGCAGTTTTCCCAATACTTGGACAGTTGATGGTCTATTTGTTTAATAATTATTGTTATCGTGCGGAATGTTTGTGTGTTAAATAGTGAAATAGAAAAGAGTGTCGGCTTAGGATTTTCTCACAAATATTTGGAGGATAGAATGCTGGGTGACCTAAGGGTAACAGACAAATATTTTAAGGATATGAGGGTTTTGTTATAAATAAATGTGTGTGCTGTGGCCTTAGGATTTTCAAACTTAACTGGTAGATATTACCGTTACTACTAGTAGTGTCGCTATAGGATTTTGAGGGTTTTTTTTGTATACCTTATGTATGTCACAGCCTCTATCACCCATGACGTTTAATTATTTTAGCACAAAAGCCACATTTCGTGCGCAACCCGTGGAATATGAATCCACGAAAGCGAAGACTGTTTTATTCGACTTTTATTGTCTGCAAATTCGCTACCGGAATTCCTTATCTCTGTTCAAAGTTGTCGGTGACTTTCCATATCCGCCAATATATTCTCGAACTCAGCCATGCAAATTATTTATCCTCGATAGCCACCGAATACAGTTTACTCCTTCTGAGACTAAGTTTGCCACTGCAAGCAGTTCTGCATAGTAAAACATTCATAAATGGATCAGTATCGAAATTAACTTGCTAGTACCACAAGAAACACTGGTTATTATCGCTATAGTCTCAACAAAATTTCCAATTGGTCCACATATGATGGTTGTCGTGATTCCGATTCTTGTCAAACCAAGACAAACAGTTGTTGCCGCTGCAAGCCAACAAATTGCATCTACAGCTAAAGATGCGCGTCTGTATTTTAGTATCAACACTGGTCTCTTGTTGATCTTATCTCGTAGATGTTTCGCCGCTTTGATTTTCACGTCAGTAACATTAAGGGTCTATTATAGTTCTTCTACTAATAATTGGGTAGTACATTTGAACAATTGGCAACCCTTATCAGGACTTGTCACGTCCAGGTGTAACATTTCTAGGCAATTGCCCTTTTTCACTGGTACAACTGTCATACAAGCATAAAAAATATTTTCCTGTCAAACATTTAAATCTCCAGAGATAGTGCGTTCTGGGGGTCTAGCACCCTTTTCATTTAAAAATACACCGATTACGCCCTAACCTATTGCCTCTAACAATCTTCGTCGTCCGTTAAGTGTTACATGGAAAAGTGTATCCTTGTTGAATAACGGTCGAGATCCTTCTTGTCTCAGCTGAGTCAATCTTGGTGTAACATATTCGTTGAAAAGGTTATTATGGTGGATACAGCGGTGAGTTCCACTTCGTCGTTGTAGAAATCAATTCCTGAGTGTTATGGTACCAGTTATTGCAGTCAACGATTGAGCATTTTTTAGTGTTAATACGATTGATCCAAACTGGCTTCGAGTTGATATTGGTAGATCAGGGTGGTCCCAACTATCGATTTCAATTTTGTGCTTAACAAGATTATATTTGAGTATATACGTGGGTCTGGTAACATCACTCTGACGCTAATATTTGTAGACAGGCGGGACAATATTGTCGTCAAAATTAGCATCCGCTGTTAATTGGTCTAACGCGTCGTCGGAAGATTAAACAAGTTCATCACCGAGCTCAGGATTCATTACGTATAATGATAAATCTAATTTTAAACAGAAATACACAAAATGGTTAGGTAACAAGCTGGATATATGTGAAATGCTTCGAACTGACTTTCATTTTTAGCTATCATCGATATTGCTATTGTATATATAAAAGATATTTTGGAGTGCTGGTGTCATGTTCGTTACTCGTTCAATATGTTTAGTTTGGATTAACGATGTTGCTTGACTCCATCCATAATTAGAGCTGTACATAATAAATGAATACAATCGAGACACACGTATCATTAAGATAATGAATTAAGGTCTATCAGAACGATTTAAGTTATCAAAACTAATTTCAACCATTTGCTATTTGAAATTCAGTTGTTTCCTCTTCCTTGTTGGTTAGCAGTTTCTAGTGTGATGTAAATAACATACTACATGTGGTGGTGGGGCGCATTTGCAATATGTTTGTCCAAGTATTGTTTCATCCCGAAAATTGGCAAAATCGACATACTCTTTGATAAACGCAACCGACATATCGTTATCTTTAATTCCATCGTTTTCAGTGATTTCAGCCAGATTCTTTTTGACAGCGACTTTGAGCCAGACAGCATCTTGAATGTCGACGTTAGACGTTTTAAGTTTACTAGTTTGATGTTCAGAAATCAAAAGCTCATCCCAGTTGATTTGAAGAACAACCTGGCTGGTAAATTCAGTCCACTTCTGCTCAGATCTATATCAGGGCCACGTGGTCGGGCTGAGCATCGTCCGAAACAGACATTATGCATAATATTAAACAGACTTCATTGTGAAACAAATACGTGCTTGCGGGGTTGGTGAACGTTCAGAAGCTTGCAACGCTTCAACAACAAAATTACCGCATATTGGTCCATCCAACCGAGTTTGTATTGCTATAGATGAATAAAACATGCTTTCGTCCACCATGCCTTTCGTTAAATAATCAACAGTCAACTAGTGGTGCAAGTCTATATCCGCCAAACTACAAACAAAGTCGAGTCGTCACCACATATGCATTCTAATTAGTACAAGGTCCTGTAGTCAAGTCCAGACTGACCGGACCGTTTTCATGTGTGCATGGCACCACTGATGCAAGTTCATCTCGCATAAAGACACCAAGACAATGTTTGACTCACCCTACCATCACGGGTAAATCGAGACTGGTGAATGGATGCTTCAGGAGATTTGCTTCTGTCAACAGCGATTAGTCCTGCGTATTGTAACGGGTAATCGCTGACCTCTTATCGACGGTATTCGACGACTTGATCGTGGTAATCGAGAGCCTTTCCCTTTAGTTATTCGTATGCGACCGCCATCCGCCTTTGTTAAAGCCATCCCGGATGCAGTTCAGACAGCTCCTAACACGACAGCTTTTTACAAGTACTGGATCGGCTGCTGCTAAAAACGCTAAAATTGCTGCAAGAAATGGAAATATTCAACCGATCATCACTTCCGATTTGGATAATTTTAGCATCATTGAGGTATTATTGTGTTTGGCTGCATATAGCTGATTTAATTGTTTGAGTCAACCACACATAGACATTTTCAGTTAATTTTGTTGAAGAAAGTTTCAATATGATCCCAGAATCGTTTTTATTGCGTTTTTGGTTATTTTCCACAGCTGGTTTTAGCTGAGACCTCCATATACTTCGTGATGGGACATTATTACTTAAATGCGTAACAGGTTCAATCACTCTATCAATTTTCCACAGATGCGTCAAGGACCCTCATTAGCTCAACCGTTGCCTCCAGAAAGTACCACAGCATAAGATTGGTAGCCACCGCGAGCGTCACCAAGTGCATGAAAATACATGTCAACAACAGATTTTCTGAACAACTTCAGGTGTTCCAATGAAAAGTAATAAATCGAGTACAATATCGTGAAATCATGGAAAATCTGCAAAGTATTGTAAATGTTTTAACCCAGTCATATTCCATCAAAGGTTATTATATGTACGTGCAATATAATTGTTTGTATAGACAAACAATAATTCTTCAAAAGGTTCCTGATCGTTTAACTTCTGTCACTTCCAATTTGTCAAATATCATCTTACTTTGCGTTTGATTATTATCTTGAGCCGTAAGTAGAAACGCCACGAATACATGTTTTGGTGTGGTAAGACCATGACGAAAACATTTTTGTAATGCAAACTGTCCTGTAATAACTCTAAGTTGGTGCGCATCTTTGGTATATCCTAGGAACAACAACGTTGATACGGTTTCCGACTGCCTAAACGATAACAAAAGCGATTCTGTAGGAAGTGAAGGTTATATTCACAGACTTCTGAAATGTTGATAGTTCTAATACAACTCTACCATCAGCGGCACCCCAATCACGCAAAAACTGTATCGTTGGAGTTGTTTATACAAGTTAATGTGACTATATGTCTGGCCTCAAAAATTACCTTGCGAACATCTCTACAAAACCCAAATATGCGACTAAGAAAAATTCATTATAAAAAAAAAATTGTAATTAATCTCCACGAAGTTGTCCATGACATTGTGGGAATTGTTAAAAGTGCTATTAGGGCCAAGGACTACAGGTTGGACATCTTCGTTTACGCCGAGTGCATCATTTGAGGTAACCTAACTGTACGCGCTGAGGATCTGCATTATCAGACGTATCCTTTATGAACGTTGTAGTTAAAACAGCTGATCTTGCATAAGCATCGCTGTATCTGATGAGTCCGAAAACCGTCGTAGCAATGTCAGCATTGTCGGGAATGGATTCTATTTCTTTTCCATTGATGGAATAACGTGCACCGTCGAATAATGTTATGATTCAGTTCTTAACAAGTCCAACTCTGGTACTGGCGGGATAATTGGTACCGCCAGCGTCATTCTGTACAAGTTTTCCCCCAATTTTCAAGAATAATTGACATATGAGAAAACACCTAGATGTGTCCTGCACTTTGTAATTCTATTTTTATTAATTGGGGTCCCTGGCCGGGTATGAATGATACTGAAAATCTCTTTGCTCCAATCAACACAGGCGCGCTCATATCAAGTGTGGGATATGAGATATCTTTGAACTGATCCATGGTGAATGTTGTGTTTGTTTTTACTGTAGCTTCCACTTATAAATTATTAGTTTCGGTAATACCGTTTGAGAGATGACGTAATCCACTCACTAATGCCTTATTAACAATTCTAAAATCTGACAGTCACTGTTGTGCGGCTTTATTAACAACTTAACCAGCCGTAGCCGGCATTGTTTCTTTCGATGGTAGCACAACTGTTTCGGGTAATAACTACTTATGATGGTGCATGAGTCACTAATCGTTGTAGCACATATCGAAGACATTGTACCGCTCGCAATCTCAACTTTGTTGCCAAGACGCAGCAACGTTTTTGATACTATCAACGACCCGCACTGCGATTTGTTTAGCAATTGGTGCAGCGATTGACGACAGTCCTGCAAGCACATTTGGTGCGCCTGTGAGTAATCCACGAAAGGCATCACGGAGACCAGTTCTATAATATATCACATAAACAGGATTTCTAGCATTTACAACTCACACTGGTCTCACGCGTCCACAAACGACTCTCATTATATCAAATATCACGTCGATCTCTAATGTACAGTTGTCTGATCAACATTCACATTGAAGATTTATAACGTGTCCGTCTTGATCCACTCGGCTGAAACGAATATGTGTCAACCGATTAGTATGACATGGAAGCTATCAAATCAACTGGTTCGACAAGTGTCGAAACATCAAACAGTATATAAGCCTGAACTGATAGCCTCCAGCACCTACACCTGCCGTTTCAGACCTGCTTTCATAAAAATCACTGATGACTTCTCATGTTAAATTTATCTGCGTCGTTCAGGTGATTCAGACAAACTCAGGCGCGATATGACACCAAGTTGATATAGGTCCTGCACATAGAAATTTATTATTTTCGGTAATATCTTTGGGCCAACCAACAACAGTTCTCAACGACGACTGTCCAAATATTAACCAAATATTGAGGAGATTCAGTTACGATGCTGGATATAAGTGTGGACTCTTGTTCATGTATAAATGTTTTATTGAGTCTTTACTGGTTGACAACGAAATTCCTCGTCAGATCTCATTATTCATTGAGGTAAAATCATACGCACCTGTTGTAAGTTCTACCATACCACAAAATGATCCAAGATCTGGCGAAATACCAGCAAGTTGTTCGTGTCAGGCCACCAATCGGTTGTAATCGGATATTAGGCAAACTGTAATAAAATCGCAACTTTGCTAGCTGCAATCTCAATTGTGCGTGATTTCACAGCAGTAGCAGGTGTACAAAAGTCACATTAAATTCTGGTTTTGTTGATCAGATTGTGATCATCGAGGTTACGCCTGGCATTTAATTTGCAACAACCTGTTGCTTCAGAGTATATTGTTCGCACAAAAATGATTCAGAATTCATCATCGGTTTCATAATAAAACATCATTGATATCTTCAACAGGTTCATGCATCAACGTGCAATATGTTTATTTTTTCTGTCCATGATGTCATTGGAGAGCAACTGCTGACAAATCAATGTGTCCTCATTAGTGATTGTTGGTGCTGTGTGTCCATCTCGAACCTATCTCACAAGTGTTTCCAATCGATACGCGAGGTCGTTATCGTCACACAGTCCACTTAGGTCGCTTCCATTGTTTTCTTCTTCATGTGTGGGTGCAGGTGTACGTTTTGATTGTTTCTCTATTAATTATAGTTGTTCTTCTGGTGTTTTTACAAGTTGTCCTGTGTAAATGTTACTGGTGGCGGCACAGGTCTAGACACGTACATTGTTATATATTCTCTCCATAAAGGTTTACCTTATTCAGTTCTTCCTTCTGTAAATGCAGCAAGCGTTTCTACAAAATGATTCCACTGTTCATATATAGCTTGTTTCTTTCCAGTAAACTCTAAAACTTTTAGAACATTTGGTATTAATATGTTTGTCATTTGTCTTTGATGGCATTTTTATCATGGACTCTATCCAGCTAATGCGTCTCCTAAGAGCGACATCTACTGGATTTGCAAAGATCGCCTGATGCATTTCTTTGCTAACGTATTGAGGTGGTGTTGACAACTGTGTGTTGTACTAGATTGACACGTACAGTATTCTGGCAACTGCCTCTGTAACGTCTTCATGAAGTAGACCAATGGATTTTCTAATTTCCTCTCTGCCTTCAGCAATCTCCGCACGCAAGTATCCAGTAGTCTCTGCAGTTGCTATTGTGGTTTCCTTAATATCCTTGGCATGTTTATCTATGTTACAAATTTAAGCTGGTTCTTCTCTTACCGTTAGCACTGCAACTTGTTCAACGACTTTCTTGTTGCTTTTTGAATATCTTTAATATATTTCACAATTTTCTTTGTTGGTTTAATCAGCGGTGCAAGTGTTTGTTCGACGACCACTGTAAGATCATCCCGTGGAGTTGTATTCACGGTAACATGTCTTGGACACTTTTAGGAACTTCAATAACATTACGAATCAGTCCATGGTGTTCACGAGCAGCTTTATCGCGTCGTCTTTCGTACTATTCTATGATGTCACATCGGACACTTAATATGATTGTTATATTTGCCAAATTGTCAAAGGAAACACGTCTGTGTTAGAAACATTCGCGTTCATGGCCACACAATATGTTTTATGGTCACGTTCGTGTGAGACACATTTGTGTCCTAACACACCCGACAAGTGAGAAATCTATGCAGATCCATATTGACTCTCGCACAGATGTCACGAAACTCACGTACCATCTGTACTTGTTTGCGTACCATGTCCAGACCATGCGCGTCAATACCACAAAATATCATTAACATCTTTTAGTTATCATGGATTATGTTAGGCATATGTCCATATCATTGAATCGAACATATCACATTGGCGTTTTTGTGTTAACCATTTGGAATATTTGCGGGATATTGATTTGGTGTTCAAGCAACACATCGTTGTACACTACAAGACTGTTTTCACTTGAATCCAAAACGTCAATAGTATGTGCTTCATCCATGGTGGAAAAGAAATTGGTGGTGGTGGCGTTGCCACTCAACAACTCTGCCGTCTCAGCTTTGTTACTGACCTCTTTGTAAAATCTTTAAAAATATCATTACACGGTTGATGACGAGCCGACGGGCAATCAACAGTCATTTTTTCCAGTTCCATCGTGGTCAATGATTAACGCACGGAACGATTTGGAAACACGGAATTTCCAGTTCCATTGGAACTATTCTTGGACGGTTTTAGTGCTATATGAGCAGAGAAGTCAACGACTATGTAATTGGAGCATTTAAAATCGTTGAGATTCCTCAACGCGGAACTTTCTCTTTATCGTGATGTTTCTGAATAATACAATATACAATACAATCATGTCTTCATATTGCATGCGATGTCGCATGGAAACTCGTAGGGTAAATACAATTTGAGTTCAAATACGTATAGAACCACCGCAATCAAGGGAACTTGTGTTCGATATGACGCAAACAAGATTATATTTATTTCTTTTAAATGTCACCAGCTGTGATGTTGCTGCAACGTTTTCAATATTATCAGGCGTACCATTGAGTAAATATCATGGTGAGAAGCACAACCCGTGATACAATTAATGTGGACCCATGACACAACTTGATAAACGAACTGATTCTAACAACGAACCAAACCCTGGTGAAACTCTAATAAACAGAGTTGATGCTGCATGTTACCAACATGATCTTATGTGCCAAGCATCAATTGATATCCATGATCGTCAACGTGTAGTCGAAAATCTCATCCATTACGTGAATGAGATTAAACCTACAGTCGGAGTTAAATCGCAAGATGTATCATCAAACGAGGTATCAAAGCCATAATTGTTTTGTGACCTTTAAAAGAAATAACATCTATTGAAAAAAACAAGCAATGAACATAAGAGTCAGGCAGTAAGAAAAGTGTACTATAGTCCGCGTGGGTTTTGGAAATATGATGCCACTGCGGGAACGTTAGAAATTGCGGAGTTGCTCGAGCATGGTTAGCCGAACATGCATATTGCAAATTTACCTACTAGTATCAACAAAGAATTTCAAGCGGGTGTTTTGATGTCCATAGTTCTAATGATGTTCATGAGGCTGATCTCATTATTTCTTCCACATGATCGTGTACGTGATGGATAAGCCAGATTACACGCATACAAATGCACGTTAACCATTGCAAATGTTGCAAGCAGATACAAACATTGCCATTATGCAGCGAAACAGATATAAGACCCGTCTTCGATGAAGCAATGAACAGTATCCACTCATCTGGATCAAGAACTATGTTTAGGGCTGCCATTGCACCATCGATGTTGTTGCAGGATACAATGTCACCTTCCATGAAGAATAATGGGACAAGATCCTTTAGACGGTCACGGAACATGGAAGCCCTAACATCACCTGCCAGGAAATTCCACTGCTATAGTCTGGAATCCAACAGCTCTGCCTTACTCTTTCATATTTCCAAATTCCTGAGAATGTCATTCAGTTCACCTTGTGTTATGAGGTGTGGTTCAGAGGAGGAGGACGGAAGAAATTATGGATCATGGGACATTAATGGTCCAAGACTAGAAGTCTCATCCTCTTTCTCTTCCTCATCGGACTCAGGTGAAAATGATTATGGTACATCAGGAACCGGTAGTCCTCCGTGGATTACTGTGACTATAGTTCATGGAATGTTTGGATAATGCACAGTCCACTTTTTCTTCTTTGACACACCTTACCGAACTGGAGCCACCATGCAGAAGTAACAACTGCTGCCATGATCTGTTGCCTCTCTCCAAATCATTGGCACTGCAAAAGGAATAGATTTCCTTTTCCTGTTCAACCACTCTCCATGATTTGTTGAACAAGTGTCGCAGCATATGTGTGGGGCCCATCTCTTGTCATAATCTCCAATTTTGCAGCCAAAATAAATGTAATAGGCCGTCTCGACTATAATGGTTATACTGTGCTTTTGTGATGTAAAAGTCACTTTACCACAAACATAGCAGAAGTTATCTGCGTTGTTCGCACAAGTATGACCCATCACTGCTCACTTTAGTGAAGCAAAAATATGTCCCTTTGCAAAATCAAACACCGATAAATAAGACAGGAAGACCTGTGTGATTCCAAGAGCTTATATAGGCAATTTGTTTAGCACAGTGATGTAAGCTTAGCTATGATTGCATCAACCATGACTTCTAGTAATAAAATGATGCAATTCATATCATGTATGACGCGATACAATCTTCAGATTGGATCATTCATTGTTTTGGCAAAAAACGCAAGCACTGTCCAAACCCTGTCATATATTTATTTATAGATCCAGTCAAAGATGTAGTTTAGTCATTTCTAGTTTAAATTGAGATCCCTTCCACTTATAACTCACTTATCCTCCGCCATTCACAAGTCAAGAGTCTTATATACTGACCTAGTATCATATTTTTAATATAGAGCTAATCAACAATTTTAAGCATAATTTTCGTTCTCAGTGATCCATGATTAGTCACGTTTAATGTGTAGTCGATCACCGAGGCCAGTACGTAATGTCAGCAAATGTGTTTCACAATGCTCAAAATGTATGTATGTATGTATGTATGTATGTATGTATGTATGCATGTATGTATGTAAGTATGCGTTACTGCGTCTATCTCGGATGTCTCTGTCTGTTTGTTTGACCTCTTCCCTTTCGTCGACTATTAATCCACTGGTTGAACATAGTATGTGGCATGCTTGCAAAAATGAGTAACAGTCATGATGATAGAGGTTGTAATATACATCAGGATAAAAAGTCCAAAAGGTATAAGATGACACTAATCTATGCTATGCTTTTTAAAGAATATATATTAGAGAAAAAGAGTCTTGTGCTATGGGGCTTTTTGATTTGAGTGTTGTTTAAATGGTGGCCTTTTTGATCAAGTCTGTTGTATACTTTTTGCGGAAATCAGGATGGTTGGCCTCGGCATTTAAAAAAAAGAATTCGAAGGATGCAAGTGTCATAACAATGTGTGCACGAAACTATATTTTGTTTTATATATGCTAATACATTGATAGACTACGTTCCATTGCCTTGTAAAGCGTTGTCATGGTGTATGATTTTAAGAATATGAGATTTCGACATAGCGATTTATATTCCCCTACTGTTGCACCAACAAAGGGCTTTTAGAAGCGAGAGGGTGGTGAAGCACTCTACCCCTGGGGTCTGGTCATATATTTGGCTACATCCAGAGTACATATAGTGCAATTTTTCTCTATTTCGTCGCAATGCACATGAGCCTTGTGATGAAGCTTCGACTTGAAAAATTTTCGTATACAGCTGTACAGTTATGTGAAAATGTAACTGTTGTCTCTCGCTGTCCTTTGTATGCTTTAATAATTTTTAAAACGTTCAATGTTCCAGAATTTGTTCTAAAGTTGTATGCCACATAAGGACAAGCTATTGGATAGTATAAAATCAGTTTCAGGTTAGACATTTTGCAGCGAACCGACAAGCTCAATTCGGTATATGCTTTACGCAATAAACAATACAAAGTTTTTGATCTTGTATAAGCCGATGCAATTATTCTTGTCGTAGTCAAAATATGCACGCACTTGGCAATTATAATAATAATCTATAACATCCGTTTTAAAACAGAAGAAATTAATGTAGACAGAAGCCAGTTTATGTGCAAGCATGCGTAATGTATATCAATGCATTCGTATTTAAACGCATGTATATGTTTATCACCCGTATTACACGGTTGTTGTTGTACTTTTAGATATTCCGAGGAGTCATCGTATGATTAAAGATATTGGTTTGATGGATGTACTCATCGACGCAGTGTGAGAGAACAAAGGTTCTTGACGAACGGGTCTGAAGGGTAAGGATGTTTTTTAACAGACCTGGGAGTGGTGGACTAAATAAAATCTTTCCTTACCCATTCATCGTGGATGGTAAATTTAGAGTATTCAAATTCGTCGTTGGGATGACATAAGATGACTGCGTCATATCTGTTGATGGACAATATATTACGTTTTCGAAATAAAAGTCAGTGTCAGTATACGTAAGGCATTTAATGCACTATCATACTTGTTGACGAAGAATATATTAATCATATTTGTTGATAATCCATATATCCATCATATATATTAATAAATCCATATATTAATCACATCTCTTCGTAAATTCATGCATTGTTCATACTTGTTGTTTTATATATATATATATATATATATATATATATATATATATATATATATATATATATATATATATATATATATATACTAATCATGTCGGTTGATAAACTTGATGCGCACGTTGACAAATGATACTACCTGCAATATTTTAATTCTATGCGTGAACGAACAATACCGTTTGTTATATCCGTTGATGAACTTTGTTTTCATGTATAACGCATAAGGTTTTGATTTTTTTTTAGCTTCGTTAATGAGAGATGGATTAAGGATGTGAGCTATGATATGAGATATATTTAATTATCGATTGTTTGCATTAACAATCATTATTTACTTCCATGTTTTTGTTATGTGTCATCTCTAGATCACTTTCCACTTGGTTTCATAATAATTGAAAGAAAGTAGAGTGTTATTATTTAAAAAATACAATATATAGCGTGAATAAAAAAATATATGATCAGTTTTATTTGTATTATCATGTGGTGTGTTGAGTTTTAGTTTCTAAAACAATGATGAAAATGTGATTGTAAGATGGGTGTCCTAGCGCTTGGGCGTCATGAACAACTCAATTTATTTACTTTTGATGAATAGGGAGAGATGAGTACTTTACCAATAAAAATCCAGACTGTCATGGACACATGAAAACCTGTAAACTGTAGTTCGGACATGCAAAACAGTACCATGTTCTTGAGAACACTAAAAAATGCAAGCCTTTCACAAAATACAACAATTAGGATCAGCCTTACACTGGGAGCACACACAGAATACCATGTAATTGGAACATCAGACGGTGTATAGGCTTTGTTGATTATGGCACTTTCTTTGACGTTTCCGTTATCCGTAACTGGTGATAGCAGTGGTGTACTTGCTGAAGCTTCGGACATGGTATTCATTTATATGACCTGAAAAGATACAAATTTAACATAACATATCGACAGGTTAGAAACAAAAGGAAAGGTGTGAAAAATGTATCCTTTATATGCCTGGGGATCGGGTCGCAGACAGTAAAGATGCGTAAGTTCATCATATAATATGCCATTAGTGCCAGTGGCACATATCTCCCATATTAATGCCTGATGTCTTCATTTTGTTCGCACTGTTTGTATTATCTTATATTTTGCTCTCTCAGCTACTATTTCAGACATTCGTCCTGATTCATCATTGTACATTTCGATTTTTTAAAAATAGTACAATGTCACCACAAATGATTACAATGCTAAAAAATGTTTCGATTACATTATAAAGGTATTTTCGAGATCATGTAAAGTTAGAAATGAATAAATTTTGCAAGATTCTCGGTGATTTCTTAGCGATGGTTCCAGGTAGAATACACCCACTGCAATGGAATTGAGAACATAATAGTTTGATCCTGCCGATAAAAAATACAGACTACCTATTTGCTGGTGAATAAGTCAGTATTTCAAAAACAATTAATAATAAATCCACATTGAGTCGGATTTCTGATCTGTAATATAAAATACAATAAATCCACATTTGGCTGGATTACTGGACTACTCGATCAAAGATAATTAATCCGATGAACGAGTGTATACAAGGCGAGTATCTCAAGCTGCAGAATACAAAACCTAAGACAATAGTAAAAGAAAATGAATGATTTATTAAACGTTCAACTGACATTTAAAAATCGAATTTAGAAACTTAGCTATATTGCTTATTGTGACTTAAAAAATAGTATTGCACCACAGTCAAAGTCTCCATGTTGTTCACCGGTAAAATATGACAGTAATACTTATGTAACAGATATGTCTTAAACGAAACAAAAAAAAAAAATCCATGATAAACACCTTCCTGTTGGATTTGGATCCACCCCAAATCAATCATTAAATATTAAAAAGAACTATGGATTTCAGAGGTATTGATTGCCTCTATGAGTTTTACAAGTGGTTGGATAAGATAGCAAACGTAGTGTACAAGACATTAAGATCTAAAATGATGAAAAAACATGTGGTGTACACATATGATGAGGAAAAGTTTTAATGAAATGTCTCGTGTCCGTGAAAACAAATCTAAAAAGTCGAAGGTATTCCCGACCATGATCGTCTAATCGGAATGTACAGAAGACCTCTTCTCAACCACTTCAACTAAAAATTAAAATATGTAATCTTCGTCCTTTGTGCATCCACAGCGTGTCTGGACGTGACAGTCGTCTATATATCAAGGAGGTTCGATACAAAATCCTGATAAATATGTTTATATAAAACAGACCCACGATGAGAAAATGTATTTCGTTGAGCAACTAAAAACTTCATGGACGATAATTCCATGAATGATTATTACGAAATAACTGTAAAAGGATCAGTTACTTTCTGTAGATGGCATTTACCAATTTGAGCAAATGGATGGTCTTGACGTATTTAATGAAACAGCTATACCCCCCCCCCAAAAAAAAAAAATAAAAAAGAAACGTGTTACTCACCACCTGCTAATTAAAACAAACCCATTTTCACTTAATAGTGCAAAAAAGAAGTGTTGTCACACTCCAACTTCCGAACTTTATGGAACCTACACGAATATGACATATATGTTACGTGTGATATACAAAAGGTCAGAAATGTAGGTATTAAACACTGCAATCTAGACTAGATTTATTATTACAGCGTTCCGTGGTTGGATCATGGTGCAAGTGTAAAAACATCAAGGAATAAAATTTAATTTCTCATAATTTGCGCTTGAAGAATAAAAGTGGAATCCCTGGAAATATTGGTGAGATATCAGATAGGTATGCAAAACCAAATTAAAAATTCGATACGAATCAAAATTAAAATGGCTTTGTGCAGATAGCTATAAAAATGCAAACGCATTCATCATATATGTATATATTAATAACCTCCATGAATGCATTATGTGTCGACGTTACCGGTGGATAAACATTTAGATTGGAAAAGTACAAACAAATTATATGGTTAAAATTAAATCTGTTCCAAACAACTGACAATGATCATAGTGTTTCCATACTTAACCAAACACCTGATAATAGTCATAGTGGTTCCGTACTTAACCAAACACCCGATAATAGTCATAGTGGTTCCGCACTTATCCAAACACCTGATAATAGTCATAGTGGTTCCGCACTTAACCAAACACCTGATAATAGTCATAGTGGTTCCGTACTTAACCAGACACCTGATAATAGTCATACAGGTTACATACTTAACCAAACACCTGATAATAGTTATAGTGGTGCATAATTAAGCGAATTCAGAGATACTATAAATCATACAAGACTATTGGGGCGACTTACGTTAATCTCCCAAATAAACTACACCAGATGAAAATCATGTATCATCACTGCAAAAGAAGCTGATTGATATCTACAATGGTGCAATATCAGCTGAACCAACACGATGATGTGCATTATGAATAAAATAAATGTAATATACTTTACAGAAACATAAAGCTATACGATCACTTGGATCAGAAAATAAATGTATAACAACGATATAAATATTTGTCCTGTTTGAAAAAATTATCATGGCTTAAATCATACAAAGAACTTAACACAAGTTTAATATAAAAGCAGCAAGTGAATTCAAAAAGGAATTCTTCCCATTAATGAGTTCGGTAAGTAGTTCTTCCCATTAATGAGTTCGGTAAGCAGTTTAAATCTCCTCGTAGACAGAATATGTCTACAACATATGAAATTAAACTTCCAAATGTTAATCAATCGTACCATTTGCAAGGAGAACAGTTATTCGCGATGGCTTGCTGTTGATTTGTATAAAAATATATCAAATTAATCAAAATGACCTATGATTGTTGTTCAGTGTTAGAGCTTTTCAAATGGTTGATGGATGAATATACATTGCAAAAAGATATATTTGAATAGTACCGTTACATATTTTCCGTGTTAATGTAAAATGAGCATTGACGACATAAAGGATTTAATGAAGTTATACGATTCTTGTGACTATCCCAAGGACGACATATCTGGCATCCCTCCATCGAACAAAATAATTGCTGGACCATTTAACGATAAACTAATAGGCTCGCGAATAACAGAATATTGTGGGCTACGGGCGAAAATGTATCCATTCAGAACTAATAACGAATAGAAGAAAGAAGGAATTAGAAAGAACTTTAGGTTCAATATCAATAGAAATTTAATTCATTCACATGGAAAATTATAAAAAAGAATGACATTACTCAGATCGTACAAATCTGAAAGATATACCATTAAATGAATAAAGTATAATTGATGACAAGGTTTATGTGAATCATGATGTGAATCAAATTACCTTAGTGTCACGTCGCCACCTTGTATTGGAAAGAAAGCTCGAGTCTCATTAAAAGTTTATTTTCCTTTCTATTTCAAAGTATGTACAATATCTACTGGTGAAACACCTGAAAGTACGCGATTAGTTCACTTTCAATGAAGAGAGTTTACTCTGCTCTTTGCTCTTGTTATAGAAGACAACGGAACAAATTTATTTTCCCTCTAAAATCTTTGACTGCAGAGTTGTACGTCTGCACGACTACCTAAACTGATATGTAAAAAAGTCTACCAATTAAAGCTAGTGTAGTTCGGTGTGTTGTGTTCTTTTCATATTATCGAAATTCCCAGATTTATCAATCAAAGCATTGGTTCCGTGGAACATATCAAGCGGTTACTCTAACCAACTAGTAAGTCTTCAGGATCAATCTCGATCACCTTTATGTCATAAGTCTTGTTCCACAGAACTTAAAATATTCTCACGCTAAAATGCCTAACTGGTTAAAAAAATAAATTGTGCCAAAGAAAAAAGTAACGGAAACAAGGCTATGAAATATGAACAACAATTAAAATTAATATGTTTACATTCCAAAAATGTCTCCTAAATGTATCACATGAATGCACTTCCTATTATTTAAGAAACTACAACTTGCATGGCAAGAAAAGAAATGGTCAGTTGCTATCAACTCATTTGGGAAATTTTGCTAAAAGAAGAGGCCTTTGGTGAGAGATCCGAGCTAAATATGTAACAAAAGAAGAATTAGTTGAAACTTGTGTGCAGGAAACGACATTCACAACATTCTGTTATGAGAATCTCGGCGGGTAGACCCAAAAAGTAGCAACACAAATTGTAGAGGGTAACTATGACAATATGCCAAGAGAATTTAGTTACACTAAACAAAGAAAAGATTGTTGTGAATCAGGCTTTCAATATAAGGCACCAACTCTTTGTTCACTGTATGAAATCAGAAACACAGAATTAATTTGAAGAACGCCAGTGACAAACATAATGCAAGTAAAGAACCCTATTGGATACAGAATGCACCCTGACATAGCATATACACAACGTGTTAAGAGTTACAAAACCGATAAAGAGATTTCTCGTGGAAGGTATAAAATATGTTTAGGAGATGCGCAAAAAATATTCTGACTAAAGAAATAGTCCTGAAGTTATTTCTATGTCAAGCAGCACGTTAAGTCAGTTGTAATGTGTCCAGATTAGGTTTCATTATAGTAATAACGCAAGACGACGACACAGCCGTATATGTATCTGCATTAAAACTAAACATGATATGCTGAGACTGAAAAAAGATTTATAAGTAGTTATGCTTGCTCCGAACAGATGAAATTTCATCAAGAAGGGAGGTCACATTTGAAATCGCACGCCAACGTTTTCTTAAGAACAGCTAGACCTCTTAAAGAGTCCAGAAGTGTGAAGTCAAATTGGTTGTCTTCAAGAGACCTGCTAGATTCTTTTACTACGAACATAGATAGATTTAACCCAAATCATACTATGGATCAAGAATTATTTGTATATGTTTACAGCCAGTTTGAGAAATATTCACGTATTTTACGAGAATCTCGAGGAAAATCAAATACGCCACAGAAGAAAAACAATATAAAAACACGAGATAAAAGAATGAATAGCCAGAGATTGGCAAACGGAAGAAAACTGGTCGTTCGTGGATGAGCTTTCTTAGTCTAACGTTCAAAATAATAAAAAAAACAACGAACAAAACAAACTTAAAGTGGATATAATTGTCATTCCAGGCTACTAGGAAATTGCATGATGAAACGGCACACCACAGTCATCTTGGCACAAAAATTGCCAACTGTTGCAAAGGACTTTGACCATATGGAGCATGTGCCAAGAGCCTAGACAAATATCAACCCTTTGAGAACAACAGTTGCTAGAAGGTTATGGTAAATAAATTATTGTATGTGTTTGGTATAACCATTTAGTAGCTGTAGATAACTGATCGATATTGCTTAAGCTCATACCATGTCGTCGTCTTGGAAATAATGAAACAGTTTCCTTTTAGGTTGCACAGCTAATATACGCCGATCATAAACAGTTTTGTACCATGCAAAATGTCTCCGTTCTAGATATAACATTCAAAGTGAAATGAGATACTATGGAGTCCACGGTTTAATTCGCTAAAACTAAAAGTTTTAATTTTCTTTCCATTAAATTAAGTTTTAAGAATATCAGCAGCAGAGAGGGTGGACAAGCTCTAATTGGTTCACTCGTAATTTTGCAAAATAAGCCTTCCTGGAAAACCGCAAAAACCACACAAAAAACGCGATATCCAGTGTAAGGCAATCCTGTCAACGACGAATTGGCTTACCCGTCTATCGCTGATAGGTTTTCTAATCGCGATACATCGAAGGAAAATACGCGATCGTGTCGGTGCCAAGTTGGAGGCAGCGAACTCTCTGCTGCTATTATCCAAAAATTGTATCAAGACCGACTCGATATCGTGCTCGAGCATCATGTAAATTTATTGTTATAAATCCATGCGGGGTTGACTGAGCCTGACTAAATAAATGTCTAAACTTAATTATGTCCATATCACCGCTACACCAGATCTGATGAATATTTCGTAACATGTGAGTATCAACTCCATTAAACACAGCAAGAGTATTACAATTATCTCTGATCACTTTTGGTATTTGTGTATACCGCTGGGTTGCATAAATGACATCTGTGTTTTTGTGTCTGCCTCTGGAAAATACTCTAGCAGGATTTGATTGCCTATCCAGGATTACATCATCGTACACGACTAAATTGTTAATAAACCCATCAATAGCATCAACACTTGGCGCTTCATCGATATCAGTGATAAATTCAACAACATCGTCACCGCGCTCATATAACGATTTTGCATTTTCATTAAAATCTTTAAGTACATCGTAGCATCCTTGATTATCAACTGATGGTGCTACCAAATACAACTTATCCCACTTCATCCACTTCATTATCAAATTGAGTAGTAGTTGTGTTTTGCCACTTCCAGATGGACCTATGATAATCATGCGAACATAATTTGGTAGCGCAGCATGATGCTTGACTGGTTCTCGTTTTCTTGTTGCAGAAAAGTCAGTGATTTCCATGTTATAGAAATATATAAAAAGAATATGGATTTATAATGTGTGAAATGCAGGACACGTACCGCAACAGGTGATCTAACAACCATTACAACACAAAATAACAGATCAGCGGTAACGGGTAAGTGTGAGCGATGAGGTACAAAGAAATTTAAATTTATTCCCTCACAGTCAAAGTCAAATAATATTATTTAAAAAAACGAGGTGATATTGCAGCAAAATTAACAAAATTACCTGTGACTCATTGGGCTAAATACCCAGGAGAAAAACATCTTCCAGGATATAATTACTGTGGTCTTGGAACCCGACTTGATATCAGACTTGACAACCAAGACCAACCAAAACCAGGTGAGTATCCGAAAAATGCTATTGATAAAGCGTGTCATGCTCATGTTGTAGCTTATAAAAGCAAAGATCTGCAGCACAGACACATAGCAGATGTAAAATTAATTCACGCGCTAAATTCCATCACGAATAAATCCTTCAAGGAATCACTGGTTAATTCGTTAGCAAGATCCGCGATGAATGGTAAATTAGCGCTATGTGCTGGTAATTAATTATAATGGAATCGATTTATTATTCCCCAAGAGGATATTGGAAAGGTAACGCAGCGATTATTAAACTCGATGAAGCAGCAAAAGTTACACGTGTTACTGCTAAAAAGTGGTTATCCAAACAGGCAATATGGCAAATTACCTACCACCACCATAGCAAATTCACTTTGCACATCTTGATGTTAGTGTTCCTAATGAAGTTCATCAAGCTGATATATTTTCTACCACATGATACTGTTAAAATCCAAAGACGTCAAATAACATACAAGTACGCGCTAACTGTAGTTGACGTTGCAAGTAGATACAAAGAAGCAGAACCGTTGTCAACAAAGACAGCAACTGAGATAGCTTCTGCGTTTAAAAGAATTTAACATCGTGGTGGTCTACGATGGCCACAGCTGTTACAAGTTGATCCTGGCAAAAAATTTCAGGGTGCAGTATCATCGCTGATGAAGCAACATAATGTCAACATCAGACGAGGACATACTGCAATTCATCGTGATGAGGCAATTGTTGAACGATTTAATCGAACACTTGCTGCGCGGTTATTTGGATATCAATACGCGAAGGAATTCATTCAAGACAAGAGATCTCGTGAATGGGTTGCAAGATTACCAAATGTGATAACCGCGTTAAATAATGAGATTACTCGAACAACCAACATGAAACCTATTAGCGCAGTCACAAAAAACATATACCCGTACAACGACGTGATTTTTCAACACAGCCAGTGCTGGGCAATGACACTGTAAGATATTTATATGAGCCCGGTGAACCTGAAGGTGGTAAAAAAAGAAAGCGACTGATCCTATTAGGAGTTTTACCACACACAAGATATCTAACATAACAAGATCCACGGGTAGACCCGCAATCTACAGACTGGATTCAACTGTTCCTCAACGTGGATTTACACGTGAACAATTACAAGTAATTCCCGAAGACACACAATTAAAACCGCGACCACTTAACTAGCACCCCTACGTCGATTACATTCAAGGCAGGTCAGCATCACATTTTCTCGTGTATGACCGCGGCTGTTATCTTTTCTATCTACGGTAAATTGTCTTGGATTATTAGTCGAGTACTGCCATAACATTATACAATTACAACTTGCACAGTGATTATTCTGCCGTTGTTTCAGCGCGTTGGTAAATTCAACGTCGATGTCAAAGTCGCGTTTGTTTGGCTTTTTTTTGTCACTTTGTTTATAACCAGCCAATTTTTTTCTTATTATATCCTTGTCAATATCATCATTGATCACTGACTCGTCCAAGACGATTCTCCGCAGTTGAGATATTTTTCTAACTCGAGACACTGCAAGATAAATTTAGTTCTGCCATTCGATACGATCATCAACGATCCAAAAACTGTATCAGCAATAGTTAATCCCTGAGATGAGTGAATCATCATTGCGTATCCTAGCGTCCACGGAGATTGTCAGCGTGTAGCGCATTCTCTACAACACTGACATCAACTGCGACAATATCATTTAATACGTGATTTTGTTTCCTTGACTCGGTCTGTCCTGGTATATCAACGTCAATATTCTGCCGTCGCGTATCAGCTGGTCGATAACAGAGCGGCACTGGCAACGTTGGAAATTTTTCTTTATGTTACTGAAACAACCGCTGTTGAAGTGTGTCTCTGACTATCTTTCTACTTGCCACTATCAAATCGTTTGGTCTCCACGTTTGTAGAAATTCGTTCATAGAAGTTTCTGAAATTATTTTACGCGCTATTTCACATAGAAATTTGTTCGGTTGTAGTCTGATTAATTTTTTTTATTCCTTTAATTCTGCATCAAGAAATATGTGATCATTAGTTATCTCCGACTAATAATCAACAAAATTCTTCAACCAATCGTGTGGAGATGGTCCAACAAACGGTGGTGGTTGGCCGTGATTGCCGCACATTATCACAGCTGTATTTTTCAATAACAACCAATCGAGAAATGTTTTTAATATTTCCAACGACACTGTACACACTTCATCCCAAATGATGATCTTTGGAATATATTTCTCTCCCATTCGATCTGGAGTCCATGTGCCACCGCTGTATTTGAAAAAAACGTGATAAGTACAAGAATTGACTCCTCGTTGTTTCATCTCCCTGGCGAGTCTATGTGTTGGTGTTAGCACAATCATATCATCGCATTTCTGTCGAAATAATTCGATTACCCGAGTTGTCTTACCAGAACCTCCCAGTCCGTTCAAATAGACCGTTTTCTGTCTGGACACTGGATCATACACGGATGGCTCCGACGATAATTCTGATATCTGATCGCTGCGATAATTATCTTTAACCGCAACATCCGTTGATTCACAATAACAATGTAACATTTCTTTTTTTTTATTCTCCACGATCCCGATGATTCATCAGTGCTTGTGAAACGAGCCAGTAATTCTGAACATTTTTTATTCAAGTAAAATGAATCCGTTGCAACTCTAATTGCGGTGTCAGGAAATCTATTTATCATCGATAGCAAATTTATAGAAACATAAGCTAGCATAGAAGATCTTAAATGTGTATACTGAGGAGATTCTCCGTCGGTGTAACTAACAATTGTGCCCAACCATGTTCCGTCAGACAAGTAAGCGTCTTCCCGATTACAAAATATATTTCTCGCAACGGCATCAGCAATTATAAAATCTAATTCAACATCATCCATAATCAATCATGAGTGATGCCGTTTATGATCATATGCACCACCCTGAGTAAATTTACCAATTATTTTTCTATTGAGATCTTTTGCGGTTTTTTCACTTTTGCTGAGTTTAATCCTGAGAATATTAAGAGCATTATCGAAGATGACATCAACAGGAGTATTTGGACATCCCCGCTTATATTCTTCGATGACCTCATCTACACTGATACACTCCGGTGTTGGTAACCAAACCGAGGTCTGCGTCCGATATATTATAATTGCTTAACTGACGGTCAACGATATTAACACGTTACCGTCAAGCATATATCGTAATAACACTATTGGTGCCCAGCGTCGCTCTGAGAAGTGTCTACCAAACCAAACATAACAACACGGATGAAGATTCTTAGCGAATTCAAACGACACTACACCAGTGAATCCTGTCAGGTCAAAATCGGGTAACTAACCATTAATCGCAACTCGTGTCATCTCGTTTGTAGGAAGTCCGAATCTTTTAAAATATCCAGCACACTCACCCATCCCGAGAACACTTCCCGGATAACACGGTACCATATCCACCGAAATGACATCATTGTGGTTATGTTCGGTATTCCACAAACCGCCATGTCCATATTCGATACAACTTAACTGAACATCTTCGAGGAACTCAGCGCGTGTTGGTCTCCATGAATTTCTCTCTCTCTCTCGCGGCGTGGGCTGCAACTGACGGAACTGTAAAACAATTAGTTAATAATTGCTCAGTATTTTCTGAATTTCTTTCCGCGAGTTTTCTCATTGCGAGTTGGAAAGATTCTTTACGATATAAGTCGCCGTTAGGTCTTAAAAATTGATCATATTCTTCATTTTCGGAACTCTTAAACAATCACACTGACACGGGATCGTTTTTACTTATCTGTTTAATAAAATCAAACATATTTTCTGGAGAGTAAAATCTCACGACACGATCTCGTAGAAATATTGTTACCGCGGAGGTCCACGCGTGAGCGTTATAATCAATAATTTCAATTGGTGTTCCATTTCCCTTATTCGTTGATTCATATAAAACCTCTCCTGTTAACGTTTTTACAGTTATTGGAAATTTTAATTTGCTTGATAACTCAGCGACATCATTTATTGTAGCTCCTGTATCTTTGACCTGCTCGGTCCACTTCGCTATTTTTCCACGTCGCAGATCAGTTAAACCGTTTCCACGCTTCGCATTTTTAAAATGTTCTGTTACTCGCTCGGCTATACAATTCAACGATGAAAATCTCATCGGGGCAAGATCATTAATGTTAGGTCTATCATTTAGTTGATAAATTCCATAAATAACGGCTGTCACAGGATACGATCGAGCGTAATATGGTCTGTCAATTCCAGTTAACATTCCTGGTTTGGAATCTTTACTTAACACAGCAGTTTTTCCATTAGCACGTTTGTCACGGATAATCCACGTATCGGAATCTGCTTGCACAATAAACTTTATCCTGAGAAGATATTTCTGACTGAGGTAATCGGTAATCGCTTTCGCTCGTGTATCGTTCATTGTAGCATCAATGACTTCGTCGTCTCGTATAATTTTAAATATAGACCACACGTGAGATGCTCCATCATCACGAAATTCTTTTCTGGCATCTCTGACAATATAAATCAGATCAGTCAGAGCTCGTCTCCGCGAGTCAGGGGTTAGTCTGTCAAGATGGAATCTAGAAGCTTTCCAGGGCTTGATTGCAGATAATCTCTCAAACTCATCCATATATAATTAAGACAAACATTTAAATAAAAAATATTATATATACAATGTCTCAAACAAGAAATCAGTGTAAATGGCTTATGGTGGGTTCATTGACTCCTTGTAACAAATCCTGATAAAAGAATTCTGCGGACATCAGTCACAATGTGTTCATAATGGTAGTGTAGGACCAATACCATGTCTCCGATGTGGTGTCGGAGTTAGAGGAAGAACACAGTTGTGCGCTTATTGCGATGGTAAGCTATACAGGGAACTTAAACGATATTATGACAAGAAAAATAATGACAGTGACAGAGTTAAAAAACGAGAAGAGGATTATTTAAATAAGTTCTCAGACAAATTATGATTTAGACAAATACATTATATATACTGGAGCAAAAAGATTTTGTCAGACATCTTATCATTAAGAACTACGAAGCAAATCGTAATGGTGTAGTTAGAAATTGTAGGTCGAAGAAACCAGTTGGTGCAGTTGATAATGCTGGTTATCTTAGATTTAGCGCTGGGGGAAACATTATTACAGTCACAGGTTTGTATTCGAAGTTTATTACGGGGAGATCAAAGACGGTCTTGTGATCGATCATATCAACATCAACAACGATAATTCTCTTCAAAATTTACAGGATATTACACAAAGTGAAAATTCTGCACGAGGAGGGACTGGGAAATTCGAGAAGATTCCTAGAGCAATTAAATCTTTCAATGTAGAGACCGGCGAAGAGATATTTCAATCAATGAACGCGGTTGACAAATATGTTGGTATTCACTCACGTTCGGTCCAACATGTTGCAGATGAAATAATCAGATCATCATTTTCATACCGGTTAGGAAACTGGATTTCGTTCTATTATATTTCATTGGTGTTATATACAGATAACGGAGATAACTCTGCCGCGATTGTGTAAAAGTCAATTATGGAGTTACCTCAGTTGATTTCAGAAGATTGCGCAATGCAAGTCATTACCCTTTTACAGGCAACATATTATCCAGAAAATAAATAAATTTCTAGTAGAACTAAATTCAAGTTTTTTGTTGCAATCCAAAAGTAACTGTCTGAAATATACGGTTCCGTGGCGAACTATCTATTATTGTTTTCACACTACAAGCCACAGTGTGAAGAAGGTAAACAATTCTCTGTATTACCTGTAAGGTTAACAAGGAAGTAAAAAATATCCAATTACTTCCCATTGATAGAATCAAGGATTGTCAACACGGGCAGGCGTATAATTCATTATTGGGATAAATAATATTTTTTTCACAGACAATATACCTAATTTGCTGAATTCGTTTGGTTTTCTGGCTTATTTATATTTTTTCTGCGATTATATTTAAGAAAAAAGAAATACAAAACGGCGAAAAAGCCACGCCCATCGCATGAGCTATTTTTGAATTTCCAAGTATCAGTCAGCTTATATACTATAGGGTCCGTATTATATACTGAGGTTTTCGAAACTCAACAGATAAAAAAACACACCTTCCGCCATATCACCAAGAAGCCGTGATATTTTGCACCTCACGGGATTGATTTGGGGGAGGGTGTGCAAATTTGTTGAGTGTAGAATATAAGCCCGTATCTGTCTGTGCTGTCCTTAGCATAAGTTACATGTTTTACTTCCTTAGCATAAGGTATATGTTGTACTGTCCTTAAACTACCCGTCAAACCTACTAGAATGTCATAAGACAATCTAGAGGTGGCACGGTAAATAGTGTATGTATATATATATGTTGTACTGTTCTTACGCTACCCGTCAAACCTACTAGAATGTCATGAGACAATCTAGAGGGGGCAAGGTAAATAGTGTATGTATATATATCCTTAATTAAGAATGCGGTGGCAAACTAGGAGTTTATGGGAGTTGTCTTTAGTGTAAAAAGAACACCATCTGGACTTGCTAGAATGTTGTAAGGCAATCTAGAAGTTCACATATGGTGTAAAAAAAATTAATTTTATAATATAATGAATTACGAAAATATCAATGATGTAATTGTTATTATTAAAAAATTAGAACATGACGGTATAAATTTATCTGATGAATTAAATCCCGAAAAAATTATTTCCGATTTTGAAACACTGCAGGAGGCTAAACATGAAGGAAGATATATTTTGCCATCACAATATAGATTTATAAAGAAGATTCAGACGGCTATGTGTCAATCACTAGCCACAGTAGAAGAAACACGAATAAAGGAATTTGTTTCGTTGTCTCGTGCAATTAAATAAATTAGGTCGGAATTATATCTTGAATATGAAGCAAAAAAGATAATTAATACTCGTGTGAGGCAATTAAGAAAAATTATGTCAGATCGTGAAGCGATCGAAAACGAAAGTTAGACTCGTTTATTTTATCAGGTAGGTACGTGGAAATCAAGTACGTGGAAATGAAATCGAAAGTAAAAAATAAATTTATGATTACTACAGATTTCAATATTTTTTTTTTGTTTCTCACTGACAATATTATTTTTTTTTTTTTTTTTTTTTTGTTTTGTTTTGTTTCTCACTGAAAATTGCAGGATTTGCACGATTTTACTAGTAAATACCCTATCAGAATTAGCAAATCGAATGATTTCCATGATTTTTACTAGTAAATACCCAGAATTAGCAAATCAGTCGACATGCACAACATATATATAAACAAAATATTGTTACTGTTGCCCGAGCACAAAATAAAATTATTATACTTGCTTGTGAAATCAGTCGATTTACTCGATTTTGACTACCTAACATCCTTCAGAATTAACATATCGGTCGATTTACACCATTTTGACTACCTAAATACCCTTCAGAATTGAGGAATCCGACGACTTGCACGAGTTTGAGTACCTAAATACCCTTCAGAATTGAGAAATTCGACAGATTTTCAGTAAAAAATAAATTTCTTATAATTCTGAGCGACAGTCAGTAAAAAAATATTCACCTTGACTGTCAGGAGAATTATCTTTTTAACTGTTTCTTGAATCGTAGATTTAAAACTGTTAACAGTTTCACGATTTCACAAGTAAATTAATATTTACCGTTTTATTTCTCTAATCCAACAAGTGGCCTAATTGGTCTGTTAGTTTGAAATTTATTCTTGATAACAGTGGATTATGGCATCGTAGATAGACCGGATTGATAGGCTCTTGCACAGTCAAAAATCCAGGTGGGTCTTTTGGCGTGAATGAATAAAGAATGAATCCTTGCTGGGCTTGATTTGACATTGTTGTGTCCGTAATGTAGCTGTTATCAATCACATCACACACAAGATTGACAGCGACCACTGGGGTTATATTTACGATTTCGGGGGATACATGTCGTCCGGAGAATAGTTGCCTGTGGCAGTGTTTCTTTGTACCGTGCAAGTATATCAGGGAAGTTTTCGTTGATTACATCATTGACTGATTTTCGTAATTCGGGTGCGTTATACCCGTGAAATTTAAAATTTGGCAGCGTAGCTTCTGTTAACAAGTATGTAGTTAAAAATTGCCGCTTATATCTATCCATACCGTCAGTGTAATCAATTATTGCCTGAATTATTCGCTGGTGAAGATATTCCATGTCGGATACAAGCTGATTTAATATTTCTGCGTGTTTGATGATTTCACCGCGTAAAGTTATATCAAAAGATGTTCTTGAAAGCACTGCCGTAGTCGCTGTAGTTGTATTTTATGTTCATGATTAATTTAAAATATTCAATAATTTGACTTAGGGAAACAGCATTCGCGGCTTTAAATCCTCCTGGACCTTCTCGTGCATAAATAAAATACCAAGTTACATCGTTCTTATTACTGAAGGACAAATTACTGCCAGAAGTTGATCTTTTTATAATAGGCAGATGTTGTTTGTATCACGGAGCAACATCGTGGTATGATTGCTTGTCCGTGACATAGTAAGACGTTTTGGGTTCAGGTGGTATCGGTAGTGTCGGTGGTGGAATTTCAGGCCATCCTAACACCGTTCTGATCGAACTCTGATATGTATCCACGGCGTAGTTAGGAGAGTTTATCTCAATTGCGAATGACAGCGTTGGTTCATGGACTGTTATTGCTATTTTGGATTCTTTCCCTGTGATATTTTTTATTCGAAGTTGTAATTCCTCATTGATTTCATTGATTTGGTAGCACCCGGTTGGTATTCGAACAACGTTCCTGTCGGGTGTACCATCTTGTTCATTTTTTTTTGCAAACACAAACGAATTATTTGCTGGTAATCCGCCAAATGATTTTGATCTGATATTGGGCCAACTGTGATATACTCTCAATTGTGGCAGCGCGATCTCGCTTACCGGAATCGCAGTTGGAAAATTAATTCTGAATTCAGGTTTGGTTGAGCTCACTGTTATCATTGTGGTCCTTACTGGAGTTGTATTTGCGGCTATCTGCTGAAGTAATTATGTCATTGTTATTTATTTTATTTTCCTTCAAAACGTGAACTTGTTTGTATGTCCTTGTCATCATCGTGAATTCGGAATCTGATATTGTTCGTCGTTGAGGCTTGATGATATCAGCGACGATAATTTTGAGTATGCTGCTGCTGTGTTTAATCGTGTAACCGCGTCGTGTAGTTTTGTGTTGGTGCACGTTGATATCTTTTTCGCCATTATATTAAAAACACCTGCGATTGCCGTTGATGATGAAATGCATATTGTTACTGCTATTGCAGTTTTTACCGGGGTCAACGCCGGTAATACTACTCCGGTGGATGCAACTAACGCGGATACCGAGTATACTGCAACGTCAAGAATGACTGCTCGTCGCTTATATTTTTCTACTTCAGCGTATACTCGTCAATAACAGATTTTAACTCTGACTGCCATTCACGTACTTGATCGTATCTATATTGCTGGACATTTAATGTTGTCGTTGATTCCATTTTTGTCAATGCCATTTATTATTTTATGCGGTGACCAATTGAGGTGTTTCAGCTACAAATTCCAAACACCAACAGTAAGATGTTGCGATTAATTTCTTGTCGGCGGATTCCAGTGTTAACGTTTCTTCGGTTCCGCTATTTAATATGATAGTCACAACCCCGGAAAACTTGTCGGTGGAATGTCTCCAGGGATATGTTGTAAATATCTCAAATTTTGCAGTACTGAACACAGACAGTCTATACACACCAGTGACTGTTGCGGTATATTTGATAGTATTATTTTGTTTTGACCATGTTGCGAACCCGGATGATGCTGTGTATACTATGTTGGTAATATGCCCGAGAGTTACTCCGGGCGGAATTTTAATCAGATTAATTTTGTTAACGATCTCAGGAATTCCATTTACGACATCTTCGAGTGTTTTCTTGATCGTGTTAATGTTAGTATTGATATCAGAGAATTTTGCGTCAACGGTCAATCGGGTAGCAAAGAATTCCTCTGCGGTTTCATTAATTTTTCTAAAGTTTCTACGGAGATTTGTAAACGCGTTTACGTGAACGCCATACTCGGCCCGCAGCGTGGATAATTTACCGTCAACGCTGCTGTATTTAACGTCAACATACTTTTTCGTCGCGGCATCCTCCGGGGATGTTGGATCCGCTAACATCACTATGTTATTTCCCTCATGTCAAGTTTGCCTGTCATTGTGTCACCGATGTTTTTTAAACGCGTAGCGAATATGATTCCGACGGTTGTAAATAGCGCGTCAACATATTTTTTCGTCGCGGCATCTTCCGGGATGTTGGATCTCTTGAAACCACTATCTTGTTTCCATTCATGCTGAGTTCACCTGTCATTGTGTCACCGGTATTTTTTAAGCGATTAGCAACATTTTTTGCAATTTCATCTTTGAAAACGGCAATTGACATACTTGAGTCTCTGATTTTTCTGCTGTCAGTGAACACAGGGATGTTACCCGTTACTACGAATTATTTCATGCCATTTGAAATCGCTGGCTTTTAGCTTGCCATATCGGTCCTGAAAAATAACACCCTCATCTGGGTCTATTCCGGAAAGGGTTAAAAGATTATCGATTTCATCTTTGGTCGCATATTTTGATAAATCTACATCGTCGCGATTTTTACCTTTACTCGTGCTGTAAATATCAACCATTATTCTTTAGGGATTGTTTAATTTATCCGTGGTATAGTCGTGCACGACTTTGTGAGGTGGTTTGGTTGATTTTGATAACGCGTCAAGTACATTAATTACTTCACGGCCACATATTGGTGGATCGGTTAATATTTGTGTTGGTAGCGCTGAATACCAGACTGGAATGGGAGTGCTTTGCACGTATTTTAGGAATTCAACGGGCGGTGCTAACCCATACGAATCAAAATAAACAATTCCACGTGGATGTATCGCGTAAGCAACCCAGTGAGTTCCTGGACCATCGCTGTTATCGAGATTAATAATTCCAGTTTCTGGATTATTCGGTTCACGCGGTAAGTGATCTCTCATAAAAACACCTCTGAAATTTTTTATATTTAATTGTTTAGCGGCATCGAGCAAATCAAAATTTGACATCGGCGTCAACGGCGTTTGGGGTACCATGAGGGCGGAGTTCCTGGAAGTCTTAGACCCTTTCCGTACCATGAAGGCGGAGTTCCTGGAAGTCTTAGACCCGCTCCCTTTTTTATATCCTTTCCTAGTTGCTTTCTTTAATGCCATTCCAGCAGCTGTTCCAACAGCACCTAACGCGGCTGCTTTTGCGACAGCTGAAGCAGCAGCAGCTATCAGCGCTGATATTGCTAACAGGAGTGGAGCCAAATCAAGTTGAACTCCGTTTTTTGCTTGCTTCGCTTTATTGAAATGTTTTAGTTGAGTTTTCTTCAACGATAACTTGTTTGGGCAACCATTAGCAAATTGATCTTGCTTTAGTGTTATCGTTACCCCACATGCGCTCGCGTTTTTCGATTGTAATTTTTTCACCTGACCGGGAGTCAGAGTGACATTAACGTGACTATATGACATTTTTATAATAAACGCGGTTGGTCTAATTGTCTACATGTTTTCCACTGGGGCATCAATGACTTTCATTCGCCTACCAACAACTTCAAGTGACATTGTTTTATCGCTGAACATAACAGCAATTGCACTGTAATTAACACCTGAATTTACGCTAGCTCGAAAGTGTATATCGACAGATTGCTTAACTAAATCAAGATGTTTCAGCGAAAAGTAATAAATCGGATACAACGATGTAAAATCTGTGATATTTGCAAACCAGTATCAATATTTTGATCACGTCACATAAATGTTATCAAACGATGATATGCACGTGCTACATAATTTTCTCTAAAATCCAATAATATATCCTTGGATGGTTTTTGATGTCCGTTTATTCTTAAAGATACTTCAGAGACACCAAGTTGGCCAAATACCATTGGATTTCCTTCTTGCTTGTTTAATCGTGCAGTATCTTGAAGAGCAACAAAGATACGTCTTGGTGAAGAAACACCTTGCTGCGATGATATATGTCAAGTAAATACACCATTGACGAGATTTTGATTACTATCGGTAGTTGTTGTTAGCCATGATTAATATTAATTTACCGCCTTGATCCATAAAATAAAGTAACCGCTGTTCTTCAACGATCGATGGAGTCATTATCGGCATCCACAATGAGAGTTTAAATAAAATTACTTTACCATCAGCAGCGCCATTTTCTCGCCAGATGGCATCATTATCTTCTTTTCGATGAAGAACAATTGTAGGTAAGGCTCCAAAAATAACCTTTCTGACATTTCTGCAAAATCCAAAGATGTGGGACGGTGGGGTTGCACATGAAAATCTTCTACGATCACCTTTTAACATTAATTGACGCGTTCTAAATCCTAAATTGTAATTTGGAATGCTATGAACCACCGGCCATACATCAGCGTCAACGTTATCGGCAAAGTTTCTTGGTCGTCTTACAATATCAGGCCTCCCATCGGGATGTTCAGAATTATCCTTAGCGAACATCAAAGTCGGACCAGCTGATCTAGTATGATCATCTGAATATCTTGCAAGGCCTATAATCGTTGTAGCAACGTCAACATTATCCTGGATTGTCTCATTTTCTTTTCCATCAATCATATATATAGCACTTTTGAATAAGCCATGATGCCATTATTAACAAATCCAACTCTGACATTAGCTCCGTATAGTGTATTAGCGACGACGTTTGTTTCAAGTTCACCTGTGACTTCAATAAATGCTTCAGCGGGCAAGAAATACTTACTTGTATCCTGAACTCGTAATTCAATTCGTCCACGTTGATTTGGCGATACTGCTTAATAAGAATAATATTGATAATCACGCACGGACTCATCCTTGAGTACTGCTGCATCCATGTCAAACGCTGGGTCATATCTACGGTTAAACATTTTATTATCATTTATTATCTTCTAAAACGAAGACCACTTCCTGATATCAGACTCGTATTTATTTGTTCAGCTCCTTGATTCATCAGCGCTGCTAGTTTTTTATTTGCGGCTTAATTTATTACTTTACTGACATTTGCAGGCATCACTTCAGTGCTTGGTAATTTCACTGGTTGGACCGCTTTTGGTCTGCGTATTAATCGTGCTAGTCTGTCCTTGATTGCCAAGAACGCTTTACTGGCAACGTTACCAATAGCACCAGGAGCTTTATCACGAACAATGTCAATAGCTTTCATTGATAATTGTTTTGCGATCGGTACTGCTTTGGGAGCTATCCTTCTGAACAAACCCTGAACAACATCACCGAGTCCATCTCCGTAAGTTGCTTTATAGGTTGGTAATCGCGAGTTTATCACCCTGACCGCTACGGATCCACGGTGAGCATTATGTATAATCATCTTATTTGTTATTCATTTATCTAACAACTAGTCACTATGATAGTCATCAACGAGCTCATCAATAAGTTCTCGGTAAATATCAGTATCCATGATACCGCCTTGAAATAATCGTCGACAGATATCAGCCGCTTCATTATTTCTGGTGAGTTATTTCCAGCTCGTTTTCCTCCTATGAGAACTTCTAACCGTTGCACGTTTTTGAGGATATTGTTAGGACAGGCAATAAGACCAATTCCCAAACCGCTACCAGTAGCACCGGTGTCAGGTATATCGTAAAATTGCTCCTGTTGCTGGGGAGGAGGTTGTGGTTTTTTCTGTTGCTGGGGAGGATGTTGTAGTTGTTGTATTCGTGCAAAATAATTATCTATTGCGTTAGAAAATGCAATATATCTAGTATCGCTGTTTCTAGCCTGATCAGCATCATAGTGTGTACGAAATATCCACTTGTACCAATTGTTACGACCTATAGCATCATTGGCATACTCGGGTTTTAAAACTCCGCCTCGTCGATCATAACTTCGCCCGGCAAACTCAGCGAATTTATTTATGTCTTTAAATCCCTTTATGGTGTTAATACTTTTTTTCGGTAAATTTATCTTTTATATCAACTTTAGCCCTAGCTTGTTCTGTTTCTGTTTCTGGTATGCGATCTTTTATATCACCGATTTCAGTACGAATTTTACCAATACCTTCAAGTATTTCTTCATCGACGGGTGGAGGCTGAGCTGCAGCTATATCAGTTGGAAGTTCTCGTAAAATCTTTTTGTTTTTTTAGTTCTCGCTGCTATTTTTGCAGTCTGCTCAGCGGTTTGTTTTAATACTGGAAATATACCCTTCTTCCTCTCCTCCTCATCGTTAATATCTCCCCATATAGCTCTTTCAGTAGTCGCTGCAACTTTTTCAGTAGCTGTTGTAATGGGTTTAAATAACTGTTCTGTACGCGTAGCAAATTCAACTTGTGCTTGCTGACGTTCTTGAAGATTTTGTCTTACTGAATCACGAACAGGAAGAAATTTTTCGATTGCTTCTAGTCGCTCTCGAGCTAATCTAGTGGTATATGCTTCTCCGATATTTGCCATTATTGCTATAATGATGATTTAATTTATAGCAGCAGAGAGGGCGAACTCTCACCTTGGCACCGACACAATCGCATATTTTCCTTCGATGTATTGCGATTAGAAAAACCTATCAGCGATAGACGGGTAAGCCAATTTGTCGTTGACAGGGTTGTCTTACACTGGATATGGCGGTTTTTTTTTTTTTGTTGGCGGTTTTCCAGGAAGGCTTATTTTGCAAAACTACGAGTGAACCAATTAGAGCTTGTCCACCCTCTCTGCTGCTATATCGTATATAGTCCATATTTAGCCCAGTTTGAAGACCTTTGTCGGAAGATATGTATAAATATATCAGAGGGCATTACAAAAATAAAAGATGGAAAACGGTCACTTATTTATTGCACACCCCAACTCCGTCACAAACCAATGAACAATAAATTGTGCAAGGCCGTTGCACACATGTTCAAACTATCCCCTTCCATATATAGGGTTTCATATTTCCTTTCTGGCTTTAGAGGGTAGATACTATTTATACTAATGTAACAAATCGCGTACGATTGCACAGTGAAATCATGGGAGCCCGCACGTAAGGGCACTTGTCTCCCCACCCCAATTTCACTTCTAAACATGTTTGGCCTACATCCGTAAAACGTAATAGCTGATCACTACATGTTTGTACGCCCCACCTCCCATACCCCCGAAAATAATTATGCGGGCACTCCTGTGTGATATTGACTGGTTAATATAGCTCTCACATTTTCCAGCAATAAAGACAGCAATAAAGACAATCCAGTATATATATATATATATATATATATATATATATATATATATATATATATGTTCTCATCAATGGCCTACGTTATTCATGCTTTGACTGGCAAAAGAATATGTTGTACTGCGACAGCTAGTGATCTTCGTGCTTTAACTGACAAAATAATATGTTCTACTGAGACAGATAATCAATGATATTAGTTGATATCTCTATTATACTTACCTTTCAGTGTGCATAGACGATGCTCAACCTAATGACAAGACCATCCTATGTTGTGTAAACGCTGAATTATTTAAGTAATTTATACAATCGTTGTGTCGTCAGTGTACTAAGACTCGAGTAGGCAGAGAAAGGTAAACAACGACAGCCTTATACATTTCTTCCGCCTTGCGTTAATGCAGTCTAGGCTTCATTCACTTAGCCGGCTAAACATGTACACAGACTATTTTTTTTTCAAACTCTGTATATACTCAGTCTTAAATACATGACTAGAAATTTACCGATCTCACGCAAATTATATTACTCGATTGAATTCATGATGTAAACAAAAACAAAAAATAAACAATATGTGAATGTGTGAATAGTGGGATGGATAGGACAACCTTCGTATTCAAGGCAAAAGCAAGATCTTATGTATTCTCTTGCTACAGTTCTACTGTACCTTCCTGTCCTTTTCGAAGCTGATAGGCCAGTTTCTAAAATGTAGTTTCATCTAGTTAATAAAAGCGTACGTAATTTGCTAACAAGATGCACGTCCAGCAGAGGCGTAGCTATGATATTTTGCGCCCGGGGACGAACTATAAAATTGGCGCCCCAGCCCCCTCCCCGTTTAATCACATTTTTGAATATTACCCTTGTTTACTTATTATATTGTAACGTTGTAAGCCTCATTTTGGCGCCCCTGTACCTTGGCGCCCGGGGACATATGTACCCCCCTGCCCCCCACCCCCCAGCTACGCCTCTGACGTCCAGTTACTGTAAGGAAATAACGTTTGACTCATTTGACTGTTTAATGTTGTGCTCGAATTAATTATAATACAAATATTAGTTGAAATTAATAACCTGTCTTATAGAGTTTAAAGGGGATTCCTAAGGGCCATGTCCACTATCAAATATGTAATGCTACTGGTTCATATTTCTTGATTGGTCAGGAGAAAGGATCTACACATTTGACATACCATTATGCATTTTTGTCCATAGATTATGGCCTTATAACTGATAGAATGAAATATATTCAGATATGTAAATCTTGCCGAACTTGTTTACCCCAGTTGTTGAAAATGATGCATGCGATGATCTTTTGCTGGTTTTCTTGTCATTGATTCAAATGCTAATAAAAAGGTAAATTTACAAAATGACTATTTTAACTTTGACACAAGTTTTTGTAAAGAGCAGAGTTTATCAACACGGCCTGCAAAGCTAACCGTAGTTAAAATAAGATCATAAAATAAACATGAGACAATGCCAATCATATAAGAACAATTCAGAGGTTTTTGGTAAAATTGTGAAGTAGAAAATTTAGGAATTAATTCATCAATAAGATCCCAACAAACCAAAGGAAGACACAAACACACGCAGACTCGCACACATTGTAAATAAATATTTATAAATTTCTCTCTCTCTCTTTCTTATAATGGCGCCATGTCATATAGCCCCGTTACGTCATTACCTCTTACTTATTTCCTTGTGTTATCTATAGGGGTGTTCATCCGAGCCAAGTTTCTTTCACCTAGCTCGAATTCGCTCCCCTAGTTCGTGTTTGTGACCTTTGCTAAAGGTCTCCTTAGTCTCGTGTTTGCTCTATGTGTATTGCTATGTGTGTGAATGCTATATCAGTTTCCGTGTTGAGACGGCATATCAGTCAAATTTCCCCAGTGTGCCTTAGTACTAGTTTTTATTTTATTTTTATTATACTTTATTAATCATTTTTGAAAGGGCAACTGAGCGGTGCACTATTTTCAATAGAAAAAAAGCCTAGTGTTTTATGTGCGTGCTTATATGTGTCGCTCATCGCATAATTTTGAAATGAGGCGGGCTGTGCTAGAGTGAGGGTCCATACTTTATTTATTTGTCGTATTTCACCCGACTCGATTTTTGGCCCCTTCTGTTATTTTTTGTGGCCAAAACTCAAATTTATATTAGTCAACTATACAGCACGTTCGCTGTAAAGTTAAGAGAGAGCGAAAGTTAGAGATAAGTAGAGGTGTTGTATTTGTTTTTGTGTTTTGCATGTACTAGTGTTCCATATGGGGTGTTTTTCTTAAGCTATTTTAAGGACCTTTCCACTTCGCGTGGCGCCATGTGATATAGGCCCATTACGTCATTACCTCTTACTTTCCCCATACAGGTACATTGTCCTTTTGTATATTTAAAGGTAAGGAGAATATTCCCTAAGGATTGTTTGATATTTATATATAAACACATGCAAACTAATAAGTGTTTAACGATATATTAGCCACCTCCAAGATCAGGGTGGGAACGAGGTCTTAGCCCGCGTTTGCGTTAGCGCTCGTAATGAGCGCATTACCAAGGCCCCTTTCTTACCCCTACTCCCTGTTTGGTATTTGGTATATAAACACATGGAAATTTGTTAGTGTTTAACGGCATATTACATTTATACGTTTGTTTGCTGTCGTTGTGTTTTCTCGGGGTGGGGGGTAAATCCATTTTATATTTAATTTTTGAGAGATATCAAGTGATTTTTACTGACTTTAATTAGTCCATAATTTTTGAATTTTAATTAATTGTATCGGTTAAGATGGCCTATGTTAGTTATTTTGTAATTGTTATTACCTGGTCACAGGCCATCATTGTTTTTGTAATGTAATCTGTTATCTTAATTATTGTTTTTTTTGTCGAAATTCCCGTCCAAATATAGAATATGTTTCCTTTGATATCTCTCTTTTTTTACATATCTCCATAATCAGTTTAATCCGGTCATCCTTCCTTCTTTCACATTGTGCGATGGCATGATATTTGGTAACTTTGGATGTCTTACACATGGGACATTTGATTATTGTGTGAATCATCCTTCTTCTCAAGGCAGTCTGGCCTGTTAGCCACGCATTATGCAAATATTTCAATATGAGACTTTGTATTTTAACTGATCCGATATTGGCCCAGTGCCTCCACACTCTACCCCAATCTATATGGATGTTTTCCTCCTTTACTTTGTTTCTTTTATTTTTGCTTCATATTCCCTAATCCAGTCATATGTGTTCGGTATGTCCTTTTCCCAGAGTTCCGTTTTGTCCCTAAACTTGCATAAAAGTTCTTTTGTTTGTCTGAAATGTCTAGGTACTTCTAACTTTTTGCATAACTTGTTATTTTTATAAATATCTTGCCTGTTCCTTAAGGTGAAGCCGTACCAATATACGTATTGGGCTTCCCATGGACTTTTTGGTATTGTCGGTAGTCTTTTAAATCTGTTTATAATATTTGCATATTTTTTAAATGGGGCATGGTAAGGCTAAGCCCCCTTTTGTTCTGGCTCTATATAATGTTGATTCTTGTACGTAATGCGTCTTGAAGTTCCATATATAGTTTATAATTTCCTTATCTATCTTATCTAAATTTTTATTTTCTAAATCTACGGAGTTTATTATATAGTTCATGTTAGAGTACATGTATGTTTTTGCTACTTGTGCACGCTCCGTTATGCATAATGGCGTTAGTGCCCAGATTTCGATATTCTCTTTGATTTTTTGTATATATTTTTGTAGTTTTCTCTTTCTTTGTTTTTCCCAAAGAAGATTCCTAAAGCTTTAACAGTTACCTTGATCAAGTGTGTTGGTAAAACGAGGTGGTTTCCCCTCCAGTTCCCTATTTTTCGTATTTCTATTTTATCATGATTTATTTGCCACCCTGATGCTTTTCGAAATGATTCGTATTCCTTTTGCAGGTGTTTAAAGGAATTTTGATCTTTTATGAAGTTAGTACAGTCATCGGCATGTTCGATCATTTTGAAATCCTCTTTCCGTATTTCAATTGCAATTACGTATAATAGCATAGATAGTGGGCAGCCTTGCCGCACCGATCTTTCAATATCAAATTTATCTGTGACAGCGCCGTTTACCTGTACTCTAGCTGTTATTTTATTGTACAGGATTTTAGTCCAGTTTTGGAAGTTAATTCCAAATCCAAATTTCTCTAATACCTTTTCCGTATAGTTATTTTCCAATCTGTCGAAAGCTTTCTCTTGGTCAAAAAGTACCATAGCACCTTGTTGACCTGTTTCGTTTACATAATCAATTATCGTTCTTATATTTAAGATATTATTTTGCACATTTCGTCCCTTCCCCACACACGACTGGTTTACATTTATGATTTCATTTAGACATAATTTAACTCTTTTTGCTAAAATTTTGCTTAAAATCTTGTAATCTATATTTAGGAGGGAGATGGGCCTCCATTTTTTTTAGGTTTTCCCTATCCCCTTTTCCTTTGTATATAATTGTTATTAACCTTTCTCCCATTGTTTCCGTCATCATGTCAATTTTTAAAAGAATGTTATTATAATAATTTTCCAGAGTCGGCGCTAACTCACTTTGGAATTTTTTATAGAATACCGCCGTGTGTCCATCTCTCCCTGAAGATTTCCCTTTCGCTAGCTGACTGACTGTAATTTTTATTTCATTTTCTGTTATGAAATCATCACATAGGTCACTATGTTCTCATGATATCTTATCACATATAATATCTTTTAGATATTCATCTATAGTTAGTTGATCAATGTTTTGTGAAGTAGACAAGTTGGAATAAAAATCCTTAATTTTCCCTAGTATTTCGTTTTTCCCTGTTATTTCCCTCCCGTTTTCATTTATTTTCTCTAGCTGCTTCCCCCCTCCTTAATTCCTCTCTTTTATATAGTCCATTTGCTTTTTTGTGTATGGTGTTGTATCTTCCCGCTCTTAATTCAAACCCTCTATTTTCCTCATCAGTGATTTGTTTCAGCTGGTTTTGTAATTGCTTTATCCTTTCCTCTGGTAATTTCCCTTTTAGAAGAATTTTAATTTCTTGTTTTTCCATTTCTTGTAGTTTTTTCATTTTTATAGAATGATATACTGCTAATTTTTTATTTTATTTTTTAAAATATCCCAATCCGTAATTATATCTCTGTTACCAAATTTTTTAAAGTTTTCTAATTCATTTTGTATTTCTTCTTTAAAATCATCTACTTCTAAGACTTTGTTGTTTGATTTCCATACTCCCTTCCCCCATTGTGTTTTTACTCAGTATTTTAAAATCGAGACTTATTAATTTATGATCAGAAATTTTAAAATCATTTATTTTTGCATTTTTATATAGATTATCCCGAAAAGATGTTACACAGAACTTTTTCTCATGCATTATGGACAAACGACGGGAAATGTGGAGTGAGGGAGAAAAGGAGTTTGTGCTGGATTAAAACCTTGAAGTTGAAATTACACCAAGTAACCTACAAGAATATGGTTCATCGTAACGATACGTGTGCACTTTCCTTGTGATCTATCTACAGTGTTTATAAATGATACAAAGTTGCAAACCATGTCAACATTATACATTAAATTACTCGGTTAAGTCGTACACATGCTGTAAATTGTAATGTATTTAATGTTTTGTTTTTGTTGTTGTTTCTTAAATATACACTAATGTTCTAAAAATCGACTGTTATTATTAAGCAAATAAGGAAATGTCCAAAGGCCCTCTCTCTCTCTCTCTCTCTCTCTCTCTCTCCTGTGGACCATCGTAGCAAGCTATGTGCTAAAATCTATGAAATAATGAACGGAGACGATTTTCGGAGACCATTTTCGTTGTGTCATCCCACGATATCTCTGGACTTTCCATGATGGCATAAGTTAAATCAATGAGAGAGAGAGAGAGTTATTAATTTCCACGAGCCCGTAGGTTAATGGCTTAGCGTTCATGTGAATCACGGTGGTTCGTTACAAAGAAAATTAGCATTATAACCTGTAACAATATAACACAAGGGAAGACACGAGTCCGTACCCCTCGGTAGTTCCATCCCTGCTAGTGTATCCTAAGTGCGTCTGCTAATTTCCAACTTATGCCAGTCGTAATCAAGAATAGTTCAATTTTCAAAACAGCTCGACACACTTCGTTCAGTTTGTGACATATTGGAGAAAATGCAACAATTGTTCGCCGATTGTAACGTCTGGACAATAATTGGCCCGACAGTGCCGTTTGCATTCGGATAATCTTGGATTCATCATCGACCGAAAGGTAAGTTCAGAACAACCTCGAGTCTGTAGTTCAACGCTAAATACAAGCAGGCGATAGCAAGGAAATAAATGGATAATGTTATTGTGCCATGGTAAAATAAGCATAGTAGCGTAGGTAATACAAATTATCAAAATCTTAAAATATCCAAATTTACCAAAATCAATATTTCTTTTAGCCACCAAAATTAAAACGTATCACAATGTACATTAACGATATTTGATGTGGACTCGAGGTTGTTCTGATCTTACCTTTCGGTCAGTGGTGAAATCCAAGATATTTCTTCCTAATTTGTTGTCTGTATCAACGTTCTTTATGAATTCTTTGTTTCTATCTTTTTCTGTGCAGTTTGTAGCTTCATGTTGCAAATGACCATTGCTAGCTGAATAAATTAGCCCAACAAATGTATCAATACAGACGAAACGTTATAAGTCTGATGCCACCAATCCCTTAAAGTGTGAAATTGATGCAAATCAATCTTTCCGCAACAAAAAGCATTAATATCGGCTGAAGTTTCCTTTCGGCGGTATTGTAACAGCATTTGGCCTAAATGGATTAAATGACAACACAAACACAATGTGATGAAATATGAAGTTTATGAAATGAATTAATAAATATATGCATATTCTCTACAACATATGGAATGTGATTATTTCAAGCTACAAACATACGACTCATTCAGTTACTTCACACAAACATTTGAGGGTAGCTCATGAATGTAGCATGGCAAGTAGCAGCGGGGAGGGTGAACAGACCACTTGACTGAAGGTCCATTTATGAAAATAAAACTTTATTCGAAAAAAAAAAGTGCAAGCGTAATAACGTCAAACCGAGGCCTCTAACCAAAACCGAGTTTCCTTAATTGGGACACTCATTTTTGGTCGCACCCTCCCTGCTGCTGAATTGCGTGAGTAATTAAATCATTATTATATCAATAATGTAATCACGCACAGCTAGATTAGCTCGAGAGCGATTAGACGCAATAAAGAAATATATTCCAGTCCTTGATTCTGTCAGACAAAACTTACATGCGCGTCGGGAGTCTCAGGTGGAATTTGCAGAAGGTACAGAACAGTTATTCAAACCAATTATTGAACCAACCAAGAAAATTGTTACAGCAACTGGGATAGCTCAAACAGCACTTGATACATTGCTTGTTGATATAGCTGGCCGTCTTCCACCACCCCAGCAACCTCCTCAACCACAACCTGAAGTTCAACCACAACTTCTGCCAAGAGTCAGAATAAACATTACAGATAAATTTACTCCTGAAGGTATTGCCGCTATCAAAGACCCAAACAAATTATGTGATATTAATGGATTTGGATATCATAATAGAGATAAATATTTAAAACCCGAATATGTTATAACTTAGAAAACTGTCGATTGGTTTATGGATGTACATCGTATAGCTAATGATATTCAGCAAATCAGATCTGAAAAAGATATTAATAATTTTAGCCTCTTTAACCAGAAAGCAAATGAGTATTTTGAACAAACAAAACAAGAAAGGAGACAAAGAGAAGAAGAAATGAAGCAGCAACTTGAAAAAACAAAATCAAACAAGAAGCCATGGAAGAAATTATTATATTCTTCAACAATTAAGAAAAAAGCTGATGAAACAACAAGTAAGGAAGAAGGAGGAACTGGAAGTGGTCTTGTTACTCAAGGAAGTGGTCTTATTACTCCATGTCCCACTAATGTCCTTGCCGATGTTGAACGATTAGAAATTCTGAATTGCGGAAAACGAGCCAGTTACAATTCCCAAGATATTGTTAATGAAGTAGCTAATATTTGTCAACGATTATTTACAGGCGGTATCATAGACATTAATGTTTACCGATCTCTCATTGATGAAATCGTTGATGATTATCACAGTGATCGGGGGTGTCTAATTAGATCAGTGACAAGAAAATAAGATGATCGTACATAATGCTTAACGTGGACCTGTAATGGTCAGAATAATAAATTCACGATTACCAACGTACAAAGCGATCAACGGTGATGGACGGGTGATGTTGTTCAGAATTATTCAGAAGGATAGCCCCAAAAGCAATACCGATTGCAAATCAACTGGGAATAAAAGCTATTGACGTTGTTCGTCATAAAGGTATTGGTGCTATTGGTGATTTTGCTAGCAAAGCATTGTCTGCAGTTAAGAAAAGACTAGCACTGTTGATACGAGGTAACCCACAGCCAGTAAAATTACCCATCACTGAGGTTATGCCTGCAAATGTCAGTAAAATAATAAATCAAGCTGCAAGTCAAAAACAAGCAGAGTGGGCTGGTGTACTCATGTCAGAAAAAGAAACAGATATAACTGCTAATCTGATAGCAGGACGTGGACTTCGTATGAGACGATAACAATTATAATAAAATATTTAAACTAATCTGATCCATCATTTGACATGGACGCACGAGTTCTCAAAGATGAATCTGTGCGTGATTATCAGTATTATTCTTATCACGCACGAAAATCAAATCAGCGTGGTCGAATCGAACTACAAATTCAGGATACAAGCAGATATTTCTTACCAGCTGAAGTATTTATTGAAGTTCAGGGTAGACTTGTAAAATATGATAATAATCCATATGGTGATGCGCAGGGTGGGTTTGTTAATAACGGAACTGTGACATTATTTAAAGGTGCGCGATACATTATTGATGGTCGGGAAATTGAGGTTTTTCATAATGATGTTGATATTGCTACGATCATATTGGGGTTATCCCGATACAGCGATGACTATTCGCGATCAACTGGTCCTGAGCTTGAACGTTTCCTGTTTGTAAACGCGAACTATAATCTGAAATTATCAGCACGTAAAATTCAAATTAATAATCAAGGAAGATTTAGTTGTGCAATACCACTGTCACATATCTTTGGTTTTTTGCAGAAATGTTAGAAAGGTTATTTTCGGGGCAAAACATACAGTTGTTCTCGTTCGAAAATCCACGAACAACAATGATATTTGTCACGCTGAAGGAGTTGATCCACCTGCAACTGTGGCACTTAATGGAAATGTGAAACTGATAAAACTTACGTTGTGGATGCCATTCATGTCACCATCACTCGCTGAAGAACAACGTCTGCTTTTTGTGGACGGCGGCGACAAAGCAACTTTATCATGGTTGACGATGACTACAGACACGATCACGAGCTCAACTGTTGCCACTATTGCATGGCAGATCGCATCGCAACAGGGAGTTTCAGCACCATGACATGTATTTATGGCTTTCCTAGATACGACACAATCAAATTCTCAAATTCGAAATCATATGGTATTTGATCAGCTTGGGGTTGGTGAAGTTTCTTTAAGAATAAATGGACATCAAGAACCGTTTGAAAAAGTGGTGCTGGATTTTGAAAATAATCACGTTGCACGTGCTTATCATAGTTTGATCACATTTATAGGGCTTGATCAGAATGTTGATTCTAGTGTGCAAATATCTCAGCGGGATTTCTCGACGTTGTATCTGATCTACTAATTCTCCCTGGAACATCTAGGTTTGTCTAGACAGTCAGTCGTTGACGTACATTTTCGAGCTCGAATAAGTGCACTACCAGCTGGAGTTATTGATTATAAAACAATCGCAGTTATTCTTTCAAATAAAGTAATGTTACTTGAAGGTTTTGGTGGAATAATGAGAGTCACTGATGCTTCAGTAGAAAACATGTAATTAAATCGCTCATGATATTTATAATGTCATATCATAACGTCTGGCTCCTGGTCAGATTAAAAAGCTTCAATCAAAATCAGCAAAGAACTGTGGAACAAGAATATTATTAAAAAAAAGATCAAATCACAGGTGATCAAAATAAACTATCATTGTGAGAAGGTCAACTTAGGCATTTCATTGACGCCAAACAATCAAAAACAGGTGTTAAACTTAATCTTTCTGCGAGCACCATTAAATAATTAAGCTAGACTGGCGGTTTATTTCCACTTCTTGCAGCTATGCCAGCGTTAATAGCCGCTGCGGCTCTCCAGCTGTTGCAAATGCAGCTGCACTTGTTGCTGTTGGAAATGTTGCTGGAATGGCATTAAAGAAATCAACAGGAAAAGGAATAAAGACTTCTAAAAACAAGGGAAGGGGTCTAAGATTACCAGAAACCCATCATTGGTACGGAAAAGGTCTGATACTTCCAGGTACACTTCGCTGATTCCTCCTATGTAAAATTTTAATTTACTTGATGCTGCTGAACAATTAAATATAAACAATTTCAGAGATGTTTTTATGCGTGATCAATTACCAAGACAATCAAACAATATTGAAACCAATATAATTAATCTTGATAAAATTTCTGGTCCAGGTACTCATTGGGTTGCATACGCAATTGATCCACGTGGAATTGTTTATTTTGATTCGTATGGATTGGCACTACCACAAGAATTTTTAAAATAGGTCCGCAGAGTGCAAAGCACACATCTTCAGAATATTCCACTCTGGTATTCAACGTTACCAGCGCAAATAATAACAGATTGGCCAATATGTGTCGTGAAGTAATTGGTGTACTCAACGCTGTGTCAACAAAACCACCTCATAAATTCGTGCACGAGTATACAAGTAGACGGTATAACCATCCGGCGTCGTTTAAAACAGATCTTAATGTGTAATGGCTGATATTTACGGAAGATCTTTTATCAAAGACAAGAACAAAAATGATATTGATTTGTCAAATTACGCTACTAGAGATGATCTTGCTGATCTTATGAACCTCTCTGGAGTTGACCGGGATGAAGTTGTTATTTTTCAGGATGAATACAGTGGTTTAAAGACGAATAATATTACGTGGGCGACATAGTTCATAGAGTTCTCGTTGCTACCAGGGATAACATTCCAGTATTTATTGACGGCGGTAGAACCAGAGACACAAATGTATCAATTGCAACTATCAGAAATGAAATTATGTAAAAGGTTGCTATTCGTTTACGATCCACCGGTGATGCAAAGAGAGGTGAAATGGGGGGTGATTCTATTACCGCTTTAAGAGAACCAACTCCCGATGAAGATGCGGTAACCAAAAAATATGCAGACAACAACTATACTGCAGTAGATACCCAATTAACTAATCTGAGTATGACGTTGACGAAAACATGTTTTTCAAATCTTAGTAGAAATTTTTAAACACTCAGTAAAATTGCAGATGATTTATTTGGAAGTCCGTTGTTTGTTAACGTAAAACTCTCTGAAATTAACACAGGAGAATCAAACTTAGCTATCACTGTTCATGATGATACAGCTGAAATAGAAATAAATTCAACAGATTACGCTTTAGATATTTATCATTCATCAATCCAATCGGTGCTAGGATGGCCAGAGATAGGACCTGTTTATCAAGGACCGCCAGAAAAAGCTGATTTTATAACAGATGAGAATTTGTTTTATATAACTCCCGAATATCGAGAAAGAAAACCATGGTTGTTTATGGGAAAACCAATATCAGAACATTCTCCTCGTCATTCTCGTTTTAATGATCCTTGAATGATTTATACTATGCTTTATGATAAAGAAATAAAATATTATATAACGTTTGATGGTGCAAAACCTGCTAAATTATTACGAATAATAAATAATATTGATAATCGAACTCACGCTTTATATATCAGAGAAAAAAGAATTAGAGCATTTTCCGACAATAATAAATCTGAATACACAAGGGTGTTTGATAAACTACAAATTTATTTTCCATTATCACACAATACTATAATAATGATGTAAAATAACAGAGCATTGAAACAATACAACATTTAAATCAGGTAATATCCGCTCTTGAGTTTGTCAGCTGGGTAATAATTGAAGAAGTGCTATTAGACGAATTAATATTAAGAAAAAGTATAGGAGGCGTCGTAAATGAATACAGGCCAAAAGAATATTTCTTGATCATTGTAAAATAACTGAGGCATACTTGCCAACATTTGTAATACCAGAATATAAAACCGACGAATTCAAAAAGCAGTCAACGATCTTATCAATGAAAACTTTCCAAACATTGTCGAGTCATGGAGAAATATATCTCTACCAGCAAGCACTCTCAAAGGTAACTCTGATCCGTACGGTGGCGGCAGAAATATTTCCCCACGAATTGTAAATATTACGTGAACGATCGCAGTTAATCTTTTATGTGATGCAAATAACGGCAGTTATTAAAGTGAGCTTGAAAAGTCAAATCATGGATATTTTTTATATATATTTATGCCTCAAATACCTCCTCTATATTTGATAGTACAACAACCCGTTAATCCGGTCCATTAGCGATGTCATAATTCGCCATAATCAATGATACATTTCAAACTTACTGACCAATCTGGACATTTACTTGATTTAAAAATAAAATTTTGAACATAAATCTGTATTTAAGATCATAGATCTTCACGTTAGTTATTGATTTTCAATCCTGGTTCATAATCAGAGCTAAAATACATATAACATATATGTGGAAATAAAATATATACATATAATATAATTTTCAAATCCTCCATAATGAGGGGAAATAAAAAATATATATAACAGACTTTTTTTACTGATTCTTTTTCAGATTTCAGATAAATAATGTTTAAAAAATAACGAAAATTAGTTATCAAATTGATAAGGCATATGCTACTCAAAATAACGAAAATCAGTCCGATTTTATAATTGATAGGGTAAATGGTACTTAAAATCATGAAAATCGATCAGTTTTTATAATTTGATGGGGTAAATAATGCTAAAAATAAAACAAATCTCATCTAATAAAGAAAAAGGAAAAAAGAAAAAATTGCATGATAATAATTTTACCCCTGCTTTGTCAAGAAACAAATAGATATATTATAACAAATTTTATTTTTTAATGATTATGTTAGATTTCATCAAATTGATGGGCATATTACCCAAATTGAATCAGATTATCAAACAATTTGAAAACATTGATGGGTGTATTACCCAAATTAAATCAGATTATCAAACAACTTCATGGGGTAAATAATGCTGGAAATAATTCTAAAAATCGCATCACACAAAGAAAAAAAATTACATGATAATAATTTCACCCTTGACATTGTCAAGGAACAAGAAAATATATCGTAACAGAATATATTTTTTACTGATTCTTTCCCAGATTTCAGGAAAATAGTACTTAAAATCATGAAAATCAGTCAGATTTTATAATTTGATGGGGCTAATGGTACTCAAAATTGTGAAAATCAGTCAGATTTTGTAATTTGATGGGTTGAATGGTACTTAAAATGTTAAGAATCTCATCGAAAACAGAAAATTACAGAATAAGTATTATTATCAGAATAAATATTATTATCAGAATAAATATTATTATCAGAATGAATAATTATTATCAGAATAAATATTATGATCTTATTCTTCACTGATTCTCTAATTTAATGGGTTATATGGTAGTCGAAATTGTTAATAAATTGATGGAGTGAATGATACTTAAAGTAATAATTATAGGACTTATTTTATAATTTGATGGGTAAATGGTAATAAAAATTGTTAAAATTCTACTAAAAGAGAACATTACATAATAAATATTAGTATCAGAATTAAAAAAATATTATTTTCAGAATCAGAATAAATATTATAAATATTATAATCCGAATAAATAGCATCAATATAATAAAGACTATAATCAGAATAAATATTATTATCAGAATAAAAATAAAAATCTTATTCTTCACTGATTATCGAATTTATTTGAGTAAATGTCATTGTTTTTTCTTCACAATCCGTTACACCAGACAAAATTGAAACGCTCGCTGCCATAACTTTCAGTTTCACAATCACTACGGTCACTGACACTGACATAATCTTTCTCAATTGCACAAGTGTGTTAATAATATTTTTTGTTTTGTTTTCGTGATCTAATTTTTTTCAATCGCGCGTTAGAGAGATATGAATTTTTCAACTTGTGTATCTTTACTGTCGCGAAGGATTGGGACATAGACTGCTGAATTAGCTTAATGAACCTGTTTCTGCTGGTAGAGGATAGCCATCTTCAAATTTTCGTTATTGTAATGATTCAAAGTCACAAATAATTTTCACGAATATTTGTTCAGATTTTAATGTTTTAATTGTGTAGTTCATTAATTAATGAAAAATAAACCGTAGCATGATGAGCGGTTATCACTTCATGCGGTCCCTTCATTTGCCTTTTATAGGGTCCTTCGGTGAGACCTTTCTCATGGAGTTATTGGCACCAACGAGGTTTTTCTTCTTGGCTAACATTCTTTCTGAATGTTTTTGTGTTGGGTACCCTTCAAATTATGGTTTATTTTCGTCGGGTCCACAAATTCTTGCATAGACAACACCCACCTGCGAATCCCTAAACGAAACGAAATATTAGAGATTCAGAGGGTATTCTGGGTCTTTCAATTTTATGCACACACACCCCAATATTAAACACCGAGGAAAGTGCAAAAATTGTCAGTCACGGGATTGGAACGCCAGACCTCGAGTATGAGATTCAGCCACGCTAACACTGCGCTACGTACAAATCATGCGGACATATGTTTCAGAAAGTATTATGAAGTTACCTATGCTGGATTCCTGAGCAAATACACTACGACGTGGATTTATTTCCATTTTCCAGAATACACTGTATTAAAATGATCACACATTATATTTCTGCCTTTGAATTTGTCAAGGTTAAGATACATTTAGGTCTGTATGCAACTCTATACCTAGAGATCTAAAAATAACGTAGCTGTATTGTACAGATAAACAGGTCGTGTTACTGTTACAGTTTTTGTGCCTTGACTTTTGGGATAAGATCAAAAGTGTAAATACCCTGCTACTAATTTGAGCTATCACAAAATTACGTTATTCAACTAACAGTTAATAAGACACATACATCTTAAGGACTGCAGGATGATAAAATAAATAATATCACGCAGTAACAAGTGGGGTAGCTGATTAATTACTCTACCTCCAGCTTGACAGATTTATTTCCTTTCATATGTTTGTATCTAAACACAATCGAGAGATACCGAAATGTTCTCTTTTGTTTTTATTTCTTCGAAAATGCTGATATTGTAATATTATTTACAACATATTGTACCGAACGCGGGTGAAGATCAAAATGTCTGTCAGCTGCATTTACCGATGGTAATATTATTTCTTCACCAGTCACTGTATTTACAGATTTAATCATCATTTTTGCAATTGTTTCCAGCTTACCAGTGTACCGCGTGCTGAATTCTGACTCTATGTAATAGCCTATAAGTTAATTAAATAATTTTTGTGTGATTTGAATCAATATGAACGATCACAAGTGCATTTTCGATTAGGTACCATTGTGAGTTACAATGATGGCGACGCACCACAGTATACTCATTTAAGATCTTAGACGCTCGCGTATGTTTTAAAAAATCTATTGTATATCAATAATAAACATGCAAATTTGTTAAAAGAACTGAATCATCACGGGGTGGATGGCGATTGAGAAAAGAACAACTACACGATTATAATGAAACAGCTGGTGTCGAGTGTAAAAATACTTATTGTGAAAATATTTAAGAAACAATATCATCATCACCATCGGTATATGATCCTGCTGCCAGACATAAAACAGTTTATCTAAACGGACCATGTAGATTAGGAAAAACAACATGTGTGATCGAATTATTTCGTCAGAGTTCTTCAAACTCTGTTGATATGGTTGTGTTAACAACTACACATAGACTCATCAGCGAAATGAAAGAGCGAGGGGTAAAATCTAATAATTATCATAGCTTCTTTCGGTGGAAGGGTGATAAATGGACTCCTGAACGAATAGATGACAAATATATTCCACGGATCATTATCTGAGATGAAATATGTACCGTATCATTAGAAAAGTTAAGAATATTTCTTGATTGGTTGTTGACAAAAACTAATGCTGCAAGAACGTGTGGCGATCATGGTGAACTGCCACTTTTTGGTGGATTGTCTCCACACGAATGGCTAAGGAATTTTATTGGTTATTATGAATTAATAACTGATGATTATACAGCGCTTGATCCAGAATTAAGAGAGTTTAAAAAATTAATCAGACTACAACCAAATAAAATTTAGTGTGAAAAACATGCGTGAAATTATTTCAGAATCTCCTATTAACAATTTTTGGAATTTATGAAGACAAGATGATTTGATAGTTGCAAGCAGAAAGATAGTTCGTGATGCACTTCAATAATTACTTATGTTACAGAAATAAAAATTTCAAATGTACCTGTACCATTGTGTTATCGACCAGCATATATGCGACGGCAAAATATTGACGCTGAAATTCCAGGATCGTCAGAAAAACAAAATCTTGTGTTAAATGATATTCTTTAATTTCCTATCAGTGTTGTTGAGAGCGCGTTAACGATGGATAAAACTTCATGGATTCTAGGATATGCTATAATGATTCATTCGTCACGAGGTTTAACTATTTCTGATACTAATATTTGGATTATTGATGATCGTATCGAATGGTCAAATTAGTTTATCTCGCAGTATCTCGATTCAGAAGAATATCTCAGCTATGGAGAGTTATCATAGACTTTGCAGAAACACCTGGTAAAAGCGATCATGTTATTGACAATGACTTAGTAAGAAAACAGTAAGTTATAAACAATGTGACAAAAAAGTAAACGTGACTTTAATCTCGATGTTGAATTTATGATGCTGCTGAAACAAAAGCAAAATAATCATTGTGCAGGCTGTAACACAGTAATGTTGTGGAAGTATTTAAATAATAATCCAAGACATTTTACCGAAGACAGAATTGATAGTAATTTTGTTCACACACGCGAAAATGTGATGCTGACCTGTCTTAAGTGTAATCGACGTCGAGGCGCTAGATTACAAAAGTGAATGCGGTGGTAATTGTTTGTCTTCAGGATTTACTTGCAATTGTTCGGGTACAAATCCACGCTCAGGAGCAGTTGAATCTAGTCTGTAGATTGCATATCTACCCGTGGATCTTACCATGCTGGAAATTTTGTGTCGTAATAGGATCAGTCGCTCATTTTTACCACCTTCAAATTCACGAGTTCATATATGACATCCTAAAAGTCGAAAGAAGTGATGTGATGTGTGATTTTGATTTTTAACGTAGCTTTAACAATTTCTCAGTCATATCGCTACGATGTCTGCAATGTGGTAGTTTATAGTGATGTCTAGCACTGGGGCATCATGCCGCAGACATGCAGCATGATGTCCCACCCAGTCACATTATCCTGACACCAGGCCGACCAGTCCCAACACTAACCTCTTAATGCTGAGCGCCAAGCGAGGCAGCTGTTATTACCATTTTTGTAGGTCTTTGGTATGACTCGGCCGGGGATCGAACCCACGATCTCCCGCATCCGAGGCGGACGCTCTAACCACTAGGCCACCGGAGCGGTAAAAAAAAAAAACGTCGAAAGAAAGTAGAAATATTAAATTATAGTGTAATAAAGTAATGTAATCTTTTTTCGTCACAAGCTACATTAACATATTTTAAAAACAATCTCTGAAGAACAAGTTCTTATGAATCTTTTTCCTATGCAGCATTTTTGGAAATATGGAAATCATAAATGTATGACACTATTATATTTATACAATTCCTGGGGTATTATAATTGTATCTTTGAGTAACGATATATGCAGTTTACACGTTGATGAATAAAGAATGATTGCACTGAAAGGAAAATCATCCATATATATCACTTGTCCAAATATCCTAAGCACTAATACTGACACCGTGACTATATATCAAGTTATTTTACTCCCTTGTGTTTCTTTAAGTTGTAGCCACAGAGGGGTGGCAGATAAAGTGGTTAAAAATGCAACTAGAGAACTTAGTGACATGAATTTGCTTTGAGACAAGGCCCATTTAAGTAGCCCAAGATCCATTTACTTCAAATTCTGGTCTTCATTTGATCGTTATTGCATGGGGTCATTGATAATGTCCACAAAATGGAGTTGAAACTGACTCATACACGCATGCAAATGATACACGTGACTAGTAATGTTGGTAGTTATTTCAGACTATTGAAATTGTATAACACACACATACTAAAGATGTGCAGGGTTAATACTGTTCGTAGTTATTTCTAACTGTATTCTTCAAATACTTGCTCTATCCAAGGATGTATTTTACACATGCTGACCTCTCATTTATGGAAAACTTGTTCTAAGACCATTTGGTCAGTGTGTGTGTGTGTGTGTGTGTGTGTGTGTGTGTGTGTGTGATTTGGATTTTTAATATAATTTTAACAATTTGAGACATATTGGTACAATGTCTGCAGTGTGTCAGTTCATGGTGACATCTAACATTGGGACATCATGCCATGCCATGTAGCATCATGTCCCACCCAGTCACATTATCCTCAAACGAGGCCGGCCAGTCCTAACACTTAATCGCTTAATGCTGAGCGTAAAGCGAGGCAGTGGATAGTACCTTGTTTTAGATAAGGAAAGGGTAATTTCCGTTTAGCATAGACCCTGCTCAGATGTTGCATATTCAGTTCAGGATGCTGATGTTTCTCTAACGATCTAGGGATTTTTTTTCAATGACCTGCAATGGTCAAAACTGTCTTGGATCCCAGATTTTTACATGGTTCATGCAACCTGTGAAAAGTCCTTGATTTTGTAGGGTGGGATGAAAAATTGGTTTTGTTTACGAAAAGTCCTTTAATTGCATGACAAATTTCTTGCATTTTTCCTCAGATTCCTTTAATTTATTGTCGAGAGTACTAAACATTAAAATTGAATCAAATATATCACTTTTCAAATTTGTAATATTTATTATTTACATATTTACCCAAAACACTGAATAGATAAATACATAAAATTTGTTAAAACTATGTCGATTAAATGACATGACATGGGTATTTACCAGATGGTAGTAAAATCTGTTTGCACCAAGGGCCATGTGCAAGATATTAGGACAGTTAAATAGGATTGTAGGTCAGAGTATATCTTGCATTTACTGGTTGTTGTTATAAGCTTAACGCCATTTTTCAGCGCATGAGAGGCTGGCTATATATTCGGAGGCAAGTATATTTAGTTGAGACAGAACCCGAAAAAAACCGAAGAAACAAAAAACGGGGAGAACCAACGACCCACAGGAAGTTACTTACAAGCTTCCTTACATACCCACATTGACCGAGCTTGATACTCGCACCCACGAGGACAGATGTGAGATGTAAATGATCTGCGTATGTCCTACTGAAAAGTTGGAATTTGCCGAAACCGAATGATACTCGCATATATACTTTCGAACAAAGCTAAGCTACCGTAATTCGAAACCTACCTGCATGAAACTGATGGGAAGATGGTCGGTTTCCTCAAAATAATTAGTCTCCTCAATAAACCAACATTTGGGGTCAAAATTACAATGCTTACAAAGTGGTCTTCGCACTTGACCACTCCCCACTTTGCTGGTCTTGCAAATCTCACATCGTACATCTTTCTTGACGTCAAAGACAGACTGAGCACGGTAAACGAATGGTTTTATTAAAGAAATTTCAACGGTAATTCGATGGCATTTAATTAAGTAGTCGCGAAATTTTGTGATTATGTAATGATGAATAGCAGAGTAGAATATGTTCACTACCAGATAATTGGCTTCTAATCTTACAAATTATATTTGATTTTATGTCTAAGAAGATAAATACTTGTTGACCTAATGCAGGTAGAATTCTGTACAAGGTCTCGTAATTATAGGAGCCATCTTCATAAAGCCATTATCATGCAGTTTCTACAAATTCCAACTTGCTTATAGGCGATGGTCTCCCGTCTTCCATGCCGGCATAACTGTCCAAATTTCTACAACGGGGTGCGAAATGTCAAAGGTAACTCGGACTTGTACAAATAAGATTAATTAATACAACTGATCTCCATGTTGAAAACTATTATCATAAACGTGAAAATGTAGCTGGAGAGAGGGTGAACAGCCTCTAATTGACTCACCCTCGAATCGTAAAAATAAGCCTTCCTGAAAATCGCAAAAAAGATCGCGGCGGTGACTGGAGGGTCAAGACAGCGCCTTCGTTGCTGCTACTATCCAAAAATTGTATTAAGACTTATATGATAACGCGATCGGGGGTCATGTAATTTTATTATTATAAATCCATGCGGGGTTGACTGTGCATGACTAAATATATTTCTAAACTTAATTATGTCCATATCTCCGCTGCCCCAAGTCTGATGAATATTTCTCAAACTAAGTGTATCAACACCATTAAATACAGCTAAAACATTACAATTGTCTCTGATCACTTTTGGTATTTGTGTATATCGCGAAGTAACATTAATTACATCTGTGTTTTTATGTCTACCGCGTGAAAATATTCTTGCAGTATTTGACTGCTTATCCAGCATTACATCGTCGTATACAACTAAATTATTAATAAATCCATCAATATCATCTACAGATGGAGTTTCATTATTATCAATGATAAATTCAATAACATCATCACCGTTCTCGCCCAACAACTTTGCGTTTTCATTAAAGTCTTTTTAGTACCTTGTAGCATCGCTCATCATCTACGGACGGAGCTACTAAATACAACTTATTCCATTTTAGCCATCTTATTATCAAATTAGGCAGCAGTTGCGTTTTACCAGACCCAGATAGACCTATTATGACAATTCTGATATAATTTCGTAGCGCAGCATGATGCTTGACCGGCTCTTGCTTTCGTGTCGCTGAGAAATCAATTACATCCATATTGTAGAAATATAAGTGTACTAACAACTATTACAACAATAAGTAACAGATCGAAAGTTACAGGTAAGTGTGAACGATGTGATACAATAAAAGGAGGTGATATTACCGCGCAGTTAACAAAGATACCCGGAACACCATGGGCTAAGTGCCCAGGAGAAAAACACCTTCGAGGATATAATTACTGTGGTCCTGGTACCCAACTTGATATCCGACTTGATAACCAAGATCAGCCAAGGCCTGGTGAGTATCCAGTAAATACCATTGATAAAGCGTGTCACGCTCATGATGTAGCTTATAAAAGTAAAAACCTACAAGATAGACATATTGCAGATGTAAAATTAATTCATGTGCTATATTCCACACAAAATAAAACTTTCAAAAAATCATTTGCTAATTGGTTGGTGAGATCTGCGATGAAGGGTAAGCTTGTATTAGGAGCCGGTAATTAATATACCGATTATTATTATAAGAGGATACTGGAGGGTAGAGCAGCGATTAGTAAATTCGCTGAAGCAGCAAATATTACACGTGTTGTTGCTGAAAAATGGTTAGCACGACAGGCAATATGGCAAATTTATCTACCACCTTCCTAAACGAATCGAGTATGCATATTTTGATGTTAGCGTGCCAAAGAAAGTTCATCAGGCTGATATTTCATTTTTACCACACAATACTATCAAAATTGGAAGACTTCGATTAACATATAAATACGCTTTAACTGTCGTTGATGTTGCAAGTAGATATAAAGAAGCAAGAGCCACTATCAACAGAGACAGCAACTGAAGCAGCTTCTGCGTTTGAACGAATTTATCAACGTGGTGGCCTACGATGGCCACAGTTGCCACAAGTTGATCCTGGCAAAGAATTTCAGGGCGCAGCATCATCATTGACATAACGTTAAGATCAGACGAGGACATACTGCAATTCATAAATCAGGCAATTGTTGAACGATTTAATCGAACACTTGCTGAGCGGTTATTTGGATACCAGTATGCGAAGGAAATAATTCAAGACAAAAGATCTCGCGAGTGGGTTGCAAGATTACCAAGTGTGATAGCTGCATTAAATAGCAAAATTACTCGAACAATTGTCATGAAACCCATCAATGCAACTACAAAATAAATACCTGTACAACGACGTGATTTTTCAAAACAACCAATATTGGGTAATGTGACTGTAACATATTTATATGAACCAAGTGAACTTGAAGGTGGTAAAAAAAGAGCAACCGATTATATCTGGCGTATTACGACACATAAAATTTCCAGTGTGCTAAGACCCACGGGTAGACCCGCAATCTACAGACTAGATTCAACTGCTCCTCAACGTGGATTTACACATGAACAATTACAAGTAATTCCTGAAGACACACAATTACCACCGCGATCACTTAACTATCACCCCTATGTCGATTACACTCAAGACAGGTCAGCATCACATTTTTGCGTGTATGATCAAGACTGCTATCTTTTCTGTCCACGGTAAATTGTCCTGGATCATTATTTGAATATCGTCATAATATTAATGTATTACAGATCGCACAATTAGTATTCTGCTGCTGTTTTAGCGCTATGACAAATTCAACATCTAGATCAAAGTCGCGTTTGCTTTTTTTGTCACATTGTTTATAACCAGCTAATTTTTTTCTTACTATGTCACTGTCACCTCGACAGTTATCGAGGACATCATCAAAGGTTTCTGTAGTGTCTTTGACAATTCTCCGCAGCTGAGATATTTTTCTGACTCGAGACACTGCGAGATAAACTAAGTTTGACCATTCTACACGATCATCGACAATCCAAACTCGAGTATCAGAGATTGTTAATGCTTGTGATGAATGAATTGTCATTGCGTATCCTAGTGTCCATTGAGTCTTATCTGCGTTCAACGCATCCTCAACAAAACTGACATCAACTGCGACAACATTATTTAATACAAGATTCTGTTTCTCAGTCTGTCCTGGTATTTCAACGTTGAAATTATGTCGTCGTGTATCAGCTGGTCTATAACACAATGGTACACGTAGACTTGAAAACGTTTCTTTATGCAACTGAAATAACCGCTGTTGAAGTGTATCGCGAACTATCTTTCTACTTGCCACTATTAAATCATTTGGTCTTCACACTTGCAGAAAGTCATTCATAGAAGTTTCTGAAATCATTTTATGCATTATTTCATACTGAATTTTATTAGGTTGTAGTCTGATTACATTTTTAACTCCCTTAATTCTATATCAAGAGATCTATGATCATCAGTTATCTCCTCGTAATAATCCACAAACGGAAGTGGTTGACCAGGATCGCCGAACATGATCAAAGCTGTATTTTTCAATAACAGCCAATCGAGAAACATTTTTAATGTATCTTTAGCTACTGTGCATACTTAATCCCAAATGATGATCCTTGGAATATATTTCTCGCCCATTCGGTCAGGAGTCCATATGTCACCCTTATATCGAAAAAAGCAATGATAAGTGCATGATAGCACTTCTTGTTGTTTCATTTCTCTTGCGAGTCAGTGTGTAGGTGTTAAAACAACCATATAATCCGAGCTCTGTCTAAATAATTAGATTACTCGAGATGTTTTACCAGAACTACCCGGTCCGTTTAGATAGACCGTCTTGTGTCTGGCTACTGGATGATACACAGATGCCGCAGTTGATAATTCTGATATCTGATTATTTTGTAATAAATATCTTTGATTTCAACATCTGCGGATTCAGAATAATTATATAACATTTCTTGTCTTATTCTCCATTCACCCCACGATGCCTCAGTGGTTGTAAATTGTGTCAGTAATTCTGAATATTTTCTTTCGATATAAAACGAACCCGTCGCAACTCTGACTGCAATGGTAGGGAATCTATTTATCATCGATAATAAATTTATAGAAACATAACCGAGCATTGAGGATCTTAAATAAGTAGAATGAGGTGACTCACCATCAATATAATCAACAATTGTATCTAATCATGTTCCGTTAGACAAGTAAGCGTTTTCTCGACTTAAACATATATCTCTCTTCGTTGCATCAGCAATAATAAAATCACATTCAACATCATCCATGATTTATCGTGCATAATGTCGTTTATGATCATGTGCTCCGTCTTGAGTAAATTTACCGATTATTCTTCTACCGAAATCCTTTGATGTTTTATCATCATCAGGTCGTGGTAACCAAACTTCGGTCTGAGGACTGTATGATATAATTGCTTCACCTACAATCAACGATATCAATATTGCTGCATCGAGCATATATCGTAATAAAACTATTGGTGCCCAACGTTTTTCTGAAAAGTGCCTACCAAACCAAACATAACACATCGGATGAAGACCTTTGGCAAAACTCGAAAGATACAATACGAGCGAATCCGGTTAGAATAAAATCGGGTAGAGGTCCATTTATTGACACTCTTGTCATCTCGTGTGTGGGGTGTCCAAATCTTTTAAAATATCCAGAACACTCTCTGTAGTAAGAAAACTTCCCGGATAACACGCGACCATATCAACAGAGATAACGTCGTCCCGGTCATACTCGGTACTCCACAATCCACCGTGTTCGTATTCACAACAGCTTAGCTGTACGTCTTCAAGAAATTCAAATCGCGTTGGCTTGCACAAATATTTTTCTCTTGCAAAGTGAGTTGCAACAGATGGAACTGTAAAACAATTATTCAACAGTTGTTCAGTATTCTCTGTTTAAAATTTCTGCGTAAGATTTTTCATTTCTTCGTGGAGAGATTCTTTACGATATATTTCGCCGTTAGATCGTACAAGTTGATCATATTTTTCATCATTTGAATTTTTAAATAGCCATACTGATACAGGATCGTTTTTACTCATTTCGCCAATAAAATCAAACACACCTCCTTGGTAAAATCTTACTGTTCGATCTCGTGGAAATATTATCATTGCGCTGGACCAGTCGTGGGCATTATGATCAATAATTTCAATTGGAGCTCCCTTCGACTTATTCTTTGATTCATATAGAATCTCTTCGGTTATCGTTCTTATTTTTATTGGAAACTTTAATTTACTTCCTAACTCGGCGACATCAGTTATTGTATCTCCGGTATCCTTAACTAATCCAGCCCATTTGTTATTTTTTTACGTCGTAGATCCGTTTACCCAGTTCCACAAATTGCGTTTGTAAAATGATCTATTACTCTTTCGGTTACACAATTCAGCTTTTAAAATCTCATTGGCGCAAAGTCATTAATGTTGGATTTATCATTAGCTGATAAATTCCATAAATAACATATGATACGCTCGAGCATAATATGGTTTGTCAATGCCAGTCATCATTTCTGGCTTGGAAATTTTACTTAGCACAGCAGTTTTTCCATTATGAAAAACAGCATCACGTTTGTCACGGATAATCCACTCAGCGGAATCTGTTTCTGCTAGCACAATAAACTTTATTCTGAAAAAATATCTTTGATTGTTAAGATAATCAATAATCTTTTTCGCCCGCTCATCGTTCATTGTAGCATCGATGACTTCGTCGACACCTTTGGTGTTGCGTATAATTTTGAATGTCGACCATAAATGAGATTCCCCATCATCACGAAATTCTTTTTTAGCATTCCGAATAATATTAACCAGATTATTCGTCGGATCAAACAAAGCTCGCCTCCGCAAGTCAGGGGTTCTTCTGTCAAGATCGAATCTGGATTCACGAAACGACATTTTCCAGGGCTTGATTGTAGATAATCTCTCAAACTCTACCATATTATATTTTAGACAGTATTTAAATAAAAAATATTATATATACAATGACTCAAATAAGGAATAAATGCAAGTGGTTGATGATAGGGTCTTCAACTCGTTGTAACAAATCTTGGAGTAAATGAATTCTGCGGACAACATTTACTAAGCGTACGAAGAGTGAGTCTTGGTCCAAAACCCTGCTTAAGGTGTGGTGTTGTAGTCAGAGGGAACACGCAGTTGTGTGTGCAATGTTGTGGTAAAATATATAGAGAACTGAAAAGATACTATGATAAAAAAAAAGTAATGACGGTGACAGGGTTATAAAAAGCGCAGAAGACTATCTAACTAGCTTTTCAAAGTAATAATTGAGACAAATTATTATTTAAACAAATAATATTATATATAAATGAACCAAGAATTTGTAAAGCATCCAATCATCAAGGATTATGAAGCATTTCTTGGAGGTGTAATTAGGCACTGACGACGAAAACTACCAGTTGTTTATGTTAATAATCGTCACTATCTGCTATTTACTGCTGGAAATAAAACATATCTTTGTCATAGGTTTGTATTTGAATGTTTTAGTGGATTGATCGAAGACGGTTTTGTGATCGATCATATTGATGGCCAAAAACCTAATAACAATTTATGTAATCTGAGAACTATCACGCAGAGTCAGAATTCTGCATGTGGTTGGACTGGTAAATATGAAAAAGCAGTGTCAAGGAAGCCTGTTAAATCTACAAATACAGAGACAGGCGAAGAAATAATATTTCAATCGATAAATTCAGTTGGGAGACATTTGGATATTAACCCACGTGCGGTACAATTTGCTGCAGATAAAATATACAAATCTGCTCTCTCTAAGAAATATAAATAAAAAATCATTTTCCATTATTGTTAGAGATAACTGTCAAGCTAAGATATCTCCGGTAGAGTAATTAAGTAGTTATCCCGTTATATTTACTATTTATTTAATTTCATTTTTGTCATTGTTCAATAGTTAATTAATTATGATACAACTGTCAATTTATCATTTGAAACTGATTGAAGTCGATGTGAGCTATAAATCTCACTGAAGGGTACTCCACAAGGACATTCAGAAAAGAATGTCGGCCAAATGAAATGGTCATATGTTGCCGAGAAGACCATAAGAAAGGACTCAAAAAAGGATCATATGAAAGAAACAAAGGCCAGTGAATGGACCCCATGAATGATAACCGCTGATCAGGCTACGGTTTTCTTTATTTTTTAAACGTATATTTAGTATATAATGAATCACGAGAAGATCTATATTATTTCTGCTATTAAAAAATTAGGAAAAGACGGCATAAATATATCGGATGAACTGAATCCTGGAAAAAAAGTATTTCTGAGTTTGAAACATTATAATAACGTAAATACGAAGGTGGATATGCACTAACATCAGAATAAAGGTTTTGGAATTCATCCCTCTCTCTCCCTCTCTCTCTCTCGCAATAGAAAAAATTAGATTAGAACTGTCTCGTGAATATGAGGCAAAAAGACAATCAAGACTCGCATAAGACAATTAAGAAAAATTTTGTCAGAAACTGTTAGTGGCAATGAAAATGAAAGATAGAGTCATTCGTAGAAATGAAAGTGAAAATATGTCAGATTTTAGTCTTTCTCTCACTGATTTGAGTCGATTTGTCAGTATAAAAAAAAATCCACCCAAATGATTTTATCAAGGACAAAATCAAAGGACGGGATTATCTTTTGTTTTAATGTTTTTAATATGTATCACGCGTCAGTGGCATTTTTCAGGTATGTACTGTTCCTTTGATTTTATCAAAGGGAGACAACACTCTACAAATAAAAATCATTAAGATTGCAAATCTACGATTAAATTGAAAATCGTAGATTTTTAAGATTAAAAATCTTTAGAATTTTACATACAAATTCAGACTCATTCTCTGCATGAAGGTTAAGCAAGTTGCTGGAATGGTCAGTTAGTTTGAAATGTATTCTTAATAATAGCGGATTATGACATCGTAGGTTGACCGGATTGATCGGTTCTTGCACAGTCAGATATCCGGGTGGGATTTGTGGTGTAAAAGGATATAAGATATATCCCTCCTCTGACAGATTTGATATATCAGTATTTGTCTGATAACTTCCATCAACTGTATCACAAATAAGATTGACCGCGATCTTTCAGGTTTTATTTACAATTCCCCTAGAAATATGACGGCCTTGACCGTTTTGATTATTGTTGTATCGGAGAATACTTGGTGGTGGTAGTGTTATTTTTCTCCATGACTCGAGTATTTTGGAAAGTTTTCGTTGATTAGATTGTTAATTGATTTTTTTTATTTCTTTGGTTGCAAGTGATGGTATCACAAATGTCGGTAATTGTTGTTCGGTTATTTTATAATGATCAAGAACTATTTTTTGAAAATCAACGATGATGCAATCCTTATTTTTAATACTTCATCACGAATTCGCCATTTAATAGACTTAATATCACCCATGATGTGATTTAAATGTATTGTTTCGACGATTTGTTGTTTTAATTCATCAGAATAACATTGTGTAATACTAACAAATAAATTATTTAATTTACCAAATACGCGTGTAAGTTCTGGTTTAATTTTTTCTGATATTTCATTGATATATTCTTCGCTTATAATTACGTCAAAGCCGTCTGAGTTTTGAATAAATATTTTAACTGTTTCTTCAGGATTTGGGAGATAATTACCAGGATAGTAGAAATCCATTATCTTCGTTTTCCAGAGATCTTTTATGTATTCTGGTTCCTTTATATATGTCATTTCTTTGGTGATAGAATCAGACTTATTTGGTTGTGGTGGTCCTTGGAATTCAAGAGCAACTTCAGGACATCCTAACACAGATCTAATTGATGATTGATATATATATCATTTGATAATTGCCTGTGGGTATTCCAACAATTGCCAATCGGGTGTTCCTTCGTTGCTATTTTTATTTGCAAATGCCAGCGAATTATTTGATTGTAGTCCACCAAATGAACTTGATGTAATATTAGGCCAACTGTAGTATACTCGCAACTGTGCAAGAGCTACCTCCGTTTCTGGAATCGCAGTTGGAAAATTAATGCTAAATTCAGTGTTAGTGAAGTTTACTGATATCATCGTGTTTTTATTGGGGTTGTATTTGCGACTATCTGCTGAAGTAGTTCTGTCATTAATTAAATTTTCATTTTCCAAATCGATGACTTCATTGTATATCTTATGTATTACAACAAATTCAGAATCTGATATCGTCGTATCGTTAAGGCTTGATGATATCAGCGACGACAATTTAGAATACGCTGTTGTTACCGTGTGTAATTATACAACATAATCAGGCAATTTTGTGCTCGAGCACCTGAATATCGTTTTCGCGATAATATTAAAAACCCCAGCGATGGTGGCCGATGATGAAACACATATTGTCACAACTGCAGCTGCCGTTAATGGTGTTAACGCTGATAATACCTCACCGGTACGAGCAGTGAGCGCGGACACCGAATACACAATAACATCGATGAGAACTGCACGTCTTCGGTATTTTTTTACTTTCGTTGCATACTTTTCAATGATGGTTTTTAGCGCTGTTTGCCAATCGCGTACTTGATCATATCTAAATTTCTGAACACTTAACTCTGTTAAGGCCATTATACTTTAAACAGTAACCAATTGCGGTGTTTCAGCAACAAATGCCAGACACCACCAGTAAGATGCTGCGGTTAATTTGTTATCACCTGATTCCAGTATAAATGTTTCTTCATCTCCGCTATTTTCCACAATAGACACAACCCGGAAAACTTATCGGTTGAATGACGCCAAGGATATGTAGTATGTATACTAAATTTTGCAGCGCTGAACACAGACAGTCTGTACACACCAGTGACTACCGAGATATGTTTGATAGTATTATTTTGCTGTGACCATGTTGAGAATCCCGATGACACTGTGTATACGTTATTGGTGATCTGTTTGTGAGGAATTTTAATCAGAATATTTTTGTTAACGACATCAGGAATTCCACTCATGACATCTTCTAGTGTCTTTTTCATCTTTTCAATCGTTGTGTTAACATCAGAGAGTTTCACGTCAACAGTCAACGTAGTACCAAAGAAATTGCCTGCGGTTTCACTAATTTTTCTAAACTTTCTACGAAGATTTGTAAACGCACTCACGTGAACATCATACTCGGCCCGACCGCTCCGGTGGCCCAGTGGTTAGAGCGTCCGCCTCTAATGCGGGAGGTCGTGGGTTCGATCACGGGCTGAGTCATACCAAAGACTTTAAAAAATGGTACTAACAGCTGCCTCGCTCGGCGCTCAGCATTACTAGGCTAGTGCTAGGACTGGTCAGCCTCGTGTCAGGATAATGTGACTGGGTAGGACATCATGCTACATGTCTGCGGAATGATGCCACAGTGCTAGACATCACTTTAAACTGCCACACTGCAAACATCGTAGCGATATGACTGAAAAATTGTTAAAGCTACGTTAAAAACCGAAATCACACACACACACACACACATACTCGGCCCGCATCGTGGATAATTTACCATCTACGCTATCTACGTGTTATTTTTTGCATTCTTTATCGGATGTTGGATCTCTTAGCACGACTATCTTATTTCCGTTCATGCTGAGTTTACCTGTCATTGTGTCACCGGTATTCTTCAAACGATTAGCAACACTTCTTGCAATTTCATTTCTGATTTGCGATATAGATATACTTGCGTCTCTGATCTTACCATCACTGGTAAACACAGGGATGTTATCTGTGGTAGCACCGAGAACTCTACGAACTATATCATTCCATTTGATATTACTCGTTTATAAAACGCCGTATTTATCCTGAAAAACAAAACCTTCATCTTGGTCAACCCCAGCCAGGTTCATAATTCAGCGAGTTCGTCTTTAGTCGCTTAATTTGACAGATCTATTTCGTCGAAATTTTCTTTTTGACTCTTAGTAGTATCGCTGCGGGATCTTCCGTAAATATCTACCATTATTTTCTTCGTTCTTGATCTAAATCAATGATTTCTCAAACTGTTGACTTATATAATTGGATACGAATTTATGAGGTGGAAACGATGGCGTCTTTGTTACAGCCTCAAGTACATCAATTACTTCACGGCCGCGTATGGGTGGATCGGTTAATGTTTTTGTTGGTAGCGTTGAGTACCAGGTTTTTACGTGAAGTTGTGTGACATAGTTGATAAATTCCTGCGCTGGAGCTAACCCGTATGAGTCAAAATAAACAATTCCACTAGGATCAATTGCGTATGCTACCCATTGTGTTCCAGGTCCAGTGCTGTTATCGAGGTTAATCATATCTGTTTCGGTGTTGTTTGGTTGTTGTGGTAACTGATCGCGCATAAAAACACCGCTAAAGTGTTTTATATTTAGTTGCGTAGCAGCACCAAGTAAATGAAAATTTGATATCGGTGTAAAACCGCTGGTTTTTAACGAAGTGTTCCTGGAAGTATCAGACCCTTTCCCCGAAGATAAGTTCCTGGAAGTATTAAGCCCTGTCCCGTTGCTTTTTTAATGCCATTCCAGCAGCGGTTCCAACAGCACCTAACGCGGCCGCTTTTTGGTCAGCTGGGACATCAGCAGCTATTAGTGCTGGTATTGCTGCGAGAAGTGGAAATATACCGCCGGTCTTAGCAGTATCTTTAATGGCACCGGCAGAAAGTTTAAGTCTTATTCTAGTTTTGGATTGTTTGGCTTTATTAAGATGTTTAGCTGACGTTCTGTAAACGACCACTTGTTTTCACCGCCTGTAATCTGACTGTGCTTTGTAGCGTTATTGTGGTTCCAGTTTCTTTTTTACTGATGCAGATTGTAGTTTTTTAATCTGACCAGGAGTCAGACTGACATTAACATGATGATATGATGACATTTATGATAATACTCGTATTTTTAAATCATATATTTTCTACTGCTGCATCAATGACTCTAATTCGACCACCAACACCTTCAAGCAACATTGCTTTGACGCTAACTATAACCGCGATTGCTCTGCCACGATCAGCCGGTAAATCACCTATGCGAGCTTGGAAGTGTATATCAGCGACTGATTGTCTGAATAAATCCAAGTGTTCCAACAAAAAGTAATAGATCGGATACAGTGTTGGGAATTCACACTGAGATATTTGCAACCCAGTGTCAATATTCTGATCTCGCCCCATACACGACATCAATCGATAATATGCACGTGCAACATGATTGTGTTCAAAATCCAACAATATTTCTTCACAAGGTTCTTGATGTCCGTTTATCCTCAAAACAACTTCAGACACTCTAAATTTGTCAAATACCATTGGATTTCTTTGTTGATTGTTTAATCTATCATTATTATGAAGTGTGACAAATATATGTAGTGGTGCTGTCACTCCCTGCTGTAATTCTATTTGCCACGTGAACAACCCAGCTGTGTTAATTGGGGCGCTATCTTGGTCATTGTATGCCATGACAGCAACGATTTACCGCCTGTGTTCATGAAAGAAAGCAATCGCTGTTCATCAGTAATCGATGGAGTCATTACTGGCATCCATAGCGACAGTTTTGTTAGTGTTACTTTACCAGCATCAACTCCATCAGTACGCCGTGATGGTCACGGGTTACTCATCTAAACATGGTGGCAACTAGTCACTATGATAATCATCCACGATTTCATCAATAAGCGCTTGATAAACATTAATATCCATAATACCGCCTTGAAACAATCGTCGACAAATATCAGCTGCTTCATTGATTATTTCCGGAGAATTATTACCGGCTCGTTTTCCTCCCTTGAGAACTTCTAGTCGTTGCACGTCATCGAGAATATTGTTAGAACAAGCAATATAACCACTTCCTGTAGTAAAACCGCTACCGGTAGCGCTGGTGTCAGGTGCATTGTAAAATTCTTCCTCTTTTCTAAAAGATTGTGATTTTTTTCTGTTGTAGAGGAATTTGTGTAACGCTCCTCTAGAAAATTTAGAACCACCGCTTACACTTACAGGGTGAAGTTTAAAGATTTCAAGCCCGACGTACCACTGGAGAAAGCAGAAGAGTTCATCACCGAGGTGTGGGATTCTTTGTTAACCACACTGAAACACCAATGTCAAGCCAAAGAAGACGATCGCTTGAGACTTTCCATTCATCACGACAGCTTGAAGTCCCCTGTATGGATCGAGTTTAGCAGCCCAGCAGAATTGATACCTTCCAAAGTCATCGATAAGATTCAACACGTGCAACAATCCAATGACAAGTTTCACATCACCGATTGAAAAGCCACACTGTTTATGACCCACGTGTCTCTTCCTCAAGGGACAGGACGCAGAAAGGTGTTATTGGTGGTCGACCTTCGCAGCACCAAAAAGAGCCTCGTCCAAATTAACAACCCTCAAGACCAGATGTGTTTAGCCCGTGCCATCGTGGTGGGACGAACGTATGCCAACAAGAACAACACGGTAGAATGGAAACGAGCCTGGAAAACTATTCAAAAATCGGACCGAGCCAAACAACTCCTGTTACAACAAGCCGGGCTGTCCAAAGACACACGCTGTGGCATTCCTGAAATGCAAATATTGCAAGATGTCCTAGCTCCACGCTACACCTTGAAAGTGCACCCTCAAGAAGTGCGCAGGCCTCTGTTGTTTCGAGGTAAAGATTTCCCAGACGGAAAATACATTCACGTCTATCATCACGATGAACATTTCGATGCCATTACCAGTATCACTGGATTCCTGGGATACATATATTACTGTGAGAAATATGACTATGGCTATAACAATCGAAAGCAACACACACATTGTTGTTCGAAATGCTCAGGATGTTTGGCCTCTCAACCCTGTCTGGACAAAAGACAAGAACGAGTGCACTGCCCTGCTTGTAAGCGCACTTTTGTCAGCCCAACCTGTCACCAACAACATCTGAAGACGCAAGGTTCACAGGAGAAAAGTGCTTTTCAACTCCTGAAATTGTGCCCTATTTGTGGACAAGGCATACGTACCAATTGTGCCAAGTTTCACGTATGTCTAGGAAAGAAAAAATGTCACATTTGTCACCAAATTGTGGGCTTGGAACACGAATGCTACGTGCAAAAATACCAACCACAACAAGAGGAGGAAGATGATCAAAAGAAAGGAAATTTCATCTTTTTCGATTTCGAATGCATGCAAGAGACTAGCATTCACATTAGTAATTTCTGTGCGGCTCATCCAGCGTACGAGAAGTGCATTGAAGAGCCTATCTTTAATCATTGCCCTCACTGCAGCAAGATTCCTGGAGGACGTGAAAAAATCTTTCAAGGACCGAACACGCTGGTCGATTTTGCCCGATGGATCTTAGACCCCATCGACGAGACGTGGAGTTAAGATGACATCCAACGTTACGGAGATTGTCATCGCCATGCCACGGTGATGGCTCACAATTTCTCGGGATGCGATTAACAGTTTCTTTTCAGATACTATACGGAACAAGGCACCGAACGTCCTAAAGTCACTTTGAACGGAGCCAAAATTATTTCCATGCAAGTGGGACAAGTACAGTTTAAAGATTCGATGAGCTATTTGGCCATGCCTTTGAGTCGAATGCCTAAAACTTTTGGAATGACAGAAATGGCTAAAGGTTATTTTCCTCACTTTTTCAATACCGAAGCCAGTCAACATGCCGTTCTACCCCATTTGCCCAAGGCTCACGATTATGACCCCGACAACCGAACAACGAGAAGCTTTCTACGCTTGGTACCAGGCTCACGCTTCGGACCCCTTCGACTTTCAGAAAGTAATGTTAAAGTATTGTCGTTCCGACATGGACATTTTACGGCGTTGCTGTGGAAAATTTCGAGAACTATTCATGAAACACGGAGGGGTCTATCCTTTGAAAGAAGCCTGCACCATTGCGAAAGTGTGTTCCTTAGTGTACCGCCAATGTTTCATGCCTGAAAACACCCTGGCTGTCTTCAGCCATCAAATGACCAACTTTGTCAAACGTCAATACTCGGTCAAAGCCCTACGCTGGTTACATTATTTGTGCGACAAGGAAGACATATCGATCCAACATGCCCGCAACGGAGGAGGCGAAAAGGACATCGGAACGTATTCGGTGGATGGCTGGGACTTAGAAAACCCCAAGATCGTGTACGAGTTTAACGGTTGCTTATTTCACGGGTGTCCCCTCTGCTACCCTCAACGTGACACTAAAAATCAGTTTTTTTAAAACGGACCATGGAAGACTTGTATGAGACCACTTGTCACAGGCGTTTGAAGTTAGAACAGCAAGGATACCAAGTGGTGGAAATGTGAGAACACGAGTACGATCACCGTTTGAAAACCGATCCCGAGTTTAAACGCATCGTGGAAAGTTACAAGCTGATGGACCCACTGAACCTGAGGGATAGTTTGTACGGAGGAAGGACAAATGCCACATGTTTGCTGTACCAAGCCGACGAAGAGAAAGGAGAAGAAATCAAATACTTGGACGTGTGTTCGCTGTATCCTTACGTGTGCAAATATTGTCGCTTTCATGCAGGACAACCGCAATTGCTGACGGAACACATCGACCTGGACCACATTCGACAATACGAACGCGTGATCAAGTGCAAAGTCTTGCCTCCCACGGACTTGTACCATCCCGTGTTACCTCACCATTGCCAAGGCAAACTAATGTTTCCTTTGTGCCGTACTTGTACCTAAACGTGCAACCAAGAACAGTCTTGTCAGCACACCCAGGAACAACGCACCTTGACGGGAATTGTTTAAAGCTCTGGACATGGGATACCAACTGTTAGAAGTGTACGAAATTTACCACTTTCCCAAGACACAAAAATACCACAAGGGCGACGAGACTCAGAAAGGAATTTTCGCAGACTACGTGGATGCCTTTTTAGAACTGAAAGAAGAAGCCAGTGGCTATCCTTCCTGGTGTCAGACTCCCGAAGATGAACAGACATTCAAAAAAAAATACTGGGAACAAGAAGGCATCGCTCTAGACCACATCGAGAAAAACAAAGGCAGGCGATCGTTTGTCAAAGTGATGTTAAATTGCTTGTGGGGCAAGATTGCACAACCACCGTTTTTACTCAAGACGGAATATTTGACAGAACGTTCCCGCTACTTCCAGATGATTCACGACAAAACCAAATACATGAAACACGTGGACGTCGTTCGCGAGGATTTGATCTTAGTCAATTACGAAGATCTGGACTCTGTACAAGCCGACGAATTTGGAAATGTCATCATTGCGGCTTACGTGACAGCCCATGCTCGCTTAAAATTGTACGAAGCTTTAGAACTGTTAAGGGAACGCGTCCTGTACTTTGATACGGCCAGTTGCATTTACATCGATCGCCCGGGTCAACGTCACCCTGATATCGAAGGAGACCGTTTAGGGGCATGGACAGAGGAACACCCCAACGAGATTTTAAGTTTCGCTAGAGGCGGTTCTAAAAATTACGGCTACGAATACCGGGACAAACAAGGAGAAGTGCATACGGACTGTAAAGTGAAAGGATTGACTCTCAATTATGGCACCAGTCGAGTGGTAAACTTTGGCGTATTGAAAGAATCCTTGCAGTCTGGAGAGGATGGAAACTTTAAAGTGACCACTCACCAACCGAACAAGATTGTACGTTTACCCACTCACCAAATCGAGAGTCGACCCTTGGAAAAGCTGTATCAAATCGTGTACCAGAAGCGAGTGCGGCTTCCCAACCACTTCACTTTGCCGTACGGTCACGTCGATATTGGTCAGCATATAAAAAGGGACAACGTCCAAGACCAATAGTTTATTGTCACTACCAAGACCAATCGAGAAAAATGAATCCTTTCAATCAGCATGTATAGAGCGTAAGACTCAAGTCCAACGAGAAACTCGGGTGTGATCCTATGCCTCACGATCACATCACCAATGCAGTACCACATCTTAGTTGTTTACTTACTAACGCCATGACAAACTACGTGCAACCAGTGAAATTTCCAGACCACAGAACGTTACCTTACGGACGTGCTGATGTCACCCAGTATAAAAGGGACGACTTCCAAGAACGACACTTCATTGCGAGGACAAGCGACGAGAAATATGAATCACTCTACGCAGATGAAAAAAGAGAAGGAACAAACATCGTTGACCTCTTTCAGCACCATAACGTCACAGCAAAGTGCGTCCAAGAAGGGAAAGGATTCAGTAGACCTAAAGGAGTATTTTAGCATCCAAATGACTCAGACAGCGACCTCGAGGAAATTTAGAACGACAACTTACACCTACACGATGAAATTTAAAGACTTCGCGTCTGACGTTCCAGCCGAGGAAGTAACAGGTTTCATTACGGACCTACTTGACTCACTGTTAGAGGAACACAAATGTCATTGCCAAGTCAAAGATCGAGGTTGTTTCTTCCTATCTATGCATCACGAAAATTTGAACTCGCCTGTATGTCTTGGGTTTAGCACTCCTGCAGAACTAACTTCTTCCAAACTTTTGGGGGCTATAGAGGGCAGACGATGAGAGAAAAATTTGACATCACTGATGGAAAAGTGATCATTCATATGGCATACGTTGTACCTCCACGGGAAGAAGACGATGACTGCACTTGATCTGCTTACCGATAAGTGTACCTAGCACGATGGACATAACAGCAGATTTACGAATGAAAGGGAGTACGTGAAGGGAAACATCTATTCTGGGACACAAATGGTAGCTGACCAGAGTTTTAACAACGTGTGAGACGGATATAGAGAGAAACATGAACTTTGTCCTATTTGGTTAATTGTTCCTTGTTTTGTTTTAGCTTTTTCTTATAAATGAACATTAAAATAATGTAAATACGTTGCATATGAAGTGATTTTAGAAATAAGTGAACTTTAATTTTAAACAGTAGTTTACTAGAGCCAAGAACTAAATAACTTGTAAATATGTTTGTTTAATGTCCAAATGTTTATGTATTAAATGGATAGTGCTTAGACCAAAGCACAGGCCAGAGAGCCCATGTATATACTTGAATAACTGTTTTGAACCCATACAACAGACTTTTCTTTTTCGAGTCTCTATTCTATCTGTGGGTCTTTCTTTTGAACATTTCTGTCCTCTTTTCTGTGTGTTTGGATGTATTTGTTTGTTTCTGTATGTCTATGTTTGTCCCTATCAACTCTTTGTCCCTACACATACATTTCACTCTATAAAACGTTTTTACCCTATAAACACCATGACGTCACCAATGTTCAATTCCCATTGACCTCCAGGTGACATTCCCATGTTAAATTCCCATTGTCGCCAATTTCGATATACCCATTTTTAAGGTTAAAGTCCCATTATCGCTAAAGTGGCCCCATATACTACTTCCGATAGTACTTAACAAGTATTTATTGTAGCAACATGTTGTCGAATGATTATCGGACAAGATAAGAAATGTGATGTGAGTAATTGGAGAACTACAAAAGTGCGCAAGGTACTTCATTCTTTGATGGACGTTTAATCTCCATAAATCGTCCATGAAATATAAAAGGTATGCTATCAACGTGTAATCGCAGAGTGGTACGTGAAATCTAAAGAGATAGCTGGTTCCTCCGAAGCAAAGCAAACTGTGGTGTCTTTGAACAGGATCATCCAGAAGATTGAACATGTACTTTCATCTTTTCGTGATCCATGTATCTCTTGGGTTTATTATCATAAAGAGTGTGGATGACTTGGGACAGTGGCAAGAGACAGAAGTTTGGAAACCATTTTTTACTGTATGTCTTTACAGTTTTATATACGCCTGCTTAGCTGGAACTTTTATTTTAGCAGGTGACTGATACCATGCCCACTTGGTGCACATTTTAGAAAAATTGTACCCGAACACACAAGATTTTATTAACTATATCAGTTCAAGGAATTATTGATAGACCCTGACTAACCGTAAACTCCGCCCCCCCCCCCCCGGCCAAATATCGATTAGCAAAAAACAGTTAAAAATTGTAGTAGCCTGTAGAACTATAAAGGTATTTTGTGCAAAATCAGATTAAGAAGCAAAATTCCCCATAACCAAAGATTGATAACTACTGCATGCTTTTCATGAGGGAAACAATGTACACTGAATAATAATAGGTTCCTCTGGGTTGGTCGTTCTTACCCGGTTTTCCAGGGTTCTTCCTCCATCAGTTATAAAGGCCGTTATGCACATCATATCTTGAGCTGAGAAATGGCGTTAAACCCAGAACAGAAGCAGAAACAACAACAAAAATAAAGTAAAAATAAGAGTTATAAATTCTTTATAAAATATGGTCAAAATTTGTTACATAAACCGCATTTCCTCAATATTTTCTCGAGTGTGTACATCGTCACTAAAGTTTTTAATTTAGTTCACATCAAAGTTTTTTTTTGTCGCAATGGTTGAAAACACTTGTATATAGAACTGGCAACCAATTTATATCCACGCATTTATATAGGGCGTTAAAAATACATATCCGGTTTGTCTTTATGCAGCTGTTAATGTGAAGCAGTCATGCCGTAAGTTCGCACCAGTAACCGTCATGACTGTTGAATGATTGATTGTCGTGTGTCACGTTACGAAATTAGTATTTGTTGAAACCTTTTACATCAGGATCAGTTTAAACTTAATTTATGATGGAAAATGCATTGTGAACTGACATTGTTGCTTTTGTGGTGGTTTTAGCGCCGTTTTTTTTAAAGTACGCAGTTAAATAATGAACGGCTGGAGAGAAAGTTGAAGTTAGAAGTGTTTTAGTGCTAACTCCAAATCGATTCGATCAGTCAGGTTCAATCACAATCCCGGCATAATCGATATGGAGGTTTCCTAAAACACTTCTCACTATATTTAGTTGGTCATAGATGACAATGATGCCAATGCGGCCTCCCAGAGTGTGAAAAGACTCCTAACCGTTACTTTGTCTAAAAGTTGACCGTACCAACATTTAAAAAAAGAAACTTTATTCCAAGGTAAGCTATTCCTTTTTTAAAAGAATGCTGATGTAAGGTCAAAAATGGCTATCTTGAGTACCATCCTAATGGATGCTTCTCCTGGAATATTAAATTAAATTGATGTGTGTCTCATTGACATGTTTGTTTGGGTTTTTTTTGTTGGTTTTTGGTGGGGGGCGAGGGGGCCTTTTTGTTTTTTTCCTAAGACACTTACATAAAATATAGTTGATTCTGTACGACTATGATGTTCACCTGACTGCCATTATGACACCCACACTGTCCAGCTAGGAAGTCACGTTATCTTGACTCCTCTTGCATGAATAATGACTGGGGCATGAAGTTTCTCCTAACACACTTATTATAGTATTTAATTGCATTTGAATAAAAAGTATGCATATATGTCAAACGAACATATGGACAAGGTAGTCGAAGATTTCTCGAAATAAGATATAATTAGCTTTGGAATTTTTCTTTTATCTTTTAACTAAACGTTATTTATAGTTTCGTTCCAATGAATAAGCAGATAACACTCTGACATTGACTCAGGTTATTAGCTACATTGGCTTGAGATAACAAATACTCTGCATTAGAACAAAGAAACATACATATCTGGAAATTCTATTCAGATAATGAGGCTGCAGTCTCTTCAAATGCCCATTACGTACAGGGAAAAAAAAATATTATAATTTTTATATGAATTTCCATGCAACACTCTGCGTAGCATGGTTAATAGATCAATATTTGAATTGTTTCTTCACTAGTCACTGAGCGATCTTATTAAGTTTGCATGGAAAAATAACACACACAAATTTTGTTTACTTTTTGTGCATTGCTCGAATAATACAGGTTTCTGTGTTTTATCAGGAATTTATAAACCGTTGTCATAAGATAGATTCGTCATTCATAAAGGATTTACCTGTCACATCAGTTTTTGATATCAGACCCTTGTACCTCCCTTCTCAGTTACGTTGATTGTGCATGAACTTCAATGAAACAAATATAACTCATTTGACAACTTCGTTATTAAGACACCCAGCGAATGAAGTGTCAACAAAACATACAAGTGGAGGAACTTCTTACAATAAAATCCTCTTTTTCGAAAAAGTCACATTTTAAGGGTGCAGTGACTGTCGTTAATATCAATCAATGTTGCTTTCAATCGTTAATGAAATGTTTTCAGGTCTTCAGGAATTCTATTTCGAGCACTGTCATTGAATTCTTTCCAACGATTCTATTTACGTGTGAAAATATATATTTTTTCAACAGGCATGTTTCGATATTTATGAAATGAATATACCAGGAAGTGATGATATACCACCCATGATATTCCTAAGCTCACCAGCATATCAACGCGTTGACTGCTAATAGATCGATATTTGAATTGTAAATGCTTCTCAAAGGATCATTTAACAAATTACATAATTACCCAACTCAATACAGTATTCATGTTATGATAGAGTTTGTATCCTGAGCTTCGTCTCATCTCTTGCTATGAGAAGAGATTACTCATAAGTTAAGAAATGTATTTGCCCATGGTAGGAGAGAGAGAGAAGAAGGAGTTCGGGCTCTCTTGACAAGGGTGTCACCCATAACGGTGTAAATACGGCTTCATCTTGGGGAATGAGGTACGGAATCGCTGTAAGGAAAAGACAGAGCTGTTCTGACTCGAGGAACGAACTTGTTATTGATATATATATATATATATATATATATATATATATATATATATATATATATAATACTACATTCTTTAGATGCACCAATATATCCTTTGTATTCAAAATATACGAAATCCGTATAAGATTACACTTTTCCTTCGAGCTTACCAACTTCATATATTTTTATAATTTCTGCCTTTTAGAATGTAATACAGATAGTTAAATCTCGATTAACTTCATGACAGCTAACGAGTATAAAATTCAATAGTTGCGATTAATGCAACAATCATTTTGAAGAAATGTATTTTACTAAATTCAATATAGAGTACTAATTTGGAAAAGGTTACTAAACCTTACTCATTATTACTTAAAGAATCTTGTATTGCCAACTTAAATCTAAACATGAAATTGGTAGCGAATTCATCTTATACAATAATACATACAACAAATACAATTAAACATTCCATTATAGTATAATATAAAATATAAAGAACTCACAAAAATGTTGGAAAAATATGAACATTACCGTTAAAATCTCAAAAATTAAAAAGTGACAATTCTTTAAAGAAGTTTGCGAACACAGACGATTCTTACCTGTAACGAAAGGACAGAGCTGTTCTGACTCGAGGAACGAAATATAAAATAGCATACAGTTGTATTACACAAATAGATAAAATTAATCTCAATATATTTTAGTGGAAAATTACTTTCAGTATAATTTAATGAACATCATGCGTCAAAACTTTCCTTTAGAAATCAAATTACGACTGATTGAGTGAGAAAATATCAAAAGGTACTTTTGAGTACCTTTCCCGGTCAATTTGATAACTTGCTTCAATATTCTTTTGTCAAATTCAAACATTTTACTTGCAACCAACAAGTTAACCAAAGGACAAAAGCTTACTGAGTTTGTTGGCCGCGTATGAAACACTACACTCAGCTATACCCGAGATGTGGCTGTGTGTTTAAATCACGAAACTTCCTGGTGGATGTTTTCTCACTCACTCAGTCGTAATTTGATTTCTAAAGGATCGTTCTGACCTTATGATGTTCATAGATTGACTAGAAATGACAGGCTGAAAATTTAAGACGTTCAGAAGGATGAGCACTGATTATAGAGACTGTTAATGTTTCTGGGACATATGTAAGAGTTAAACAATGTATAAACTTCTTATTCTTGTGTTCCTGGGATTAAAGACTCAAGGACAACAGGTAAAACTTAGAGAAAAATGTTGCTTTTTTGCACATGTCTAAAAGTAATGAATGTTGACACATTTTACGATAGCAATTTTGAACAGAGTAACAATTACACATCAGCTATGGAACGTTGTACAGGTTTGTAGCAAAGCGATGTTATTTTATTTTTTAGTTTCTTTTCTTTTTGACTTTATCACACAGTCGAGAAATAATAACAGCCCAGCGTAGACGCTCGAGCATAGGCGATTATTTGTTTATTTTGTATGTAAACCTATACCTAGTATTACATTTATGACTTGGTTTGTTGGTTTTAAAGACTCGTTTAGTTCTTTTTGGCTATATCATGTCCAGCAAATACGAGTTAATACCCTTTCCAAAAGACTCGCCGTGGCAACTTATAGGGGCTGACCTGAACAGGTATCGTATGAATATGACCTAAAACTTTAAAATGTGACCCTTGTTCTGATTTTCACGTTGTAAAACTTTAATCGAAGTTTGCATCATGCACCTTTTGTGCTGTATATGCTTCATTTGTTTTACAGCACACGATTCCAAAAAAACTATGTATTCGTATGACGCATAGGTACCAACCGGCTATTCATTTATGCACATTATTAGAACGGGCCTAGAATAACGCGCATGTGTGGTTTGGATTTTTAACATAGCTTTAATGCTTTCTCTGTCATATTGTTATGATGTCTGCAACGTGGCAATTTATAGTGATGTTTAGTATGTGGGCAGCATGCCGCAGACATGTAGCACGACGTCCCACCCAGTCACATTATTCTGACACCAGCCCGACCAATCCTAACACTAACTTCTTAATGCTGAGCGCCTAGCGAGGCAGCTGCTAGTACCATTTTTTAAGACTTTTGTATGATTAGACCGGGTTTCGAACCCGCTGCCTCTCACATCCGAGACAGACGCTCTAACTACAAGGCCACCGAAGCGGTCCCGGGTACCCAGTAGTTTTACAGTTTAACCTAAAAATAATCTAAAACGTTTATATAGAAAATACATTATTACTTTTCAAACTGTACTTCTGCTGATTTTAACCCTAATATACATGTTTCCATTATCCAAGCCAGTGTTGGTGGAGTTTTTTTGAGCCTCAAAAGTTGTGTTTTTTTGAGGTGGGGTGGTCATATAAATATGCCCCCCCCCAAAAAAAAAACCGACGTCTTCCAAAAAAGTTATCTTTACGTACAAGCATATACATATATAAACATGTACGTTTTCTTTAAAGCATTTAATCCACTTCGCATTTTCAAATATCATCACCATGCACACATTTGCAAACACTCACATAATCACAACCACATTGACATTAAATAAACACATACACACACGTTTCTGTCCTTAAATTCAAATGGATGGCAAAATATAGACTTAATTAGATCAACATGCGGTTTGAAGGTAATTTAAGTATCATTAGTGTTCAGCTTGATAGTCTCTAGGGACAGGATGGATCTGTTGTTAAAACTTCTCTGCTGGACTCTCTGAGCGGATCCTGATCAGAACCCAGCTTTTCTCGACGTCCATAATGTTAGCATTATCACAACTTTATCTGATGCAGCTTGACCACGAGATATGCTTGTCTCCATTGAAAATGAATAGCAGGTTTAGGACTGACCATTTCGTTGGAGGGGGTGGGGTGAAGGGGACATACATTTTTTAATGTTTAATAGAGGCTTAAAAATTACACTTACACTCTATAATCATAAAAATTGAGACAAAATATAGATATGCATAACAATATGTTCTTCGTTTCTAAATTAAAACTTTTGGCTACGAGACTAATGCATTCAGGTCAGATCTAGACAAGTTTCTCACTGTTTGTCTCAAAATTCTGACAACTATTGGACGATATGAATTGATCACAGGTCATTCCAACTTGCATATGTAAGAAATTAACATCATGGTAAGACACGCATATTATCGTATAGACCGGATAATTCGCGTATGCATACGATAATGGCAAACTGAGTCACACACAGACTCAGTGTGTGCAAATAACTTACATTAAAAGAAATTCAAAACACTGAAGTTTTCGATTTTGTACCCATTTAAATAATACTATAACGTTCTTTTGTTTTGACGACCTGATAAAATATACATTAAAATTTGCCAAGTTTATGAATTGTTGATTAATTCATCAGACTGAACTTTGAAGTTTAGTCAACCAAAATTTCGCCCGCAAAAGTATTAAAAACTTCAAATAAACAATGTTCCCACACAACCATGTACATTGTAATGTACTAAACACATGGAATGAAATGACGAATGTAAACAATATTAATCATCGCCATTGCGGTTAGATTTATTTTCGTCTCTAAACTGAGGAATAGTCGGCATCAACGAGGAGAGTGACATTCAGTAATTAATTTACCTGCAAACATAGATTATTTTGGCATGGACATAAATACATACAATCGGAATTTCTTCCTGCGTTAGTTCCATTTCAGAATCTAGAGATTGGCACTGTAGACAGATCCATTCAATATACAAAAACAGCACAGCGGTGAATGTGGTTTTGTAGATCTACAAATTAAGAAAAGGAAAATGTTGATAAGAAATATCGGAAATGTATAAATTTGGTGTGGAATTAACTTAAGTGTCCGACATCATCTCTTCCCAACTAATAAGCAGGATGAGACGCCCATAGTACATTTGAGGAGTAAGATCAAATTGTTGGCGAAATAATTTATATTTTTTACCTTTCCTATTTTAAATTAAGATTTAATCTGTGCTTATTTCGGTTCCAAAATACATTATATTTTCCCCTTTATTCTGATAGATTTGTGTCATATTATGAAAAATAGTGTCAAAGATGTGGTATGTACAATACATTCTTCTGTTGCTATTTCGGTTTTCAATTTTAAAGTATCAAATGGCTAATGAGTTCCTATTACTAACCATGCATTTTTCAAGGTACTGAGTGTAGTGTCGCATACACGGCCAACAAGCTCAGTAAGCTTTTGTCCTTTGGTTCACTTGTTGGTTGCAAGTAAATTTTGTTTGCATTTGACAAAAGAATATTGAAGCAAGTTATCAAACTGACGGGGAAAGGTACTCAAAAGGGAGAGACGGTAGTTTATAAAGGCTTAAAGGTTTAAATGGTTGTTTATAAAGGTTTAAATGTTTCACCCTACCAACGTGGAAATAAGAAATGACGCATAATGTGAAAGAAAACCGATAGTGTTGGAGAATGCTGAAGACAATGGCTAAGCATGTATAAGATTGCCGAGAGGTCGCGAAAAAGACAAACAAAAAATCACGCTTGATTGCTTCATGGAGTAGGCATGTGTTCTTTTTAATTAAAGCATAGTTTAACAAAGGGATAAATAATATAGACGAAACAAATCATTAAGCATAAATTAACGAATTATATGTAGTATAATAATGTGACTAAATCCAATATCTGTTTAATGAAAAAGGTAATACAAATTTGAAGTTTATTAAATGACAACACTTATTTGCTGGATTGATTTTATTAATAAAACACAATATGACGCATCATTGTTAGTATTTACAATTCTAGCAAAACAAAATTAAAAATAAACAAAATTATTTTAATTCTTCATCAATCTTCCTTGGTCGTTTTAAAAAAATTAATACGATATCTCAGTAACAATATCCTAAATCAGTAATAAATGGAGTCATCAATAAATATTCTCCCACACCCACGTCAGCTTGTATCCCCTTGCGACTTAAAAAACGAATTGTATCATGGAGAGAAATAAATATAAATCTTACTTAGTTCATTCACTGATTCATAATTTCTAATTTGAATGGCATATGTCCCTAACAGTGTCACTCTTCAAATCAAACGGACGTTCTGAATGTAAAAAGGTGATAAATAGGTGCAGTACATCATCTTGGTTTGGCCAATGAGAGGTCATTTTTCATTCAGCCAGTTGCAGATGCATATTAAGCGGGCGATATCATGGCCGCGTTGAGCAATAGCATAGGAAAATAGCCTTGCATTCTTCATGATATTAAGCCAAACTTTAGATAGGCATGCAAAGTCAAAATGCCTGAGCTAAAACATAGGCGCCAAATTTATTATGCTACTCGAAATGTAACTTGAACTATCACTGTTTATTTCTAAATAGGTTGCGTGAGAATGGAAAGAAGTGTCCTCCAGCAGCAGAGAGGGTGAACAGACGACTTAAGGGAATGGTCACCCTTGTGTTTAGACAAAAAAAAAATAGTGACCCTTCATAGAGGTCAATACCACGTCTACGATTATTGTTTGTCCCAAACAGAATTGTAGACAGGACCCTCTCTGCTGCTCAATAATCCTGGGAATCTTCATCTGAATCCTGGGAATCTTCATCTGAATCTTGGGAATCTTCATCTCAATCATGGGAATCTTTTGTTTTGTTCTTCAAGTACTATTCAAGTTCTGATGGTGGTTTTTCTATTTTTGGATTTATGTTCTTTCTTTTTCTGTAATATATCATCAAACTTCTGTATCGATCTCCACCGCAATTTTTGCAAATCTGATATAATCCTCTAACGCCGTTGTTACATCCAACACAACTTCGTGAACCAGCATGAGGATTTTTCTTTAAAATATAATTATGTTTTTTACAATATTCTCCACGACACCTTTTGTTGCATTTATCTGTTGTTCCTTGAATTAACCATGCACAGTTGTTCATTATATTAATGATATCTGTTTAATTAAATTTATTAATTTATCCAAATATTTTATCAAGACCCACGCGATATCTTGTTCTAGGATCATGTAAATTTAATGTTATAAATCCATGCGGAGTAGCTTGCGCTCGTGAAAAGAAATTTCTGAATTTAATTATATCCATGTCACCGCTGCACCAAGTTTGATGAATATTTCGCAGCGTGTGTGTGTCTACGCCATTAAACACAACTAAAATATTACAATTGTCCCTGATTATTTTTGGTATTTGTGTATATCGTTGAGTAACATAGATAACATCTGTATTTTTATGTCTGCCGCGAGAAAATATCCTGGCTGGATTTGATTGTTTATTTAGCATCACATCATCATACACAACTAAATTATTAATAAATCCGTCTAAAACATCAACGGACGGTGCTTCATCAATATCTGTTATAAACTCTATGACATCATTATCTTCGTCCAGTAATCTTGCATTTTCGTTAAAATCTTTTAATACTTCATAACATCGTTGATCATCAGCGGATGGTGCTACCAAATACAACTTATCCCATTTCAACCATCTCATTATCAGATTAAGTAATAACTGCGTCTTACCCGATCCAGATGGTCCTATGATAATCATTCTGATGGAATTCGGTAGCGCAGGATGATGCTTAACAGGTTCTCGCTGCCGAGTTGCTGAGAAATCAATTATATCCATATATATTATAACATGAATTTATATTGTTTACGCTGTAGAGTTAAAACTCCAACTACTGATTTAGCTACAGTTATAACAAAAAATAAAAAAAATAGCGTATGGTGGAAAATGTTCTGTGTGCGGTAGAAAGAAATTTTCGTTTTTACCTAATAAGCGCGGTGGTGATATTGCTAATTTGATGTCAAAGTTTCCAGGTACTCCATGGGCTAAATACCCAGGAGAAAAACATCTACCAGGATATAATTATTGCGGTCCTGGTACTCGACTCGATATCAGGCTCGATAATCAAGATCAACCAAAACCAGGCGAGGAACAAGTAAACGCTATTGATCGAGCTTGTCATATTCATGATGTAGCTTATAAAAGTAAAAATCTACAGGATAGGCATATTGCAGATGTGAAATTAAATCACGCGTTAAATTCCATAAAAAATAAAAATATCAGAGAATCATTAGCTAATTGGTTAGTAAGATCCGCGATGAAAGGTAAATTAGCGTTTGGGTCTGGTAATATATAATGGAATTAATTTATTATTCACCAAGAGGATATTGGAGAGGCAAAGCAGCAATTGGTAAACTTGCTCATGCAGCAGCGTTAAACATTCTACTGCTAAAGCGTGGTTATCCAAACAGGCAATATGGCAAATTTATCTACCACCACCGAAACGAATTCAGTACGCGTATTTCGATCTTAGTGTTACTAATGAAGTTCATCAAGCTGTTATTTTATTTTTACTACATGATACTGTGCGTGGAAAAACGTACAAGTACGCGTTAACTGTAATTGATGTTGCAAGTAGATATAAAGAGGCAGAGCCGCTATCAACGAAAACATCATCTGAAGTAGCCGATGCGTTTGAATGAATTTATCAACGAGGTGGTGGACCACAAAGTGGTCTACGATGGCCACAGCTGCTACAGGTTGATCCTGGTAAGGAATTTCTTGGTCCAGTATCATCGTTAATGAAACGACATAATACCAAAATATGACGAGGTCATACTGCAATTCACCGTGATCAGGCAATTGTTGAGCGATTTAATTGAACACTTGCTGAGCGGTTATTTTGATATCAATACGCGAGGGAATTTATTCAGGATACGAGATCTCGCGAATGGGTTGCAAGATTACCAAGCGTGATAGCTGCATTAAATAGCGAGATCACACGAACAACCAACATGAAACCAATTAGCGCAGTCACAAAAAAAAAATATACCAACACAACGAAAAGGTACTGAAAAACAAAAAATATTGGGTGATGTTACAGTTAGATATTTATATGAACCGGGTGAACTTGAAGGTGGTAGCGCGAGAGCGACTGATCCTATTTGGAGTGTTACCACACACAAAATATCCACCGTGACAAGATCGCCAGGTAGACCTGCAATCTACAGGCTAGATTCGGCTGCTCCTCAACGTGGATTTGTACGTGAGCAACTACAAATAATTCCCACGGATACACAATTACCACTGCGATCACTTAACTAGCACTGGTGCCAACACCCCGACGTCGATTACACTCAAGACAGGTCAACATGGTATTTTCTCGTGTATGACCGCGACTATTATCTTTTCTGTCTACGGTAAATTGTCTTGAATCATTACTCGAGTATCTCCACAGCATTATACAATTGCAACTTGCGCAATGATTATTCTGCTGCTGTTTTAGCTCAATAATAAATTTATCATCAAGATCAAAGTCGCGTTTATTTTTTTTATCAGATTCTTTGTATCCGATTAATTTTTTTCTTATTATATCATCATCAATGACGTCGAATTTTTACGATTTCAGGAATTATAATTCTCCGTAATTAAGATATATTTCTGACCCTCGATACCGGTAAATAGACTAAATTTAACCACTCGATGTGATCGTCTACAATCCAGACTCGTGTATCAGAAATAGTTAATCCCTGAGACGAGTGGATCGTCATAGCGTATCCCAACACCCATGGAGATTTGTCAGCGCGTAATGCATCTTCGACCACACTGATATCAACAGCGACAATATCATTTAATACGAGATTTTGATTCTCAGTCTGTCCTGGAATATCAACATTAATATTCTGTTTTCGTGCATCTGATGGTCTGTAACATAACGGTACGGGTAATTCTGAATATTTTTCTTTATGCAGCTGAAATAACTGCTGTTGTAAATCGTCTCTGATTATTTTTCTGCTTGCTACGATCAAATCGGTGGGTCTCCATAAATTTAAAAAATCACTCATTGAGGTCTCTGAGATTACTCCGCGTATTATTTCACACTGAATTTTGTTTGATTGTAATCTGATTATTTTTTTAAATTCCTTTAAATCTGCATCGAGAGCTCTATGATCATCATCTATTTCTTCGTAATAATCGACGAAATTTTTTAACCAATCATGTGGAGATGGTCCAACAAAAGGCGGCGGTTGACCATGATCGCCACACATTATTATAGCGGTATTTTTCGTCAACAACCAATCAAGAAACGTTTTTAATGTATCCAATGACACCGTACATATCTCGTCCCAAATAATTATTTTAGGTATATATTTTTCTCCCATTCGTTCAGGAGTCCATGTATCCACGCGCCACCGAAAGAAACTATGATACGTACACCATTGTACTTGTCGTTGTTTCATCTCCCGTGCAAATCTATGTGTGGGTGTCAGCACGATCATATCTGAATTTCTAAAAACATTAATCGCTCGAGTCGTCTTGCTGCATCCACCAGGTCCATTGAGATATACTGTCTTATATCTAGTTATTGGATAACTCAACGATGGCGCTTTGGACATTTCTGATATTTTATTACACTTACGATAAAAATGTCTCATCGGAACATCTGCTGATTCTGTATAATTGTGTAATATTTCCTTTTTTATTCTCCACGAACTCCATCGTTCATCATTACTTGTAAATTTCATAACAGACTCTAAATATTTACTCGAAATATAAAACGAATCTGTTGCGACTCTGACTGCGGTCTCAGGAAATCTATTAATCATCGATAATAAATTTATAGAAACATAATTAACATGGAAGATCTTAGATGAGTATACTGTGGGGATATATCATTTATGTAACTAACGATCGTACCCAATTTTGTTCCGTCGGATAAATAAACACTTTCTCGATTTACAAATATATTTCTCGCTGTTGTATCAGCGATTATAGAATCGTACTCGGCATCATCTAAAATTAATCGTGTGTGATGTCTTTTATGATCATATGCTCCACCTTGAGTAAATTTACCTATAATTTTTCTACCGAGATCTTTTGCGGTTTTACGTTTAATCTCGAGAATTTTAGGAGCTTCTTTGATAATATCATCTTCGGAAACATCAGGACATTTTTCCTTAAACTCGCTAATAACTTCATCAGCACTGATAGAATCTGACATGGGCAACCAAACTTCGGTCTGTGCATGATATGATATAATTGCCTCACTAACCACCAACGATGTCAGTACCGCACAATCTAGCATATATTGTAATAAAACTATAGGCGCCCAACGTTTTTCACAAAAATGTCTACCAAACCAAACATAACAAATCTTGTGAAGATTTTCCTTAAGCTCGAATGATTCAACACAAGCGAATCCAGTCAGATCAAAATCAGGTAATGGTCCATTAATTGCTACTCGCGTCATCTCGTTTGTAGGGTGACCGAATCTTTTAAAGTATACAGAACAATCTCCGTATCCTAGAAAACTTCCTGGATAACATGCAACCATATCAACCGAAATAACATCGTTGTAATTATATTTGGCATTCCACAATCCGCCGTGTCCGTATTCGACGCAACTTGCACGTACATCTTCAAGTAAATCAAATCGTGTTGGTTTCCATGAATTTCTTTCTCTAGCGAAATGAGCCGCAACAGATGGACGGTAAAGCAATTAGTTAGTAATTTGTCAGTATTTTCCGCGTGTTTGTACTTGGAAAACTTCTCCGCGAGATTTTTCATCTCGTCATGGAGAGATTCTGTTCGATATATTTCACCGTTTGGTCTAACAAACTGATCAAATTCACCTTCCTCATTACTTTTAAATAACCATACAGATACAGGATCGGTTTTACTTATTTCGTTGATAAAATCAAACATATCTGGGGGGTAAAATCTAATAGTTCGATCACGTGGAAATATTGTTACTGCGCTGGTCCATGCCTGCGCGTTATGATCAATAATATTTATTGAAGCTCCTTTCGATTTTTATTTCGATTCGTACAGTATTTCTCCCGTTATTGTCGCTTCGGTTATTGGAAATTTTAATATTTTTCCTAACTCAGCAACATCTTTTATTGTAGCACAGGTATCCTTAACTGAATCAGCCCACGAGTTTATTTTTTTACGTCTTAAATCAGTTAATCCATTTCCACGCATCGCGTTTGTAAAGTGTTCTATTACTCGCTCGGCTACACAATTTAACCTTGAAAATTTCATGGGTGTCAGTTTATCAACGTTGGGTTTTTTATTTATCTCATAGATTCCATAAATAACCGCTGTTACAGGATACGCTCGCTCATAATACGGTTTGTCAATACCCGTCAATAGACCCGGTCTGGAATATTTACTTAATATGGCAATTTTATTATTGCCAAGGACAGGATCATATTTGTCACGGATAATCCAACTACCTGTTTCTGTTAATACAATAAATTTTACTCTGAAGAAATATTTTTGATTGCCCTCATACTCAGCGATGTAGTTAATGATAGTTGCCGCTCGCTTGTCATTCATTGTGGCGTCCTTGACAGTATTGCGTATAATCTTGAACGTTGACCATGTATGAGATGCACCATCCGTATAAAATTCTTTCTTGGTGTCGTGAATTTTATTGATCAAACTTTTATTTTTCGGATCAACCAGATCTCGTACTGGCAAGTCTGGAGATAGTCTGTCGAGGTTGAATTTATATTTAACAGGCCTAGTTTGGGATAATCTCTCAAACTCATTCGTATAATTAACACAAATATTTAAATAAAGAAAATTATATATATATACAATGTCTCAATGCAGATGGCTCATGATCGGCTCAGTAAATCGATGCAACAAATCCTGCAGAAAGGAATTTTGTTGGATGCACTTACAAAGTATACGACGAGGAAGTCTAGGACCAATACCGTGTCTGCGATGTGGTATTGGAGTGCGAGGAAAACAGAATTATGTGGAAAGTGCGGTGGAAAACGGTTCAGAGAACTTAAAAGATATTATGACAAAAAATAATAATAGTGAAAACGCTATAATATCCGTGGAGGATTTTATATCAAGATTTCAGACAAACAATGATTTAAACAAATAATATTATTGCATATATGGAGCAAAATATATTTGTCCCACATCCCACAGTAACAAACTATGAATCAGATCGTAATGGCATGATCAGACACTGCAGGTTGAAAAGACCGGTTGGCGTTGTTTCTAAAACTGGCTATCTTAGATTTACAGTTGGGAAGAAAAGATATCTGTGTCATCGATTCACGTATGAGTGTTTCTTCGGAGTGATCAAAGATGATCTTGTTATTGATCATGTTGACGGGGATCCTCAGAACAACTCCTTATCCAACCTTCGTGTTGTCACACAAAGCGTGAACTCTGCATGTGGTAATACTGGAAGATGTAAAACAATCGGAAAGAGGGCGGTAAATTCCACAGATACAGAAACTGGCGAAGTAATTATATTTCGTTTGATATGTTCTGCTGCGATATACTTTAATATTAATCCACGTTCAGTGCAAAAAGTATCAGAAAATATATATAAAACCGCTTTCTCAAAAAATATTAGCAGAAAATCACCTTTCAGTATTGTTAACTATCATCACCACCTCGAATTATATTTATTTTTGGGGGGTCAGAAATTGTCATTATTATACTACTTATTTTTTGACACCTGAAAGGGAGGTAATTTATGGTCATGATCATATAGAACATCCAAGGTCTGTGATGCCTGGTGGACAAGTTGAACAGTATGCATTACAGAAAGGATTTATGATTTCTAACTTACAAAAATATACAGTTCGTGTATTTTTCTGCCCTATTCGTGAAACATTTAGAACAGCGCAACACATAAACAGCATATACATTACATCTAACCTACAGAAAACCGACATGTATATTCCAGCCTACTGAGTGCAGAATCCAGCGTCTAGTCTGTATCGTGTGGCGGGTTAATTTTAGATCCAATGTACAGCATGTACTGACTCGATTACACAAATAGGTCCATGATAGTGTTTGGAATTAAAAATCAGTTGCATTTTCCTTGTTCAGTGCAGAAATATAATGCGAGATTGTGTATGTATGTGTGATTATTTATTTATCGAGTAAACTCCCTTTGACCAGTCATAGAGAGGATGGAAAAATCTGGCAATTAGATGATCTAGACCGGATGTTCTATCATAGGTGGCGTGGTATAGTAAAAAGGAAATTCCTTAATTTAGCTTTGTTTGGTGAAAATATATCATATAAACGTATTTCTTGAATTCAGAATTGTATTTTGAGTAAATATATTCGAAATTAGTTCCTTTTCAATGATTATTAGCTATATATTAACTTTCGAAACATATGTTTGTGACAAGATTTGATAGCTCAATCGGTATCGTATTGGACTGTGACGCGCGCGGTCCAGGATCGAATCCCCATGGCTGACAACATGTCGGTGGTTTGCGCATCATTGCGATTTTTATAATAATTTGGGGCTCCGCCAAATCCCCCCGCTCAGCAAAACTCAACCACCATATCAACCGGTGGTTGATACATATTTTCGTATCACCCACGGGCTTGATTATTGTGGGTGGGTTTTTGCTGAGCGTATGTCCTTCATTCATTATATCTTTGTACTGTCCTTCATTCATCGTACATACCCATTTCATTGTATATATTCATTTCATACTTAATGAACTTGCTAAAAAACTCGAATAGAAGTTCATTTCATAATATATGTTTGTGCCGTCATTCATTCATTGTATATATCCATAATCTGAGCTCGCTAAAGACTCGATAGGGGCTCTTCATTCATTGTATATATCCATTTCATTGTATATATCCATTTCATTGTATATCTTCACGAAACACGCCCTCTTGGGCCTCTAGACCGTTGTTTGACAGGTTAGGGGCCCTCATAGGGGGGTAGTGTTTCGTGTACCTGTGCCGTCCTTGAAAAATCCCGACGAACTCGCTAAAGACTTGATAGGGGTTCTAGGGATAATTTTTTTTTATTTTAAAGATTTATATATTATATAATGAACCATGAAAATATCAAAAGCATTATTTCTGCTATTAAAAAACTAGAAGAAAACGGAATTAATATATCTGATGAACTAAATCCTGAAAAAATAATATCTGATTTTGAAACGTTAGAATAACTTAAAAATGAAAATAAGTATGTTCTATCATCTCAATATAAGTTCATAAAGCGGATTCAGGCAGCTATGTTGCAGTCACTGGCTATGGTGAACGATGATCAAGTAAATGAATTTATTCCTCTTTCTGTTGCAGTGGAAAAGATCAGGTCGGGATTATCCAGCGAATACGAAACAAAAAAAGCAATCAATACCCCCATAAGATACTTAAGAAAAATTATGTCAGCGGGTAACGACCAAAGCAACCCTGAGTAGTAATATAATTTCCCTCACTGTATATCACATCAGAATTAATTTACATAAAAAAATAAAATATTTCAGAATAATAATAAAATATTTTTTGGAAAACTGATTAATTTGTATACTTTTAAGTACCAACCACCCCATCAAAATTACAAAACTGATTGATTTGTATACTTTTAAGTGGCAATCACCCCATCAGAATTAGCACACTGATTGATTTGCATACTTTTAAGTACCAATTACCCCTTCAGATTGATTCACAAAAAAAATAAAATATTTCAAAATAATAATAAAAATATTTCAGAATAATAGTACAATATTTTTTTGTAGTATTTTTTGGAAAACTGATTAATTTGTATAATTTTCAGTACCAATTACCCCATCAGAATTAGCAAACTGATTGATTTGTATAATTTTCAGTACCAATTACCCCATCAGAATTAGCAAACTGATTGATTTGTGTAATTTTCAGTACCAACCCACCCCCCATCAGATTGATTCATTTCAGAATTATTTCAGATTGTACAAAATTGATTAATTTGTGTAATTTATCCCATCAGTGATTATATTTATTTATTCTGAAATATTATTTTTTAAGTTGATCGAGTTTAATACAGGAGTGTGTATAATTTAGAATCTGATCTCTGTTACAGATGTTCTCGATAATATGTTCTCGGCGGAGTTCATCTAACTGTTCTTGTGTTAATAAGAAATCCTCGCTTCCGTATTCATCAATAACTAAATTAACGCTAAATTGCTCTGTGTCTTGTGAAAACACTGTTTTGATGGCGTATTCAAGTGCTTCTTTGTCATGTATGAAAACAATCACGTGCTGGTACATATGACATTTACTGGATTAATTAAGATTTCACATACAGATTTATCACAAGCTCTTCTCCACGCATGTCAATTAAGCGATTAAGGTGGTCTGTGAGCTTAAAATTTATTCGTGTTAACATATTATTGTGACACCGCAGATACACAGGATTAGTTGGTTCTTGTACGATTAAACTTTCAGGGGGGACTTGTGGTGTAAATGTATATAAAATATATCCTTGTTGAGCCTGATTTGATTTTCCGAGGTCTATTTGATAGCTGCCATCGACGACGTCACAAACCAGATTGACCACAATCGTGCTGGTTATATTAACGATTCCCGGAGAAACGTGCCTGCCGCCGCCATGTCGATCATTATTATGTCTCAGAACAGTTGGAGGTGGTGTTAGTTTTTTCCACGCATCGAGTATTTTAGGAAAATATTCATCAATGACATCATTGACAGATTTTCTCCGAGCGTCCGGGTCATAATCGGGAAATTTGAACGTCGGTATATCAGATTCCTTGATTTTATATTTATCAATTAAAAACTTTTTTGCAGCGTGAGATGATTTTAAAGTTAGATCTATAATTTTGTTGTGATTGCGTTCTATAGCTTCTGCGATATAATTCAGAATTTCTATTTGTTTGATAATTTCCCCTCGTGTCTCGTGGGATGTTATATCGAAAAGATACTCAGTGAGGCGTTCACGTAGTTTGTTTAGTTGATCTTTATGATCAAGATTGGAACTGTCAATAGTTCTTTTAATTTCGTGTTCATGAATATGGCCAGGGGTTTTATCTTCTGGTAAAGTTGAAAATATGTCACCACCATAACCAATTAAATCATCCAAACTAGCATCCCAAGTTCGAGGTCCACACCACCACCACCAAAGATCTGTCATTGTAACTTCGTGACAAGAGCTACTTGTTGACGTAAAATCAGATTTTTTCGGTTCTGGTGGTCCTTCATACACCGGGGGAACATCCGGCCAACCTAGTACGGATCTTATCGTGGATTGATAGATATCAACGGCATAATCAGGAGAATGTATCTCAACCGTCGAGGACAGCGTCGGTTCATGAACGTTAATTGATATTTTTGCTTCTTTTCCGGTTATTGATTTTATTCTACGTTGAAATTCCTCATTGATTTGTTCGATCTCATAACTACCAGTGGGTATTCCAACATCTATCCAGTCAGGAGTACCATCTGGTTTGTTCTTGTTAGCAAATACAAGCAAATTATTTGCTGGTGTACCATTAAATGATTTTGATCTGATATTTGGCCAGCTGTAATATACCCGTAATTGAGCTAATGCTATTTCTTTTACTGGAATTGCAGTAGGAAAGTTAATACTAAATTCAGGATTAGTTGAACTTACCGAGATCATCGTTATCTTTGACGGAGTTGTATTAGTCACGATCTGCTGGAGTAATTCTGTCATTATTAGTATTTATGTCTTTAATACCGATACATTCGTCGTATATTTTAGTCATCATTGAAAACTCGACATCAGATATAATTCCATCACTGAGACCCGCTGATAACAACGAGGATAACTTCGAGTATGCGACCGTCGCTGTATGCAATCTTATCATGTAATCGGATAATTTTTCATTCATGCAGGTGCATATTTTTTTTTGTGATGATATTAAGCACACCTGCAATCGTTGTTGCTGCTGAATTACAAATAGTTACGGCTGCTGGTGCCATCATTGTCACCGCTGATAATATAACACCGGTTCCAGTAACAACAGTGGATACTGAATAAACAATCACGTCCACGATAACTAATCGTCGTCGATATTTATTTACTTTTACTGTATATTGTTCGACTTGATCTTTTAGCGCCGCCTGCCATTCACGCGCTTGATTGTATCTGTATTGTGCGCCCTCCATATATTTTTATGCAGTAACCAATTGAGGTGTTTCAGCTACAAATTCCAAACACTACCAGTAAGATGTTGAGGTTAATTTCTTATCATCTGCTTCCAGGATAAAAATTTCTTCGGTTCCGCTATTTAATATAACAGATACAACTCCGGAAAACCTATCCGTTGAATGACGCCATGGATACGTTGTAAATATCTCAAATCGCGCAGCACTGAACACAGACAACCTGTACACGCCAGTGACTGTTGCGGTATATTTGATGGTTTTATTTTGCTGCGACCATGTTGCGAATCCCGATGATACAGTGCATACGATGTTTGTGATATGCCCAGGAGTTATTCCGCCTGGAATTTTAATCAAATTGGTTTTATTAACGATATCAGGAATCCCCGCTACGACGTTTTGCTGTGTTTGTTTGATCGTGTCTGGGTTACTTTTGAGATCAGCGAGTTTTATGTCAACGACAAACGGAGTGCCGAAGAATTCTTCTGCGGTTCTTTGATGGTTTCTTGCAAAAGCGCCCACGTGAACGTCATACTCGGCCCGCAACGTGGATAATTTACCATCTACGGTGTCGACGTATTGTTTTTTGTTGCTGCACCTTCGTCGGATGTTGGATCTCTTAAAACTACTATTTTATTTCCGTTCATGCTGAGTTCACCCGTTATTGTGTCACCGGTATTTTTCACGCGATTAGCAACGCTTCTTGCAATTTCATCTCTAATTGTTGTAAACGATATACTTGAATCTTTGATTCTACCACCGTCAGTAAACACAGGAATATTATCCGTAACTGCACCGAGTACTCGTCGAACTATATCATTCCATCTGATATTGCTCGTTTTTAGTTTACCATATCGATCTTGAAAAATAACGACCTCATCTGGATCAACTCCAGCAAGATTCATGATATCAGCAAGCTCATCTTTGGTCGCATACTTCGACGGATCAACATCGCCGGATTTTCTCTTAACGCGGGAAGATCTTCTTCCGTAAATATCAAATATTATATAAGATCATTCGGATCCAAGATCTATTTAAAACGCTTTACGCGCAACGAATCGGTTGCTTGTATAATCATGCACAACTTTATGTGGCGGTTTGGATGATTTTGATATAGCGTCGAGTACATTAATTACCTCACGGCCGCATATTGGCGGATCTGTCATTGTTTGTGTGGGTAGCGTTGAATACCAAACTTTACAACCAGAAGTTCTTGCGTGAAGTGGTGCGACATACTTGATAAATTCAGCAGGTGGAGCTAACCCGTACGAATCAAAATAAACGATTCCACGTGGATCAACCGCGTATGATACCCAATGAGTACCGGGTCCGGAACGTTCGTCGAGATTAATAATACCTGTTTCGAGTTTGTTTGGTTGTTTTGGTAATTGATCTCGCATAAAAACACCTCTAAAGGCTTTTATTTTTAATCGTTTATCAGCATGAAGTAAATCACAATTTGATGCTGGAACATCTAACGTGGGAGCCTTAGACCTTTTCCCCAGCGAGATCCCGGTAATCTTAGACCGCGTCCCTTTTTTTGTACCCATTTCCTGTTGCTTTCTTTAGAGCCATTCCAGCAGCTGTTCCAACAGCACCTGACGCGGCTGCCGTTGCTACGGCTGGAGCGGCAGCAGCTATTAACGCTGGAATAGCCGCAAGAAGTGGAAATATACCACCTATTTTAACCATGTCTTTGATGGCGCTCGGAGAAAGACGTAATTGAACTCCAGTTTTTGATTCTAGGGCTTTATTGAAATGTTTAATCTGATTATTTGTCAACGATAATTTGTTTGGACCACCACCCATCTGATCTCGTTTTAGCGATATTTTAGTTCCGCATTTGCTGGTGGTTTTTGATTGAAGCTTTTTGACCTGACCGGGAGTCAGAGTAACATTAACATGACTATACGACATTTTTATATAAATAATATTTTTCTGAATAATTAAAGATTTTCCACTGGTGCATCAACGACTCTCATTCGACCACTACCACCTTCAAGTAACATGGCTTTATCGCTGAGTATGACCGCGATTGCTCTATAATTAGCACCACCTGTATTCAATGTTGCTTTAAGATGTATATCAACAACAGATTGTTTTGATAGATCAAGATGTTCCAGTGGAAAAATAATAATAAATAATAAATCGGATACAAAGCTCTGAAATCATATTGTGATATTTGCAAACCGGTATCAACATTTTGATCACGTCCCATGAATGACATTAAACGATGATATGCACGTCCTATACGATTCTGTTCATAATTTAGTTGTATATTTTCTGTTGGTTCTTGTTGTCCGTTTATCCGTAAAGAAATATCTGTGATACCTAGTTTATCAAATATCATATGAGAGTGAACTTGTGAGCCTAATCGATTAGTTTCCTGAAACGCAACAAAAATATGTCGCGGTGCAGAAACACCCTGTTGTGATGCTATATGCCATGTAAACTGACCGTTAACGTTAGTTTGCATACTATCTGTGTTTGTTGTTAGCCATGACAACAAGGATTTACCACCAGTGTCCATGAAAGAAATTAATTTTTGTTCTACTGCGATCGTTGGAGTCATTACCGGCATCCATAGTGAAAGTTTAGACAATATTACGTTACCAGCATCACCAACAGGTCTCCACAGAGCATCGTTATCATCACCTTTTCGCACAAGAACAACCGTGTGTCTAGCTCCAAAAATAACTTTTCTAAAATTTCTACAAAATCCAAATATATGCGATAGTGGAATTGCACATGAAAATCTTCTATTGTCTCCTAGTAACATATTTTTACGTGCTGCAAATCCCAAGTTGAAATTTTCGCTAGAACTATGAACCACTGGCCACACATCAGCATCAGCGTTATTGGCAAAATTTCTTGGTCGTCTTATATTATATGGATCGCTTTCAGGGTGATTGGACTTATCTTTCACAAACATCATTGTAGGACCTGCTGATCTTGTATAATCATCAGAATATCTTGCTAATCCTATTATTGTTGTAGCAACGTCTACATCTTTCTGAATCGATTCAATATTTGTTCCATCGATCATATAAGTGGCGCTATCAAACAACGCCATAATCCCATTGTTGACAAAACCAACTTTTACTGCACCTCCGTAATTAGTATCATCCGTTTTTATAATTGTACCTTCTACCTCAAGAAAAGCCTCAGCGGGTAAAAAGTATCTACTTGTATCATGAACTTGCAGTTCAATTCTTCCACGTTGATCTGGTATTCGTACCTCATAAGAATAAAACTGATAATCACGTACCGATTCATCTTTAAGGACAGGTGCCTCCATATCGAATGCTTCATCGGATTCACGTTTAAACATTTTATTATAATTATTTTCGTCTTACACGAAAACCGGGTTTGGAAACTCCACTTCCTGATATCATGCCTGAAATATTATTTCCTGATTCACTGAGTCTTTGATCTGCTATCAAATTTGATGTTATATTTCTTTCTGCCTCTTTAGATAATTCCGCTAGGTTTTAATTTGCAGCCTGATTTATTATTTTACTTACGTCTGCGGGCATAATTTCAGTACTTGCCAGTTTCACTGGTGGTTGTTGTTTTCGTCGCAATAATGGTGCTAGTCTTTCTTTGATTACCGAAAACGCCTTACCAGCAACATTGACAATTGCTCCAGGAGCTTTTTCACGAACAATATCGATAGCTTTCATCGATATTTGTTTTGCAACGGGTGCTGCTTTTGGAGCTATCCTTGTGAATAATCCCCGCACAACATCACCAAGTCCATCTCCGTAAGTAGCTCTGTAGATTGGTAATCGTGAGTTTACCGCTCTGACCTGTAGAGGTTTACGATGATTATTATGTATGATCATCTTTTTTAATTTACCATTTATTTAACAACTAGTCATCAACAAGTTCATCGATAAGTTCTCGGTAAACTCCGATATCCATGATACCACCTTAAAATAATCGCCGACAAATATCAGCTGCTTCATTAATTATTTCTGGTGAATTATTTCCGGCACGTTTTCCTCCTATGAGAACTTCTAACCGTGACACATCATTAATGATATTATCAGGACATAAATCAGATCCTGTTTTAGGTTAATCTTGAGGTGTTTTAAATACTGGTGGTTGCTTTACCGGAGAAAGTACTTCAGTGGTGACCGGGGATATGTCAGGTGAGTCACTTCTTCGAAATCCATGTGGTGAATCTATCATTGTCGGCGCAGAAATTTTTTTACGTTGTAAAGGTGGAGGAAGTTGATACTGGGAGAGTTGTTCTTGTTGTTTCAGTCTCTCTCCATGAAGTCTTTTTACTTCTTCTTTAATAATTTTGTATTCTTGACCTTTAGCTTGTTTTTTGTTGTAATATACGCGATATATATATTTAATAAGATCTTCATCATTTATTTTTTCATAACGGGATTTTAAAATACTAGATTTATTAAATAGTATATTTAATATTGCTTCGGGTAATTGTTCTTCTTTAGCATTTCTAATTTCTTCAACAACCCCTTCTTTGAATTTTGCAATAAATTTTACGTTTTTTTCTACTAGTTCGGGTTCAGGTGCATGTTCTGTTTGCACGTCGGCGACTTCAGTACGAAGTTTTCCAATACTTTCAAGTATTTCCTCACCAACAGGTGGAGGTTGAGCCGCAGCTATTTCCCTGGCTATGCCAGGTGGAAGATCTCGTAAAATCTTCTTTGTTTGTTTAGTTCTTCTTGCTATTTTTTCAGTTTGTTCTGCTCTTTGTTTTGATACCGGAAGAAGATCTTCTTTGATGACAGCTGTAACTTGTTCAGTAGCTGCAGTGACGGGTTTAAACAGTTTTTTAGTTTCTCGTACTCAACTTGTGCTTCTTGCTGCGCTTGTAGATTTTTCCTAAATGAGTCTCTGACAGGAAGAAATTTTTTAATTGTTTCTAATCGTTCTCGTGCTATTCTTGCAGTATGAGATTCTGGATATACCATTATTTTTAATATAACAATTTTTTAATTAATATAGCAGCAGAGAGGGTCCTGTCTACAATTCTGTTTGGGACAAACAATAATCGTAGACGTGGTATTGACCTCTATGAAGGCTCACTATCTTTTTTTTGTCTAAACACAAGGGTGACCATTCCCTTAAGTGGTCTGTTCACCCTCTCTGCTGCTCCTCCATTGTTGTTGTGTTTTGTTTAGTGTATTCATGACTGATAGGTAGACCAACCAGTAAATCAAGCTTTTCTTTTCTTACAATACTGGTAGCGCAGACTGACAGGGAGAGGCAGTATTTCATAATAGCTCTTTCCGCAGAAAATTTTCGTACTAGTGGTCGCTCTCTGGTAATTAATAAATTTATTTCGAGTGACCTTTGTATGCATATAGTAAGTAAAATCCCACTTCTTTATTACCCATAGCATTCAATCCTCCAGAACACTTTTTTATTTGTAATATCTGTCAGGACATAGCACCCGTTTTATCCATCGGCTCTTTACATTTTTTAAATTGTTCATGTATGCGTAGAAGGTAACATTATCACAAAATAAGAGTAACACGTAGAGTTTCTAGTAATATCCTCGCGAGACGGTCTCCACGTTCTACTTGTGCCTTCGGAAGATGCTGCCTTCTGCGCTTGCACGAGCAGTTTATAAAACGGGACACAGTAGGAACCGAATTTTTTGCTTGTTTTTGCTTTTCATACGCGATTAAATATTATGGGGTCATGGCCATTGAAATAGGGTAGGTCTGGTTATTGAGAGCACATGTTTGTTGTTGCTAGAGCAGTCTAATGCACATGATTAACAGCAAGGATGCAGACTCACTCGGGTGACAGAAAATTCCATTGGATAGTGAAGATCTATCAGAATATGACATGAACACATTCTCAAGCAACATTGGTCATGCATAAGTTAAATAATGCAAAGAACAATTGAATTTCAAGTTGAATATAATACCAGAAACATTACATTAAAAATGATGAACAAATTACATTTTTAAGGTAATACAATTTATTTGACTGATTCAAGCCATTTACAGTTCAAATGAGTATGTGTTAATTCATGGACCGAGACCGCTCCGGTGGCCTAATGGTTAGAGCGTCCACCACGGATGCGGTAGGTCGTGGGTTCGATCCCCAGCTGAGTCATACCAAAGACTTACAAAAATGGTACTAACAGCTGCCTCGCTTGGCGCTCAGCATTAAGAAGTTAGTGTTAGGACGGGTAGGCCTGGTGTCAGGATAATATGACTGGGTGGGACATCATGCTACATGTCTGCGGCATGATGCCCCAGTACTAGACATCACTATAAACTGCCACACTGCAGACATCGTAGCGATATGACTGATTTTTTTTAAAAAGCTATGTCCAAAATCCAACACACACACACACACACACACACACACATACACACACACACACACATACAAACATGGACCCAGTTTATTTCTTACTCAACAAAATACGTTGGTAATTTGATAATTTTCCCACTGTTTGGAATTTCCTCCACTAAGCAAAAAAGTTGAAAGTACTCAATATTGTGAAAATTGTCTGGTTCCTTTTTTTAAACATGATATGGTGACATCAGAAAAAATGCTATTTTCTATGAACTTCATAGCGCAAAAATAAAATAGCTTATATTTTTCTTCTGATGTTAATTAAAAATATATTCCAAAATCTTGATAAATATACATGCGGATAAATGTATAATAATATAATAAACATTATTTACCATGAAAATAGGAGGGCCGAATCATTTACTAACTTCATGATTTTTTTTACATGACATCAATAAATCTTGGTTACATAAGCTGAAGCAGTCCAATATTGACTGTTTTGAGAACAAAGACATTTAACTACCTAGTTGATTTTGTTTGCTAAGTTTAGAGTAGGGAAATTCGGAATAAAGGAAATGTACAAATTACTCGCATATTTGATTTGCATACCTTTATTTGGCAAGCGGGAAGATTGATCTGATAAATTGTAAGCACGGACGGCACCGGTTGTGGGAGTGGTGGATGGCGTCTGTTGTGGGAGTGGTGGATGGCGTCTGTTGTGGGAGTGGTGGATGGCGTCTGGGGCAATTGGTATAGGCAAAGAGAGCAAAATTGGTCATGTATAGGTTAAATAATGCAAAGAACAATTGAATTTCAAGTTGAAGATAATGCCAGGAATATTACGTTAAAAATGATGAACAAATTACATTTTAAAGGTAATACAATTTATTTGTCTGATTTAAGCCATTTACAGTTCAATGTTTGTGTTAATTCATGGACCCAGACCGCTCTGGCGACCTAGTGGTTAGAGCGTCCGCCTCGGATGCGGGAGGTCGTGGAAGCCACTTTTTATAGCTGAAATTTTCAGAGTATTTCGCCTAGTGGCTAAAGCGTCCGCCTCGGATGCGCGAGGTCGTGGGTTCGATCCCCGGCAGAGTCATACCAAAGACTTACAAAAATGGTACTAACAGCTGCCTCGCTTGGCGCTCAACATTAAGAAGTTAGTGTTAGGATTGGTCGGCCTGGTGTCAGGATAATGTGACTGGGTGGGACATCATGCTACATGTCTGCGGCATGATGCCCCAGTGCTAGACATCACTATAAACTACCACATTGCAGACATCGTATCGATATGACTGAAACATTGTTAAAACTACGTTAAAAATCCAAAACACAACACATCACTTGAGAGTATTTCACCTTACCTTAGTCTAATGGGAATAAAGCTTATATTTAGATGGGGGTGGGGGATAGAGGTTGCAGTTGTAATAAAAAATGTTCACTGTAGCGAAGTGTGCGTGCCACAACAGAACAATGCCCCCGGCACCTTGAACCCTTGAGCTGCCACTGTGTTTAACAAATACATCGATTATGGACCCAGCTTTATGCATAGCAATATGTTGACAGCGATAATGAGGCCAAACATACACAAATGTTTCCTATTACACTGGTTTTAAAATTAGGGTAGGCAGTTCGTTTTTAATTTTAAAATCTGTTTATTTAATGTGATTTTTTAAAAAATATTTATTAAAAAAAATTGTTTTGTTTTATTTTTTATACCAATCGGGGAAAATAGTGCTAGTGTCGGCAGTGAAAAGCAGTAATATGCATAGATTTAATCTAGGCAAATCAGTTATTATAATAAACGTTTGTCTTTTGAGATGTTTATCTTATGGCTATGTAATCAGTGGCAGCATTTTCTCTAAATCTTGAATGCATCTGCAAAACTGCTATACTTTTATGCAACAAAAAATATCATAACATAAAAAATTGTGTATCATTAATTAATATTAAAATTGTATTCTAAGACTTATAGGATCAGAGTTTCATCTTTAAAAATAATGGTAACTTTCTTCTTTTTTGATACAATAATATGCATATTGTATGTGATAATCAACAGTTATATAACTCATCTTTTGCACAGCGGTAGAGCTGTGAAGGCGGACAATGTATGTATCTCTATTCTCCTAACTCATACTTGCAATCTTCTGAGAAGGTTTGGGGGTTGGGGGTTGGAGACTCAAATAGTGTGTTTTGAGGTCTCAAGGTGGATCATTGCACTTGAACTAAAAAACGACATCCAGTTGAGAGTAAGGTAACGTTTGACCACCCATTCACATTATCCTGACACCAGACCGACCAGTCCTAACGCTAATCTCTTAATGCTGAGCGTCAAGTTTGGCAGTGGTTAATACCACTATTATGTCTTTGATATGACTCGGCTGGGGTTTGAACCTGCGACCTTCATCATCCGAGGCGGACGGCTTTAACAACGTAGGCCACCGATGCACCTATAACAACTATTGATAGTCAAAGTTTAATATCTAAATTAGATTAGTTTATTTCTACCCTTTCCTATTCTTTGTGATGTTTCAGATTTAATTTTCTTTCTTTTGCAGGTTACGTTGACATGTCCAGATAGTAAGTACTCAGTTATTACTTGTTTTTTTTTATATTCATTCCATAATGTTCAACACATCATGCTTTTTGTCTGTTACCAAATTTGTTTCTGCATGATTAGCTCTCCATAATATACAGTTACCATACCTTTATGGATGGCTTGTACTTGGGGTAAAAAAGAACCATGCGGAAGAAAAATGATTTCTGCAGAATAATTCGAGTTCATCACCATATAAAAGTTCCCCATCTTTGCAGATGGCTGACTTCAAAAGTAAGAATAAAACCCTTTGATTATAGGGTACAACTTTCAAATATCAAGGTCACTATGACTAAAGGAATATAAATTGTCTCCACACAATAATTTGAATTCCTAATCACCTGCAGGTACCCATTGTTTGGGGTAGGTCACACTTGGTATAAGGAAAATAGCCTGTTGCTTTTGGGGTAAAGAGTGCTAAGGCCAAGGTAACTACAGCCATATGAAGAAAATAACTAGTTTCTGTACACACACAAAAAAATTGTTTCACATCACAAACCTGCAGAGTTGCAGTAGGTTAGTTAGTATTTAGCTTTCGTTTCCTTGGCCTGGTATAGTCAATAATATGTTAAAAGTGCAGCTAAAACTTACCAATAGAAAACTCCAAACTTTGTTGATGTCTTGCACTAGTAGTAGTTAGGAAAGAAAGTTGATTTTAGAGTCAAAGTCAGAAATCAAGATCATTGTTATTACAAAAGAGTTGTCCTAAACAAAATAGTTGAGTTCTTGACCATTTATCTTCACTAAAGCTTGCACTTTGGGTAAGAAAGAAGCCTATTGATTTTGGAATCAAAAGGTCAAAGATCACGGACACTGATAAAAAGAAGCAAAGTGTTTTTTGCATAATAAGTTATGCCTGGACTACTTATTTGACCAAAGTTGCCAGAAGGCTTGCACTTAAGGTATGGAATAGGGCTGTTGATTTCAGAGTCTAAATGCCACAAGGCAAGGTATTTTGGCTCTAAGAAAAATAAGGTTTTGCAGAAGTTTTATTCTGGAGTAAGTTCCTTGGCCAAACTTTGTGAAAGGCTTGAGCATAGGGCAGTAAAGAAACCTACAGACCTAGGATTAAAAGGCTTGGAGAATATGGTCTAATGATTAATGATGGTTTCTGCACATGAAGTTCAGTTGATTCAACAGCAGGCCTTGATCCAAGTCATTCTGACTTGTTGTTCAATATTTACCTCATTGAGACTTGTTGGTCAATATTCACCTCATGAAGAATTGTTGGTCAGTATACACCTTGTTGAGGCTTGTTTGTCAATATTCATTAGATTCAACCGTATCCTACAAGTGCTTACACTACACAGATAACTGTTAAACATGGGGTGGACATATAAAGTGCTTTTCGTGGTACTCTCGATTTAGGTAGAGTAATCTCCCTTCAGCATAGACCCTGCTCAGATGTTGTATCAAGTATTGGCAGTTCAGGATGCTGATGTTTCTCTAACGATCTAGGAATTTTTTAAAATGACCTGCAGTGGTCAAAACTGTCTTGTATCCCAAATTTTTACATGGTTCATACAACCTTGAAAAGGTCCTTAATTTTGAAGTGTGCAATGAAACGTTGATTTTCTTCACAAAAAGTACTTTAATTTCTTGACAAATTCCATGCATTTTTCCTCAGATTCCTTTAATTTATGTTTGAGAGTGCAAAACATTAAAATGGAATAAAATATATTACTTTTTAAATTTGTGTGTGTGATGTGTGATTTGGATTTTTAACGTATCTTGAACAATTTTTCAGTCATATCGCTATGATGTCTGCAGTGTGACAGTTTATAGTGGTGTCTAGCACTGGGGTATCATGCCACAGACATGTAGCATGATGTCCCACCTAGTAACATTATACATATTTTCCAGAAGCACTGAATAGATAAATACATAAAATTGGTTAAAATTGGGTGGATTAAATGACATGGCATGGGTATCTACTAAATGGTAGTAATATTTATTATCTACATATTTCCCCAAAATACTGAATAGATAAATACATATAATTGGTTAAAACTGGGTTGATTAAATGACATGACATGGGTATTTACCAGATGGTAGTAATATTTGTTGCATCAGGGGCATACTAATGATGTTTTCTCTTCTGCTTATGTATCTATTTATGAAGTGAGAAACAAAGAAACATTTTGAGAAATTTCATTTTCCATAAAAGATATTGCTTGAAAAGTTCTTGAAAAACAGATATCTGGGATTCTATAAGCTCTTTTTAGAAATTTCAGATTACCAAGTTTTAGTCATCATTACCAGGTTATGACATTCATATACTTCAGTGTAAGAAATGTACTTTGACAATATACATGTACTGTTGTGGGGACTTGTTTGAATAAAAGTTAAAAAATGTCATCAAAGTGTTCAGTATATTAATTTCAAGATAAAATATTTACACCCTTAACAAGTAGCTCAGTGACTGACCATCCTTGGTGCTTGAATTGCCTGGTGACTGGTGAAACAGTATGTTATGAAGTTTTCCGAATGTATGTATGTATGTATGTATGTATGTTTGCATGCATGTATCAGTATTAATCTGTTGAAATTTAAAGATCAATGATTGGTTCATCGTACCTAATGAGCCGTTGATTTAATTGGTTGGATATGTTCCTATATACCTGTACTTCCATGGAAAATGTCAAAAGGTTGACTTACTTGTAAAGTTGAACGGTATGCATGTCTTATATCTGCCGTGGTGGTTGTGCTAAAGAATGCATTGTAATATTAGCTGGAAGCTGTTAGTCAAATATTTACTTGCATGCCAAAAAAATAATCAGTTAAAGAAAAACAATATGTAAATGTTTATATTTAATTATTAAAAAGCATAATCAATGGCATGTTGATTTGACATTTCTGACCAATTTTCCATTATTTTGCTTAATATTCATACCACTGTAATGTATGTATTACATATCTAATGTACGTATAAAATATTGGCATGAAAATCATTAGCCTTTGATGACAGTGAATTGCATTTGAAGGCAGTGGAACTATATACTTACATAGTCATGTTGTAAACAAATTGTTAACGTTATCTTGTGAATTTAAAAAAAATAAAATGCAGTCATTGTTGCTAGATAAAACTGCAATTTTACAGGGATACCAATTGTGTTTATTCTGCACACATCTTTACACACAATTAAGTAATTTTAGTATCACTTATACATATTGCGTACTGTCCAAAAATGATTTAAGTTAGTTGAGTGTTATGGACATGTACAGGTAATGATAAAGACACACTAACTATAATCAAATATATTTGATAATGGGATAATGTAATAGCTGCTACACCACTCAACTGTACAAACCTTGTTCATGCATGAATGGATATACCAGCTGTATACATTAAGTTGTTACCTCAGGTCAAGACAGGCCTTGTGTACTTCCTGACAGTTAGCCAAGAGAAAGAATGATTATGTTCTTTTTACTTCTGTCAATCACTTGGCAAATTATCATAGTTATGAGTGACATGGATCATCATTCTTCATGACTCATATGATATAAACAAATTCAACACTCCATGTTCCAGTAACTATAATATCAGCTTTATATATATATATATATATATATATATATATATATATATATATATATATATATATATAAAGTGAGGAAAAATATGGATCATACAAAATTTTAAAGTGATCAGTATATAATGTAAAACTGGATCTATTTCAATTGTGATGTTGATAATGTACATGTTTTTCTACATCTCCAACAGAATGAATAGGAAATTATTTTTTGTTGTTGATATTTTGAGTGCACAGAGAGAGAGAGTTTTGATTTGTATTTCATTAAAACATCCATACCACATACATCTAAGTTACTCAGTAAATACTGTTAGATGGAAATATACAGTTAATGCAAGCATTAATTCATAGATGTAATTCTAAAATGACTTTTTTTCTGTTCAGGTTGGACACTTATTGGTACTTCATGTTACAGTTTATTCTCTTCTGACCAGAAGAGAATATGGGAAAGTGCAGAAGGAGTATGCGTAAAGTACGTATAAATTACTTTTCTCACCATATTAACCTAAAGGTGTCATGGTTAGTATACTTTTCTCACTATATTAACCTAAAGGTGTCATGGTCAGTATACTTTTCTCACCATATTAACCTAAAGGTGTCATGGTTAGTATACTTTTCTCACCATATTAACCTAAAGGTGTCATGGTCAGTATACTTTTCTCACCATATTAACCTAAAGGTGTCATGGTTAGTATACTTTTCTCACTATATTAACCTAAAGGTGTCATGGTCAGTATACTTTTCTCACCATATTAACCTAAAGGTGTCATGGTTAGTATACTTTTCTTACCATATTAACCTAAAGGTGTCATGGTTAGTATACTTTTCTCACCATATTAACCTAAAGGTGTCATGGTTAGTATACTTTTCTCACCATATTAACCTAAAGGTGTCATGGTTAGTATACTTTTCTCACCATATTAACCTAAAGGTGTCATGGTCAGTATACTTTTCTCACCATATTAACCTAAAGGTGTCATGATCAGTATAATGTTTAGGAACTGACCTTCCACTTCATTTTGCATGCCAGGGGTTGTTTAAGCATTTAGTGGTGCCCAACCATGTCAGAGCTGAGTGTGTAAAATATAGATGTATTTCTTATATTTAATTATTTCTTTTTCATGATAAATTATTATATATAATTTCTTATGTTCTTATTTATAATATGATTGTCTGCACATAAGAACTGAAATATGTATAACGTGATCATGAGTTCAAATTGCAGTGCAATTAACAATAAATAAAATGTTATTTTCATTTGTGATTATAGCTGTATTTTTCTATAATTTTTTTTATGATTGAATGGCAGAGCTACCACGCACTTCCAGAGCTGGCAATAAGATGCTGAGGAAGTGCCCTAATTGCCTTCATTATTTATAATTTCAGTTTACCTGTTACATTCAGCCACTAAATCTATATAGCAATTATTAATCATTTTTTTCATTGACCTAAGTATCCAGCATAACAAGGTCCATAATTATTTTAATTCCTTACAATTTGCTTGCTCAGAGGTCTGTGAAATTAATCGATCTCAGCCAGCCCAGACAGAATCTGCATAGATAATGTGCAGACATTAGTCCATGGAAAATAAGGTAAAAACTGACTCACTGGCAGATTGTTGTGTGTACAGTCATGAAATTTGATGGGCTTATTGATATTGGAAATACCAATTCCCAAAGTGACCTACTGTTAAGGTCACAGTGATCTACTTTTTTTGCTCTAGTGACATTGGAAGGTATTTAGATTAATGCCATGGTGAAGCAAGCAAGACATAAGAGTAGAATTCATTTTTTAAACTGTTCACTTTCTTATCATTGTGTAAGTTATCTTCAGTATACTATTTTGTCAATTTTATATGACTTTCACATTGGCAAAAAGTGTCACACATAGATAGGAATGAGAAAATTGATGTCATCTCATTAATGGTACAGACAAATCACCCAAATAATTTTACCAGTTATCGACTTTTTTTGGTGGTAATTTTAAAAGAAAGACAAAATGTTGCAATCATTCATCAAAAGTTTGGTTAAAATTGCTTACAAGCCTTTGATGTTGTTAATTATGAAGTATTATGAACAAAACTTCAGATTTACTAACATATTTGCATTAAGTGATATTTTAACTTGGAAATTTACAATCTCACACAGTGAAATAGTGATCCAGCTAGGAATCATCTAGAAGGGTAGCTGTGAAGGGGACATTGTTTTATGTAAATCTTTTTATATTGGCTCACCATAAGCTGGTGATTATTATGTTGTGTTTTCAATCCATCTAGTCATGAATTTTTTGTTTTACCAATTGTGTCTCCCTAGAATAATACAATTTCTCGAATATCAACAGCTATCTAACTTTGTGGATGGCTTACACTTGGACTAAGGGTCATATGCCAAGGTCAATGACTAAAAGAAGAAAAATGGTTTCCACTCATTGACATTAGTTTTCCATGTAGACCTCAATCAAGTTATGTGGATGATTTACATATGGAGTACTTAAAATGCCGTAGATTCTGGGGTCAATAGGATTAAAGACAAAATCACTATGACAGAAGGAATATAAAAAAGTATTGCACAAATATTTCAGTTCTCAACCATGCATATTCAGCAAGATTTGTGGATGTCTTACTTGGTGAGTAACAAAGAAGCTTATTGACTTTGTAGTCTAAAGATCAAGGTCATTGTGGCTCAAAGAAAATTGATTTTACAGAATAACTGTTGTTCAGGAGTAATGTTCTTTGACCAAACTTTATGGATGACCTGCCCTTATGGAAGTCAAGAAATTTTTAGAATCTTTTGTCAAAATGTCAGAGGTCATGGTCCTTGTAATTCGAACAAGCTACAATTGTTTTGGCATAGTAAGTTTAGCACTGTTCATGATTGCTTACCTTGAGCAGTGATCCAGGTGATTGAGACCCATTGGTCAATAGTCTCTAACATCAACTATTCCCTACATATGGTGGGTGGGTGCATAATGAGCCGTTCATGGTACTATGATTTGGTGGTTGGAGGTAGGGGCCTGGATAGAAAAAGGGGATATATATATATATATATATATATATATATATATATATATATATATATATATATATAATAGTAGTTTTAGGAAGAACTTTTGTGATATGAAAAAAATTCTGAGAAGAGGATTATTTAAGGGAAGAGAGGAACTATGGGACAGGCACTGGTAGCAGAATGGATTATTATGGGTAGACTAGGAGTGCACTCCCTTTGTTTATGTATAGCAAGAGCTCTGTGAGACCAGTATCAGAACCAGAATAGCTTGTCTTTCATTTACCATATTCCCTTTCATTATTGCAAGCAATACAATTTACAACTTGATATGTCATATAAAATTCATTTACAATGGTTCCTGTATTTTTAATTTTTGTATATATGTAATTATATTGATTTTTATGAATATTTTCAGCCAAGGCTCTCACTTAGCCAGTATAAGAGACATCTATGAAAATAATGAAATAGGACGTTTTGCAAGCATCAGGAGTGTCACAGAGTATTGGATTGGTAAGAGAAGGAAATTGTGCTAGTTGTCATAATTGTTTTATTAAACAATGACAAAGATGTCTTTAAAATATTTATAGACCTTATTGTTAGGCTCCACTATGTCTGTCAGAGGACATATAGTGTTATTTATGTCCTTCCATCAACTCCAAACAAGTGTTTTTTCTGCTTATGAAGGATTTTTATTGATTGAAACCTGAAGCTTTATATTTATGTGATATCGACACATTTTTAGTTCCCAAAACTATCTGATTAGTCCTCATTCCAAACTTTGATGCTGATGTTTTTTGTATTTGAATTTACAGTCAGTGATTCATTTTTCTAGCAGACCCATTTATTTTCCCAACTGACATGCCCAAATGGAAATGTTCTGTTTGCCCAATCAGGCCAGTGATTTGTTTTCCTAGCAGACCCATTTAATTTGCCCAGTTGCCATGCCCAAACAAAATTGTTTTGTTTGTCCAGTTTGGTTATACTTGTAATGTAAACAAGAACATAAAAAAATGTAAATGATAAACCATGGTTCTTAAAACCTTGACAAACCCTTGACTTTAAGGGGTTTTGTGAAAAAGTTTATTTTCCAACAATTCATTTAACTTTGCCAGCAAATCTTTAAATTCATTTGTGGAAATACAAAATTTTAAAGCTGAAAAAATATTTCACTTTTTATATTCTGAATTTTGGCTGTTTTTGTAATAAATAAAATGGGATGAATTGGGCAGAACAGATAATAAGATATTCACCAGATGTATTGCTCCCATTGCTTTGCTCTTGTTTTGTATCTATTGGTGCCTTATTCCAATTTCAATGAGAGAAAAAATAATCCATTGCAATATTTTGGTAGTCTTTAAAAAGTTGATGGAATTTTAGCACCAATTAGGAAATGTAAAGGATAGCTACCTGAATAAAACTCATTAGAGTCTCAGGCAGACTCAAAGGCTGTCACAATGCTAGGAAACCAGGCTGTCTTAATGCTAGGAAACCAGCCTGTCACAATGCCAGAGAACCAGGCTGTCACAATGCCAGGGAACCACATTGTCACAATGCTAGGAAACCAGGCTTAAACCTAATTCAGAAGCTTGAAAAATGTAAAAGTACTCTAGAAAGTAGAAATTAAGCAGACCTTGGAAAGTAAGTATTACCTTGAAAGTAATCTGCACTCAAAACTGAGTCAGCCTTGAAAAACTTCACTAATATATGTAATACATCTGGAATGCATAAAAGTTTACATTTGGAGAGACTATCTTGTGTCTACATGGAATAAATTCATAAGTTTTAAATAATAACATGAAAATCTGTTTGTAAACTCTCATTGCTCAAGAAAGACCTAATATATTTGTCATTAATGCTGAAATATAAAAGTGTGAATTTTATCAATCTTTTGTATTGTATCTCACTGTAATATGTGTTTATTATTTTTTAGATGTGCATGAAATATTTTGATCGTTTACCAAAATATTTATTCCTATATGTCAACCTCAAATGTAAACCATCCTTGAAAATAAACTGATACAAAATTATAAACAAGTAATTTAAGCATATATACCTGACCTGACTGCTTTGTTTTAACTTCTCTCTTTAATATTCAAGGCCTGTCGACAGAACCTTCTGCAATTGCTGATGATGCCCATTGGAGCAATGGAAAAAATTGGTCCCTGCTTCAGGGCTTCTGGGCTGATAAGCAGCCTGACATCTCACATGGCAAGTGTGTTTATGTGCAGAAACAGAGCATGGATTACACATATGACCGTGTTTATGCCTGGAATGTTGGTGACTGCAATGTTAAAAGGAGTTTTATTTGCCAAAGAATGGCCAGTCCATTACGTATACCAATTACACTCTTAGGCCAAGGTCATTTGTTTATGGGGCATAGTTACACAAATGTAGAGAATATTTTTACTCCTTCACAACAAGTGTTTGAATTTGTTCAGTCAAATAATTTTGTAATGTAAGGAAGATGCAGATAATCATGAAGTAAAATTATCTATATGGTTATTGTTTAGGCAAAGTTTTGAAGGAATTCAAGACAATGGAATGGGAGGAAATGATAAATCATATCTTTTTCTCATTATACCTTAATTGTTACTATGTTCAGTTGTGTAAAGATGCTATATGCATATTCATGGGTTGGTATCTCTGAATGGAACCAACTGTAATTTTATTTTTTGATGTGGGTTTTAAATCGCTAAGGAAAGATCATGACAAAAATGTTGAATAATTATGTGGAATTTCCAAATTTGATGGTTTACTTCAGAAAAATATTTGATTATACTTTTTTCCAATATGATGTCCCATCTTTATCTCTAGTGGTCATATACCAGAAAAGTTTATGTAATGATCTGTTGTCCATCATCCATCTGTTGTCTGTCATCTATTGTTCATTGTTCATCAGTTTAAGATCACTGCTCCTCCTAAAGTACCTGGAGGATTGCTTTAAAACTGTATACATTCCTCCAATGGTCTGGTAGGTCCTAAATGAAAATGTTGCTGCACTACAGTGGCCATCTTGAAAATCTTTTTACTGCCACACCTCCTAAATGGATGGTTATATCAACATGGGGATTTACCTAAAATACTTCTTATGACATCTAGATGGTCCTAACTTCAAATGGTGCTAATCTGATGTCCAATATGGCAACCATCTTGAAAATCTTAGGGCTACTCCTCATACATAGATGGTCCTATCAACATGGAATTTTGCATTGTAAGACTTCTATGATGTCTTGCTGGTCTGAAATTAAAATGGTGCCTGTCTGAAATCCAAAATGGTCACCATAGCAACCATCTTAAAAATCTTGTTATCACAACTTGTCAGGAACAGAAAGTTGTATTGATGTGGGACTTTCACCAGAAGACTTCTTATGATGTACTGTTTGCCTAAGATGAACATGGTGCTGATTTTAAGTCCATTATGGCCACCATTGCAGCCATCTTGAAATTGTGTTATTGCTACTCTTCCTGAAGCAAAGCCATATCCTGAAATTATTGTAATCGCTCTTCTTCCAAATAGATGGTTATATCAACATGGGGTTTCCACTAATAGACTCATGATACCTAGTTGATCTTAATGTACATGGTGCAAGTTGTACATCCAATATGGCTGCCACAACAACTGTCTTAAAAATGTTGTTGTCATTACTCCCCTTGAATTGATGAGCATTATGCCAGTTATTCATTCTGTATGGTTACCATGACAACTGTCTTAAAAATGTTCTCACTATTCCTCCTGAATGGATGATCATTATAACATAGTGTTTTCAACAAAAGACTTTTATTGATATCTTAACTTTGTCTTTAATTAAAATATTACAATCTGACATCAAGTGAATTTGAAAATCTTGTTATCAGTCAAGCATTATTAGAGATGGTTCCAACATTTAACAGTTAAAACGAAGAAATGGTCTTATGTTGAATTCCTGAAAAATCTTTTTGCCCAGTAGCATGTCTGTTCCATCAAGTGACTTGTTTTTCACACCAGACCAAGTCAGAGATGAAAAAATCTTTAAATGAGAACACACACATGGACGCATTTAAACTTAATGCATGCATTCAGACAGACACATATGCATACCATTCTTAATAAGATATATAAGCCTTATTGACAATCAGTTCTATGGAATTTCAGTTATGAAATGTAAAAATTGTGATATAATTTCAGGTAGCTACAACTGTGCAAATGGTGGATATGTGTCCTTGAAATGGGTATGTGATGGACAGGGTGACTGCAGTGACCTTTCTGATGAGATCAGCTGTTGTAAGCCTTATTTGTTTCACATATCATTCCATTTCTTTACCTGGATCATCACTTTTATTCAATGTTAATACTAAGTTATCTGTGCTCTGATTATTCCAGTGATACATAAGTACATCCACCACAAATCCAGCCCCCCCCCCTTGCCCATTAAGAATGTATTTTGCTTTCTGAGATGGATGTTGAACTCCCCTTGGATAATGAGTTTGGCATGCATGATCTTCCAGAGGTGTAATGGGGTGGAAGACATTGAAGGCTGTGTCAATATTATAATTGTGTGATCTTACTCAGACAGATGTTATAGCACATAGACCCTGAAATGACTAATTTACTAGTGAGATAAAAACAGAATACAAATGCAGTATGAAGAAAGTGTGTGTGTGTGTGTGTGTGTTTGTGTGTGTGTGTGTGTGTGTGTTTGTATGTGTATGATTTGGATTTTTAACTTAGCTTTAACAATTTTTCACTCATACCACAATGATGTCTGCAGTGTGGCAGTTTATAGCTATGTCTAGTGCTGGGGCATCATGCCACAGACATGTAACATGAAGTCCCACCCAGTCACATTATCCTGACAACAGGCAGACCAGTCCTAACACTAACCTCTTAATGCTGAGTGCCTAGGGAGGCAGCTGTTAGTACCATTTTTCGAAGTCTTTGGTATGTCTCAGTCTGGGTTCAACCCTACGACGTCCTGATGAAAATGTAGAATGCAAATGTTAAACACACAATGATACATGATCAAAGAAAACAAAATAAAATACAAATGCATCTATGAATGAATTTGAAAATCTATTTACTTGCATTTTGGGATGCAGGTCTGTTTTCATGGTTGAAAACTATTTTACAGGATAATTTTATATTAGAATCTTTATTCTTTCTACTACTTACAAGTTTTGGAATAGTGCAATATTTATACAGATGAAACAAAATAAGAAAACAAAATTTACTGATAAACATTCAACACTATAATTTTATTGCAATCATTTTCATTTAACATAAATTCACTTCTATCTTTCAGATTATGCAATTTCTGTTTGAATTTTAATAGAATGAAGTATAAGGAATAGTTCTATTCCTTTAATGCTATCGAAAGTAGAAATCTCAAATGAAAATGAAAGGTAACAATGAATGGAAGTAATCAACACTTAATCTGCATGTATTTCTTAGACATCAAATGAAAATAGGCAAGCTGGTAACTGAAATGCCAATGAGAATGGAATACAAATGAATGCAAAGTATAATGCAGAGTAAATGCAAAGAAACTGCAAATGAAATGTAAACTCAATGCTGGTTTGGGAACATTACCTGTTTTAGGACCTGTATGAGGTGTAGGTATTCACATCACTTTCATTAGTTGAAAAATCTATAAAATTCCAATTTTGAAGTCCTTAAGGCATTGAATATTTTTACTTGCCCATAATAAGCTCTTACTCAACCAACTACAATAGAAATGGAACTGTTGATGATGTTAAGGACCTAAATTTGATTGTGTAGAAAGGTTTTCTGGAATTAATTCACTTACCATATTAACATCCATTGTAAGTCATTACAAATTGAGACCAGTCTGCTATCCCTCTGGTATATGTTTATTACAAAGTTAGAGCCAACCTCCAAATGGGAAAAAAACTTATAGCAGAAAGTATGGACTTTACATGAACAAAGCTATATCTTTGACAGAACATCTTTTTCAATAAAAAGAAACACCATTCACCTGATCTGGCAGGTGATTGGAAAATTAACTCAACTCAAATTTTCATTTGCCATTTTACTTTGGGCAAGTGTATTTCCAACTTCTGTCCACACCCAAGAGTTGGCTCTGGCTCTGGTCTCCAAACAGATGTGAAGCTGTTCTGAGTTGTATGTGACATATTGCCTCAAGTTGGCAAATGGTCAATGGATGAATGTAGTTTAGAGAAACAAATTGTTATCATAAATCCAGCGGAAGTAACCATCATTATTAAAAAGTGCTGAGCAACATAGGAAGGTTAAAAGGTCAAATTGTGCCTGTCAAGATGACAGGTTTCTGAGGTAAAAGCTGCAAAAAGTTTTCTTTGATCTCCATCCCAATGCTTGAATGATGGCAGCCAGGGAACAGTTCTTTTAGAATGCCACAAGGTTTGTGTCTGAAATTATGTCATGAACTGATGATGTACTTAAGGAATTCATCTGGTTTTGAGATGAAAAACCTAATGATTCATGTTTCCTTGATAATATTTACCTGATCATGATGTAGGTACACCCTCCCAAGCCCTAAATGCACTTACATTCCATGAAGAGTGTACACATCTGCTCCAGTTGTAATTGAAAATTGATGGGATTCATTTTCATTTCCACTGTATTAAGAGGAGCCACTCTTATATGAATTTGGCTTAGCAAGTCAAATTATCTTTTTAGTACATTTTTGCCAAAACAAACTAAAAGATGTGAATGTCAGTTGTAGAGCGAAGATTTGCGAGTTTTACTTCCATAAATGGTGTTCACTATATCCATAATCTCTTAGTTCATAAAGGTTCACCAGTAATAATTAACAAAGACATGCATAGTGAGAATAAGGTTAGAACATTCAGCAAGCTTTACAAACATGTACATGCAATGGAATAACTGAAACTTTGTTGTTTAAATGAATGATCTGAAACTCAACCTTTTGACTGACTTGCTCATTATGCTTACAGCTGACAACTAATTGTATGAAAATCATTTACCGTGTTCATGTCATACTGAGCTCAGTTTCCTGTACATCTTTTATAACCTCTTGTTATGATGGTATTCAGTTTTCAACATTCTTTTTTATGTACATGACCTTTTAGGTGGAACATTGGGATCATTGTAATAGTGCTTTGTACTGCAATACATATGAACAGAATGAAAAAATTGATGATGCAACTAGACATATGGTTCATATGTGTGTATAGGATGCTTTTGGTGTATCTACAATCACTAAGAAACAGCAGTGGCTTAAAAGTTTGTAACCGGTTCTCTAGAATAAACTGTTAATCACTGAACATGTTTTTCAGAGGTGAATAAATTACTTTACTTAAGTTGTTTGTGTTATTAAGATCAGTAAATCAGTCTGATGTGTAATATTGTGTAGTGTGCAGTACACCAAAATCTCATCAACTTTGTTTTCCCCTAACAATGCCACATTCATTATGCTACTTATCAGAGATGAGAAGATATATCATTCAGTTGTATAGGTATAAATCTTGGTGTTAAAGACACTCACATACATCTGTGTTTAAATGGTTACTGATTTTTATAAACATTTACAGGCAGTAAGATAAACTTTGGGTTTACTACTGTAGACATCGCAATTTTAATGGAAAGATATGCTAACATTCAGCTTAGCTTTTCAAGTACAGAATTAGGTGTTAATATGACCTGAGGTAATAAAAACTATGTAACAGAAAGAAGCTAAGCCAAAACATTTAGGAAAATCAACAAAGAATTTAATTCTCTAAATTATAAAGTAAAAATTCAAGAGATTAATATTGTGAAAACATATCTAACAATCCCAAATTTCCTATCACAAGTTCAAAAGTATAGTATTTCTGAATGAGTTCCAATAGTCTTGAATGTCTACATGTGCCAACAGTTTTCAATGTCCTGATATATCATAGTCTTAAATGTCTGATATATGATAATGATGCAATATAGAATGCCTTTGAATGAGTCATCAGTAATCCTAACATAATGAATTACTTGAAAGTCAATGTGTACTGTAATAATTCCAATTAATAAATGAAATAATTCCTATCGAAGTATTCTGAACACAGCTGCAAGCTATGGTCATTGATTCTCGAACAATTATAGCAAACAGGAAATAATTATTTGTTTACTAAGCCCCATATGTATATATATATATAATATATATATATATATATATATATATATATATATATATATATATATATATATATATATATATATGGGACTTGGTAAACAAATAACTATTTTCTGTTCCTATATATATATATATATATATATATATATATATATATATATATATATATATATATATTTCACTTGATTTAGATGTGAGTTAGTTCTAATGGAAAATTCCATCAAATTATTAACAAGTTTAGCCTTTAATCCAAAATTTTAGTAAACATCTTGTTTACCTCTTACAATCATGACAAAAGTCAGGTATGCAGAATCTTCATCCATATCCCTGAGTCATGAACAGAAGTCAAGCATACAATAAAAATTAAATATGCACACCAATTCACATGTTTTTTATACCCTGACAACAAAATTGAATCTACTGTACATTTTATGGGTATAATAATATAAGATATTTTTAAACAAATTAAAACTAGAGATTTAATTTATAATAAGGTTGTGAAAATTCTATAGGTAAATTTGAAAGCCATTTTAATAAAGATTATCAAGAAAGATTAATGTTGTTAAAAACATCCACTAGTTACCCAAACGTACCATCAAATCAAGTGTGAAAGTTTCATAAATCATTTAGATTCCAGATTTTTAGTTGCTGTTGTGTTAAAAACAAAGGTTTTTATATTTAGAATTGGAGCTAACTCAGAGGATAGTAGGAGGCTGGTGTCATGGCACTGACAATTATTGAAAATGAATTATTGTTGTTATTTGTTGGTTGTATCAGGCATCAAACATATGTTGCACAGGAATTGATAAAGGTATATTTTACAATGTAGCAAATGTGCATTGGTCATGATTTTTTAAATGTTCATTTTTAAAATTATTCATATCCAGATATTAATAAAAAAAATTTTTTTTTCAATTATAGCCAACATTTGTCGATATCTTCTAAAGGCTTCCTCAGGTACCATCAGTTCAGTGGGCTATCCTAATAATTACACCAATGCTCAGTTCTGCTCATGGAACATAGAAGGTCCACTGGGGACCAACATTTTCTTGGATGTAAGTATTTGAGAAATTATCAGTCCTATATAATTTTAAATGAAACAGCTTTGTTTCTTTGTTTGCTAATGCAGAGTTCTATCAGTTTCATGTAGGAATTGTAAATTTGACACCATGGCTTTTGTAACTCAACAACACAAATATGATAGCACCTTGCCTAACATTCTACCCATTTTCATATATAGTTTGTTATTTTGTGAATTTAGTCTTTCAGCATAGCACAGACATATTCATTGGAGATGAAAGTCAGAAATTTACCCATGGTAAAATTATTTCCAATGTTGAAGTGAACTTAAACATTTTGTTGTTTTATTTTTTTTCTCTTTGCATAAATACCATATAATCAGGATTTTTTTCATGAGGATAGACCTCACCATATTTTGTTTAGCATCACCATATGTTTTTAAAATTGTCTTAAAATTTGAAGCATGGAATTTTATTGAACTTCTTTCTAATTTTTTTATCTGAAAGCATCAAGTAATATTTAATCTCTCTATAAATTTTAGTTCACACATTTTGAAACTGAGGCTAGATCTGATATTGTGAAGATCTTTGTTGGTGGAAGAACCGAGTCAACATCAGTTGAGGTGGCATCTCTGTCTGGGTCAGTGGACATAACTAAAGCCAAATACTTGAGTCCTAATAACTATATGATTATTCAGTTCTCCACAGATTCGGCTTTTGCTAAACAGGGATTCACAGCATCTTATTCCAGTAGTAAGTAAAACAAATCACAATATTTTAACATATTATTTTTGAAACTTTTGTACATTCAGAATATAAGTAATGTAAATTTTTACTTCATATTTGCCAAAATGTTATTAATACAGTAATTTCTCACTGAGGCAGGGTCCATTGTAGATTGTAATTTCTTACCAAGGAATGGTCCATTATAAATTGACGGATGTGGAGGAATCATTTGTGAAATATTTGTCACTTTAGTAGTGTAATCCCCCAAAATTAAAAAAAATATAATAGATGCATGAAAGTTTAAATTCCTTATTTATGCCATAATATAACAATTCCTACAATTTATTCCAATAAATGCAGTTGTTGGAAAAATACAGGATTATAAGAGACCAGTTGAAACAGAACATTTACACTGTATGTAGTATTGAATCAGCCAAAAAAAAAACATGTCTGCAAATAACTCTTGATTTGTGAGGAAATAGTTCCCAGAAATCACTTTTATCTGCACCATCACAATGTTTTCATGTTAAATTTACATAAGGGTGCATTTAAAAATACTTACTGCATCAGTTACATGTCTTCAATCCCTTATTGTGTTTCTTTTAGGTATTAGGTTTTGATTGATGAATGTTACCATGGTCCTTATTGGTCAGTTTGTGAGTTTTGCATTAGATTCAATTACATGCTTTCATTCATAGGAAATTCCTATAAAGCATTTGGGTGTCTGATATCTTGACATGAGCTTAGAATCATTTAGCAGAAAAAGAAGCTTAAAATTAAGTAATATTACACAAAAACAATACTTAGTAAAATTTAAAAAGTTTACAAGAACAGTAAACAAAGCAACATAAATTGCCAAAATGCATGACAGATATGTGAACATATTGATGTAGAATGTTGGTCAGAATATGAGATTACTGCAACAGTGTTTTTTGTTTTTTTTACTGGAATTATGAAGTCAGGACTGAGACTCAGAGCCCCTAGGTCCCAGTGACTTTTTATTTTACTGGACTTATGATACTTGTATTGGGACTGAGATAGCCTGTAGATCCTAAACCTATTAGATTTGAAATGCATGTGCCATTTTACCATCCATGATTATTTCCAAAACCATTCATCCTATCTAATAATGAACACATTATTTATGCTTATTTCACCATACAAGAGTGTATAGGTCAAGATTCATGCTAGTTTAGAGTAGTTTCTAATGTACAAAATGCACTGTGATAAGCTTTAACCTCTAACATCAATTTGTTTTCTTCTAAGTTGCATTTATTGTCACATAATATATTGGACTATTTCAGTTTCTGATGGTGCCCCTCTTGTTTTGGAAATTACTGTTACTGACTCAACTCATTTCCTACAGCCTTTTACTTACAATGTTGCTGGTCAGAATGTTTACCTGGGAAGCAGAGATTATATTTGGAAACTAACTGCAGCTAGTCCCCGAGCCATAGTTACTACAAAGGTAAACCAGATCATTCTTTGGCTTGCTTAGGAGTTCATTTTTAAGTATAAATAACCTTAATAACCTTAGTACTTGTTAAAATAAAACACATAGTCCAGAAGTTTCTTTTCTCACATAATTATCTTGTGTAGAACACAGTCCTTTTACATTTTTCCTGAGTGAAATTGATAATTGGATTTTCTTAAAAAGTGGGAGACAAACATACTTTTAACAATGTTTGTGGATATAGATAAACTTATATACCATTATGAAAATGTAGGTTATTGGCTAACTCTTCTGGTTGAAAAGCCAAAAAGTTTGCAGCATTTTTATAGATAATTAACTTTCATATGCAAATGAGAGTTCCAGATAACATTGCCTTATTGTTAGCTAGAAGATTTGTGCCAAACTTTCTGGCTACTGATATATAATAGCCAGAAAGTTTTAAATGCCAGAAATTGTTATGGCAAGCTTTCTGGTTATTGATTAGTCAGAAAGTTTGCCAGAAATTGTTATAGCAAGTTTTCTGGTTATTGATTAGTCAGAAAGTTTGCCAGAAATTGTTATGGCACGTTTTCTGGTTATTGATTAGTCAGAAATTTTGCCAGAAATTATGGCAAGCTTTCTGGTTATTGATTAGTCAGAAAGTTTGCCAGAAATTGTTATGGCAAGCTTTCTGGGTATTGATTAGTCAGAAAGTTTGCCAAAAAGCCATTTGTGGCAACTATTCTGGCAATGTTATTTAGAATTATCATTCCCTCATTTTACATATACATGTTTTCTGAAGAACTCATTGCACATGCTGAAGCTTCACTTGCTATTATTCATGCATTTTTACTGAGGACTTTGAAATCTCTGAATAAACAGAAGGAACTGAAGTGGAGGAAATAAATACAAATTTGAATCAGTATTTATCATACTTGTTTGAAACAGTTTTTATCAAAGTTGAACATTCTTTCTTATAGTTGTGCAAAATATTAGTTTACATTAATTTATATGTAACATGTGAAATTTAGTTTTAAAATGAAACCTTGCAACAGAATACTGTGATGTGCTGATGTGCTGATCAGTTTGTTTTATAAATAGCACTTCAGATACAAAATATATTTAATTTAGCATATTCAGTTTTTTGAAAAAATCAACAGTTTTCCTTAAAATATAGTTGCACATAAAGCAAATAATAAAGACTTGGTGGGTACATGATTTGGATCACATGAAATGAATCACTAAGGAAAGATGCCAGAAATCCAAGCCAATGCACAAGATGGGGGCAGGGTGGATGCTGTCCAGCAGGCTGCTCCCCTGTCCCACCCCTATCTATTAAACTGGTACATTTTTAGATGAAATAGAAGAATGTTAGCCATTTAAAGTGCAATAAAAACCCTCAAAAAAATCTAACATCCTTCTGCTTTTTCTATGATGCAGGTACCATCCACTGAAAATATACTGCAGCACACATACTATGTAACATGGACACAAATTTGATTATAATCATGTTTGGCAATCTGTAACATGAACACAAATTTGATTAATATCGTGTTTGGCAATATGTAACATGGACACAAATTTGATTATAATCATGTTTGGCAATATGTAACATGGACACAAATTTGATTATAATCATGTTTGGCAATATGTAACATGGACACAAATTTGATTATAATCATGTTTGGCAATATGCAACATGGACACAAATTTGATTATAATCATGTTTGGCAATATGTAACATGGACACAAATTTGATTATAATCATGTTTGGCAATATGTAACATGGACACAGATTTAATTATAATCATGTTTGGCATATGTAACATGGACACAAATTTGATTATAATCATGTTTGGCAAAACAACATAAGCATTTGATTATTTTTTATGTTCACCAATCCAAAATCATTTCACATTCTTAGAAACATACCTAACTGCTGTTCTTGCCCATCCTTTTTTAACATGATCCTAAATTTTTGTTTTGCCTTTTATTCTGGAAGAACTATGACATCACATCTGTCAAACAAAAGTAACGAAATTATTCACTTCAGACCGGGGAAAAAGTAAACTAAAACTATAAAAATTTGAAGAAAACTATGTGTCCAAGATGTCTGAACATGGCTTTAGGTAAAGTTCACTGCACAAAGGCCATTTTGAACTTGATATAACTTATTTACTTCTGTAGGAATAATTATAGACTGACCATTACATTGGGGGGCGGGGGGCAGGGGAGGTGGGCATGAATTTTTTTAAAACCTAGATATTTTTTTTCTTGTAACCAAAAATACTTTTTTTTCCTCAAATTATATAATGAATATAATTAGTTCATTTGCAATGCAAATCAAATAAATATTTCTTTTCAAGCTTTTGGTGAGACTGCAAATTTTCTGTGAAAAAGTCCCAGGTCTCCCTCACAAAAAATAAAAAACCTAATTTGCTATAAGCTGATGCATACAATATTGCTCTTATACACATGTTTTGTTTAGAATGCCACATTTTTCTCTTCATAGGATAGGAAAATGCCAGTATGAGAGTAAATTTGCTGAATTCCTATATTTATGGAAAAAAAATCGAAAAAAAAAAATGGGAAAGTGATAAAAGCTTATCTCTTCTTCCCATAATACACTGACAACATGAATGGTTTTGATAACTGCAGTTTGGCAGGTGCAGCAGTAGATAATATTGATGTACAAAAGGTCAACTCAATGACTGATAAACAAAATTAACATTATCTCATCTGATGTTTAAAATGGAGATGAGGGAAAAATATATAGTGCCTGCTGATTGTCTGCAAAATGCAACATAATCTGTTTTACTCATCAGCATGAAAACTCCATGACCTTCATTTGCAGAAGTTTTTTACTGGTTGCATGATTAGTTGCTGCACATGTACAGGTTTTGCGTGCATTAGATCTTCCTAATTTAACTAGCAAATTAGTGACTGTTCAGATGCCAAATTTGAGTCAGTTTGAAAACTTGGCTGCAAAAGTTCTTTGTGTAAGTAAGTCATGTGCACATTTCAATTCCAGTAAATCAGGCTGTCAGTAAGGGAAATAACTGCTATTGTTATCCATTACCAATTAATAATAATAATAATAATAATAACAATAATAATAATGATAATAATAGCATCAACACTTTCAGTTACAAAAACAAACATGGAGAGGTAAAATGTCCAATAAAATGAAAAATGAGAAAAAGATAAGATTAAGAAAATTGGAATTCTATAAACATATCCATTTTTTTCTGGTAAAAAATAATTATTTTTAAATCATTGATATTGTTTGGAATGTTAAAATATAGAAAATAAAACTAAACACATTTACTTTACTTAAGTCCTTTATTTTATTATTAACATCATTATTAAAACTTTTGATAATTTACCACATTCCAAAAATTTAGTATAATCTTGTAATAGTATTAAGTATCAGTCAAATTGAAATTACTGGAAATTACAATATAATATACACGTTACATGGAAGGGATTCAGTATATGAGTAAAAATGCTTAATGAATTTTATTGATGCATATTACTAAACTCTGTTTCTTCTGTGCAATGTTTAGCCTACTTGTATTGCATTTATTCTTTAATAACATGTATGCCTTTCAAACAAAGTGATGTTTTTTACAAACCTAGATATATTAATGACAGATTGGGATAACAGAACTTGAAACACTTAAGATGGGAACAGTAAGAAAAAATGTTATGTAACAAATATCAGCTAAAACTCTGTACAAGCTCTCACATAACTATGAACTCAGGGCACTTGCAGAGAAAAAACAAAATCCAGTAAGAAATCATTAGAAGAACACAATTGATTGAGGGAATGTTAGGTATCTTGAAAACTTGATACCTACAGGTGAAATATCTTGATCAAAAGTTCAGGATACATCAGGGTTATTTTATAGAATTACAGACTATTGCACCAGGATGTCACAACACTATTGCACCATGATATGTCAGGATGTCACAACAGTATGGCACCATGATATATCAGGATGTCACAACACTATTGAACCATGATATATCAAGATGTCACAACACTATTGCACCATGATATATCAAGATGTCACAAGGCTATTGCACCATGATATATTAGGATGTCACAACACTATTGCACCATGATATATCAGGATGTCACAAAACTATTCAACCATGATATATCAAGATGTCACAACACTACTGCACCATGATATATCAGGATGTCACAACACTATTGCACCATGATATATTAGGATGTCACAACACTATTCCACCATGATATATCAGGATGTCACAACACTATTGCACCATGATATATCAGGATGTCACAACACTATTGCACCATGATATATCAGGATGTCACAACACTATTGCAAGTAGTGAAGGGGGACGATTTAGCCTCAATGGGAATTAGCATTACAGACCCCCCCCCCCCCCGGGGACGGTTTAGCCTCAATGGAAATTTAACATGGAGAAAAATCGTGGGATTGTTTAGCCTCAAGAGGAATTGAACATGGGAATATGGGACTGTATAGCGTCAAGGGAATTTAAACAGGGTGGGACTGTATAGCGTCAAGGGAAATTGAACATGGGAAAAATTGCTGGGTCACTCTAGGGACAAGGGGAATTGAACATGGGAATAGAGTGTGGGTCTGTCTAGGGACTAGGGCAATTTAACATATGGAAATTGAACATGGTGGGTCTGTATAGCATCAAGGGGAATTGAGCATGGTGGGATTGTCTAGGGACAATGATGGTAGAGGGTCAAACACAACAGAGACAGAAACATACAGACACTAGTACAAGCGTGAGATTTATATATAAAGCATTACCAAGACCTGAACTCTTGCTGGGGTGTTCAAAAATTTGCATAATTGTAATGATGCTATAAATAGCTATAATCAAGGAAATGCTCAACGACCAATTGGATGTGACTAAAAGTAACGCTAAAATGACGAAATTGTCCCAGAATTTAAAGGAAAATAAACATATCCCCGAAAATTAAGTTACAATGGTTTAGACTAAAATGGATAAAATTAGTAACTACTTACAATATCAACTTGTGTGACGATCGTGGATAAACACCCATGCATCTATTTATAGCTATAATCAGCTAAAATTCCTATGAAATCCCACTATCTATTTATACTACAACTTGTGGGTTATTCCTTTGGAAAACCCCACTATCTTTTTATAGCCTCAGCTTGAGTGACGTTCTTGTTTATGAACTCTAGTACATATGTATAGCTACAACCTGTGGAAATCCCCAAGTCCATATTTATAGACTCGAAATTTCCAGCGTCAGTGACGTCACTGTACTGAACACTAGGGGATAAATGTCAACAGTGTTGCAAGTGGCTGACCTGAATACACGCTACTGCAGGTAGGTAGGTAGAGTGTATCTGATAGGGATAAAGTGAGTTTTATAGGGACAAACAGAGACCAATACACACACACACACACACACACACAACGTACGCGCGCAGACATACGCACACACACACACACACACACACAGAGGGAAGAGGAAAAAAACAAACCCAAAATATACTATCAACACAGAAGGGAGATAATACAACCCCAAATAAGCTATCCACACAAACGTACGCGAACGCATACAAACCCCATATATACTATCCCCACAAACGTACGCAAACGCATACAAACCCAAATATACTTTCCATACAAACGTACCGAACGCATACAGTTCCCAAATATATTATGCACACAACGTCGCTAACGCGGACAAACCCCAAATATACGATCTACACTCGGGAGGAAGAAGAAAAAAACAACCAAATATACGAATTACGCAACGTACGCGAATACACACACACACACACACACACACACACACACACACAGACACACACAGAGGGAAGAGGAAAAAAAACTAACCCCAAATATACTATCAACACAGAAGGGAGATAATACAAACCCCAAATAAACTATCCACACAAACGTACGCGAACGCATACAAACCCCAAATATACTTTCCATACAAACGTACCGAACGCATACAGTTCCCAAATATATTATGCACACAACGTCGCTAACGCGGACAAACCCCAAATATACGATCTACACTCGGGAGGAAGAAGAAAAAAACAACCAAATATACGAATTACGCAACGTACGCGAATACACACACACACACACACACACACAGACACACACACACAGACACACACAGAGGGAAGAGGAAAAAAAACAAACCCCAAATATACTATCAACACAGAAGGGAGATAATACAAACCCCAAATAAACTATCCACACAAACGTACGCGAACGCATACAAACCCCAAATATACTATCCACACAAACGTACGCGAACGCATACAAACCCCTAATATACTTTCCATACAAACGTACCGAACGCATACAGTTCCCAAATATATTATGCACACAACGTCGCTAACGCGGACAAACCCCAAATATACGATCTACACTCGGGAGGAAGAAGAAAAAAACAACCAAATATACGAATTACGCAACGTACGCGAATACACACACACACACACACACACACACACACACACAGACACACACACACAGAGGGAAGAGGAAGAAAACAAACCCCAAATATACTATCAACACAGAAGGGAGATAATACAAACCCCAAATAAACTATCCACACAAACGTACGCGAACGCATACAAACCCCAAATATACTATCTACACAAACGTACGCGAACGCATACAAACCCCAAATATACTTTCCATACAAACGTACCGAACGCATACAGTTCCCAAATATATTATGCACACAACGTCGCTAACGCGGACAAACCCCAAATATACGATCTACACTCGGGAGGAAGAAGAAAAAAACAACCAAATATACGAATTACGCAACGTACGCGAATACACACACACACACACACACACAGACACACACACACACACACACACACACACACACACACACAGAGGGAAGAGGAAAAAAACAAACCCCAAATATACTATCAACACAGAAGGGAGATAATACAAACCCCAAATAAACTATCCACACAAACGTACGCGAACGCATACAAACCCCAAATATACTATCCACACAAACGTACGCGAACGCATACAAACCCCTAATATACTTTCCATACAAACGTACCGAACGCATACAATTCCCAAATATATTATGCACACAACGTCGCTAACGCGGACAAACCCCAAATATACGAACTACACTCGGGAGGAAGAAGAAAAAAACAACCAAATATACGAATTACGCAACGTACGCGAATACACACACACACACAGACACACACACACACACACACACACACACACACACAGAGGGAAGAGGAAAAAAACAAACCCCAAAATATACTATCAACACAGAAGGGAGATAATACAAACCCCAAATAAACTATCCACACAAACGTACGCGAACGCATACAAACCCCAAATATACTATCCACACAAACGTACGCGAACGCATACAAACCCCAAATATACTTTCCATACAAACGTACCCGAACGCATACAATTCCCAAATATATTATCCACACAACGTCGCTAACGCGGACAAACCCCAAATATACGAACTACACTCGGGAGGAAGAAGAAAAAAACAACCAAATACACGAATTACGCAACGTACGCGAATACACACACACACACAGACACACACACACACACACAGAGGGAAGAGGAAAAAAAACAAACCCCAAATATACTATCAACACAGAAGGGAGATAATACAAACCCCAAAAAAACTATCCACACAACCGTACGCGAACGCATACAAACCCCAAATATACTATCCACACAAACGTACGCAAACGCATACAAACCCCAAAATATGCTATCCATACAAACGTACGCGAACGCATACAAACCCCAAATATACTATCCACACAACGTCGCTAACTCATACAAACCCCAAATATACTATCCACACCCCATCACTAACGCATACAAACCCCAAATATACTATCCACACTCGGGAGGAAGAGGAAATAAACAACTAAATATACGATCTACACGACGTACGCGAACACACACACACACACACACACACACACACACACACACACTCACACACACACCACAGAGGGAAGAAGAAGAAAACCATTATACACTATCCACACGGAGTGAAGAAATAACCCTTTATATATACTATCAACAGAGAGTGAAGAAAAGAACTCGTTATATTCCATCAACACAGAGTGAAGAAGAAAAAGTTTTTTGAAAGCACCTAAACCCTCACCTGCAATGACCAACTCTGCCAAACACCTACACCCCACCCCCACTCCCAACACTACAAAACCCATTTAACCCGTTATTTTATGGCATCAGTGTGTGATTTAGGAAACATCAAGACACAAAATGATGGATGCATAGACTGACTATTGTTTACCGACTTGCATGCTTAAAGAGCGTGCGTGAAGGAAAACATCCCTTCATTTCAATTCTAACTAAAACATGTTCCAGAGGGATAGAGATAGGTGAAAGAGCACAATTTCATAAAGTGTGAGTAAAAAACAAAACACGTCATCCTTATTATAGAATGTCAAGACTAAGAGACACTTACGTTTTCTTTCTGGTCTATTCTCTTATAGAAGGTAGTGTGAAATTTCACATCAGGGCCAACGCATCGGCTCACATTGTCAATTTTTTCCATTTCCATGTCTTTACTGGCACAAGTTCTTCATCATCTTCAATTTCTTCTTCTTCTGAATCCCTCTTCTCTGTTTCGTTTTGTTTCTGTTTCTTCTCTTTACTCGTAGGGCACTCTGAATCCCAGTGTCCTTTCTCCCGACAGCGATATTAGGCATATTGACTTTTGTCTCTCTTTCTTAGACGAAGCAGGTATTCTGGAGACAAATACCCATTTACCTTTGCAGATATAGCAAACTTCATCAGCACTTACACACTTTCGTATGGCTCTCATCAAATCAACGACCAAAAGAGTAAGTTTTGTTGCCACTTTCGCCTGTGAATTATGCTTTCGTATGACTTTTAGCAAATATTTGACGAGCAGGTCGATCTGTGCTGACTCTTCCATCTTCTTGATCGTTTGAGAGGAATGAATACTCTGACGCTAAGACACTCTCCCTATGTACAGGGACCTGCTGCGTATGAAGCCTAGTCAAATGTAATTTTGCAATAAGATGAAACGATTTCATTGATAAAGTAAAAGGCAATGACGTGCCGTGTCGCCTCACACAAGAGCTGAAGTGTTAGCTCAAATCCGTGTCAGCGATTTCGAAGACGACATAACTGAGCTTTCATCAATGTTCTCCACATATGCCACAAAACCACGAGTCCTGCTTCACGCCAAAAGAAATTTCGTTCAGTCCCTAAAATATAGTATCACATCTGAGAAACGCAAAAACGAACTTCCAGAAAACTGAGAACGACGACTTACACCTACAACGTAAATGTATGAGTTCAAGTAGTGCGTAAAACTGTCAAATTAAATTTGTATAGTCAAGACGAAACGATCTCTTTTCGAACAAGAAAGCAGACACCAAGCGACAATGGCGATCCGTGTCACACAACACTTCTAAAAATGTATATTATCAGAGGTTTGTTCTAGCGATCTGCACGGTTAAATTAAATGTTGATGTATTTTGCAATAAGACGGACACAATTTCCATGGGATCGCCCACGGTACGATTGTTCGTGCATTAGTTTAATTTTTAAAAATATTTTTTTTATATAAATCGCCTATAGGATAGACTCAGTAAAGCATGGCCATTCTCGTCACTGTCTGAATAGCTACTCAAGTCAATTCGAAGCGAACGCGGTAAGAAAATAAGTATAGCCAATGAAATGGCTTACAATGGGTGATGCATTGTTTTGTTCTAGGACTGTGTGGTATAATAATCCCTATGTTCTTGCGTTATTACTATTACAGTGCAGACAGACTGAAATGTGAACTTACAAGCCCTCTTTGTGTGTGTTGTACCATTTCTTCTTACCACATCAAAATACTGAGCGTCACAGTATTGGTTCGCGTTTTCAAGCTGACCATTTTTTTATATCTCACTTAAACATTTTAACATAAACACTCACACTCACATCGGTAGAGTCAGAACAGACGTGTTACAGTATTGAGGGGCAAGTTATCTTTTTTTGTTTTTTCAAACTAATAAATTTGGGGTTTGTATCAAGTAAAGAACCGAAAGTACAGTGAAACTCAAGGATGATGACCCAATCTGTCTGTCTATTGATGCGTGTATTTACTTAAGAAGAAATATGACCTCTAAAATACAAAGAGATACGGCAAGCATGATTAGATTAAACACAACGATGTTTTCCTTCACGCCCGTGTAATTTAGAGTTTCAATCGTCTTTGAAGACAAACTTGGTCTCCTTTTGTAGGGCTTGAAATAATAAAAAACCTGAAAAAATCTTAAGCACTTTGCTATAGATAATTTCATCAACAGACTAAAGGACATAAATACCGTTACAACAATAGAAAGCCTTAAATCTTCTATCAAAAAGAAATGCATCAAAAAAATTAAAGATTAACGATAACTAACCAATGAAACCGAATTTAACAAAGGCAATGACATGTGAACAAATGCCTCTCACTTTGGAAAGGTAGGCGAATGTACTCTGTCATGCACTATCAACTTGAAAAAAATTATAAACAGAGAGAAACCTGAATTCAAAATTCAGTTGTTTTTTGTTCAAAATTGTTTCGTTTCTTTTTTCTTTTTTTGGAAAAAATTTAAGCACTAATATAGAGTGGAAAAGGGAAAATGCACATACAAACTTTGATATTTCTGAAAAAATGAGGGGATATTCCTAACGTTCATAACCACCTATATATGCTTGGACTTGTCTGTGACTTATCCACAAAACAAGATGTACATATTTCTGGTCAAGCTGCAAGTGTGTGCGTGTTTTTGAAAATGGTAAAAATTGGATATACAATTTTCTCGTGACACTTATAAAGTGAAGAGTCTGTGCAAGTGTCAAAAGCCAAAGTCATATAAGTTTTGTATTTTGTACGGCTTGTAAAGATTTCCACTTTAGAAAATGTGAAGTATCACAAGTTATTATCACAAACAGAAGTGGAACATAGGGGCTTGCAAGAAAGAAAATAACCCAGACAGTTGGTGTCATCAAGAGTGCTAGAGACGGTACCCGAACTTGCTTGCTTGCTTACTTGAATTAAAGTGATTTTCGCTCTAATGGAGCATGTATCACTGGTTTAATAACACACCGCGTGATTTTTAATTACTCCTGGGGAAGGAAAGAGAGCCTCATCCCCCAGGCTTTTATGTACTCACAGACTATTTTTAAATTTAGCCACTTAGGTGTAGGACTAACTAGTCCTTAACAACCTGACTGAAAGGCTTTAAACATGAGTGGGAATTGTCTCACCACACATTCATTTTTCTGTCCGAGCGTGGTAAAGGAGGAAAAAGGTGCTCAGCAAGACAGCCGTGGATGTCAAGTACTCAACAAAACGCTCGCACGTACTTATTTCAAATCAAGTCGAGTCACCAACAAAGACGACGTGTACGACATCAAAAGCATTGTCAAACGCAGAAACCGTAAAGTGGGCAAACGACGTGTCAAAGAAGTCAAAGTACGTTGGAAAGGATATCCGCCCAGTTTTCATTCTTGGATCGACGCTTCGCACGTCATCGACTATAAAAAGAAGTGACCATCATTTCCTTTCACACAGATTCAGCTACTGCGATCACTCCTTCACCCAATTCTTCTCTGCAAGATTTACAAAAACAACCCTTGTGGGTGTGGTATGGAGAACGTGTGCCTAAAACGCAAATCGTCTTTTTCTGCCAAACCTTCGTGGTGTATTGTGTCATCGGTGCAGCCATTGCCAATTTGAGTTTGCAACAAGGAGACAAACAATTGTGGACCATTGTATTGAGCAGTTGCATCGGTTACCTGCTTCCTAATCCCTCCCTGAAATTCTCCTCGAACGGGAACAACGGTAACCTTGTGTCCAGTGTCAGTGCCAGTCACCACTCCAACAACAACCCCATTTTGGGCGGAGACACTCCTCTGACTTCCAGTGACACCCCGGAGAGCCACAAAACTCTGGAATTATGAGCAATAACAACCAATTTTACTTAACCTTACCCAGTGACAGTTCCATGGAGGTGTTTCCCAAGAACACGTTGTGCTGTTACACGGTCAAATTACCTCAGACCATCCAGTTATATCACGAAGCCCATTGGGAAGTGGCTTTAGTGGAAATCATTCACCCAACACAAATCAAGAACATCACCGAAAAGCAAAACACTTTCGAGGTGGAAATCCTGAATGCCCACCTGGAGGAAGAAATCAATAAAATCGGGTTTTTAGGGGACACAAGACCAGCCAGCAATCCTGCCTTCATTATCTACACCTTGAAAATTCCTTCAGGTTATTATTTTAGTGGTGAACATTTGGTGGACACTATTGCGGACAGGTTCAACTTAGCCTTTGGCAAAGCACTGAACAGAGCCAAAAAAAGTGTGAAGATTGAGTACCATAAAGTGGCTCATCGTCTCATGATCAAATTTCAAGATACGGACACATTGTCCCTCAGGTTCAATGGTAGTTTGTTTGAAATTTTGGGTGGACATGCAGAAATGGTCGCAAACAAATTGATCCCCAAGATCAACAGTAATATGGATTTTTACAGAGCTTTTGGAAACCCGGTAGAACTGAACCAAGGACTTAATTTGATCTTTGTGTATTCCGATGTGGTGGAGTAGAACGTGGTGGGACACACCTCTGTGCCGTTACTGCGTGTCATTCCTTTCAAAGTGGATAGTACCACAAACAATGACCAGGAAGGTGCAAACACCTATCACGTACACCGTGAATTTGTACATCCTCACTATTTGCCCGTCAGTAAGTCGTATTTAGACACTGTCAACATTGCTATAAAAGGAGATCTAGGATAAAATATTCCATTCTCCAAAGGGAAAGTTACAGTGAAACTCCATTTTCGAAAACGGTTCTCTAACGAATTGTAAGTCAAGACAGCGACGAGTGACATTTTCACCCTATAAAATCCGGCCAGATGCGTGTGGAATTTCAGTTTGCAGAAAATCTACGCGCAGATAATACGGTGAACGTCATCCTGTATGCTGAGTTTGACAATACGATATAAACCAACAGTTTGAGAGAAGTCATTCTACACCATTAGAAGTCATGGAAGACTTTTATCAATGTTTATATAGTAGGGATTCTTTGGACATGGAATGTGAAGATCCTGAGGAAGGAGAACTCCAAGACAAAGACGAAGAAGTCATCATGATGAAGTCTAGATGGCCAGAACAAGAATCACATTTAGTTTCCTGTTATGCTATAGTCTTGACAGAAAAAAATTAAGGAATTGATCAAGAAAGATTGCTATGGATGTCATAACGATCATCCCAGTCAAATTCAACACGATAAATGCCTGATGCTGAGTCAAGAAGAAAAATTGGACGAATATCTGGACGAAGCTTGGAGTCTCATCTCGGAAGAAGACGTGTTACAACAGTGGTATAAAGACTTGCGTGAACATTATTGTCCTCCATTAACAACTCAAGAGATCCATCGCATCGAAGCTCTCTTGGATCAGAGTTGGGAGACAAGGCGAAGAAACGGTTACTTTTCAGACATTTTCAAGCAAAAAGTCAGGATCGAATTGATGACTTATTATTACCTGTGAAGAAAAAAACAACACACAAATGGATACCTGGGAACTTTATTACCTTTTGAACTACAGTTCGTACACTGCTTCTTGGAATCCTGTCGTCTGTGCTAAAGATGAACTCCCTCATCGCAAACCTCAAGGCCATCAAGCTTATGTGATCAACACGGACGACAGTCATCTCCCAGGAACCCACTGGGTAGCCGTCTACTTTCCTCAAGAAGGATGTGTCGAATATTTCGATTCGTATGGATTGCCCCCTTTGGAAGGCGATATCATGGACTTTATGAGAAGAAATGCTCAGACCACACGATTCAATAATGTGAAATAACAAAGCACATATTCCTTGGTGTGTGGACAATATTGTGTGTATTTTCTGCATCATCGTAGTCTGGGCTATTCTTTAGAACATTTAGTGACTTATTTTGATCGTCATTCTTCTAGAAACGATGAGAAAGTAGATCGATGGTTTTGTGACCAGTATGCTTATCTTTTGTCTCTAACTAGGAAATGTAGTGTCCATGAATGGCCTAATGACTTCCAACAGTGGAAATCACAATTTCATTCACAACGTTGTCAGCCCTGTCCAAAATAATGTGTGAGTTGAAAAAAATCTTTGTCATTTGAAGAAAAATGTTTGATGTTATATTGTTGGATTATTGTTAAAAATGTTAGAGTTGTTTGTTAGTGTTAAGTAATTTGGAATAAAAATGTGTTTTGAAGAAAAAAAAATGCCTTTGTGGTTTGTTTAACTATAGGTATCCTGATTCATGCTCTTTGCCTTATCTCTATCCCACCCATAACACTATTTGAACGGTTCGACTCGAAAACCGTGTAGTAATGATTTCCTTCACGTCAGCGCTTTGAAAATAAAAACGGGACAATCTCCAGTCTGCCCATCCATTGTCGACTCATCTTCCTACGAAGACGTGCTCAAGATTAGCCAAGTTGAACGAAGCCTATGTGAATTTGCATAGGGTCATGACAAGTCTGATACCGAGACCTGAAGAGATAGACAATATCATAATGTTGAAAGTCACTGAAGACCTGAAAGAAGAGCTCTTCAAGGAGGAATTCAAGAAGGAGAAAGAAGAATGGACGGAGAAGTACAGACTTCATAAACAGCAGAGAGAGCAGCAACAGCAGCAGCAGCATGAACCTGACAGAGGCTTTGTCAACAGTTGTATCGACACCAAAGAGTTCTTCTTCTCTTTCCGAAGAAGCAGACCTTATCCTGTGAGAAAGCCTGTCGACAGAGGAGGCCGCCATCTTATAACCTACGCGATCGCCATAGCTTCAAGTCCCCCCCCCAAAAAAAAAATATAAATTCAGGGCTACCCCATACTCTCGAAAAGAAATAACATTCCATTGCCTATGATATGTTAGTCAGTTAGAAGAAAAAATACAGAAGTGAGTCTATCAGCACATGATTTCTTTATCTTGGTTAGAAAGTGTGACTCTAAGTTGTTCGTTTCCGTCGCTTATCAAAATTTTAAAAATAGTAATGTTCTGTAAAAAGTGAGTGAGTGTTTCTTTTAGGTCTGTGCGTTTTGTTTTGTTTTTTTTTTTTGTTGGTGATAATATGGATAATGTAAGTTCGGGTACAACGAAATTAAAAGAATTAGGCCCAGAACTCGGTGTGGAGGAAGAAAGATACGCAACAGCAGCGGGAGCAAGAAATGCAGACCTAGCCAGTTAGCACTCCACCCACCTCGAGAACACAAATAACATCTAGTCAACAGCCGATTATACCTAACAAACAACCCGCCCCGGAAAGAGTGGTGGCAAAACAAAGGGCCAATTATGATAGACAAACGGTATGGCAAACTCAAATGTAATTATCGGAGGCACTACGTTCTTTTCTCACTCCGATACTACAGGCAATCTCAGCTGAAAGAACAACCACAACAACAATAACAGCGACAGACACCATAGCAGCGGATTTGAAACTATCTACCTCAACTGAAGAATTAGTATCAGAACCAGAAAAGGAAATTGAGGCGGTTGAGGAGGAGGAGGGGGACACTGAACCTCGTTGAGAAGTACACCGAAATGGGGCTAGATCAAGCATTGTATGACGTCAACAAAGCAGGGCAGTTTATTAGAGCCATACAATACGTTGCCTACAAATCTCTAGACACCTTTAAACAAAGACCTTCTCAATGGGGATTAGGGGTCAGAGTTCTTCCCGAATTCTACAGACAAGCCTACACTGGATACCCCCTCAGTCAACGTGTAGAAGCTGCTGCTTACATTACCGCCCATCATGGCTACGCATTTCCTGATATCAAGAATCATGAGACTAGGAGTGCGGGAAAGAACGTGAAAGCAAAAGAGAGACGTGTTACCTTCTAACAGAAAAAAACAGATTTTTTAGGGCTCCAAAAGATTGCTTATTATTAAATAGGGAACCATATTTGGCTTGGTATCCCTCCTTGACTAAACTATTCTCGAAACAAACTTGACCTATTGGAACACCGCAACAAACTTAACTTTTTAAACCTAACAGTGACCAAACTGGTATATGTCGCTTAGACATAATAATTTAAATAAGATCAGTATGGCTATTTTTATGTACACTAAGTACTAATATTAGACAGATATGTTAGGAAGTAGGAAATTTAACAGACTCGTTAGATTTGAACTAATTGCACAGGTGGTTAACACATTATTGGTACTTTTTATTGTCCATTAGCAAAAAACGGGACGTGATTTGAAATAAGTACGCTCGAGCGTTTTGTTGAGTACTTGACATCCACGGCTGTCTTGCTGAGCACCTTTTTCCTCCTTTACCACGCTCGGACAGAAAAATGAGTGTGTGGTGAGACAATTCCCACTCATGTTTAAAGCCTTTCAGCCAGGTTGTTAAGGACTAGTTAGTCCTACACCTAAGTGGCTAAATTTAAAAATAGTCTGTGAGTACATAAAAGCCTGGGGTATGAGGCTCTCTTTCCTTCCCCAGGAGTAATTAAAAATCACGCGGTGCGTTATTAAACCAGTGATACATGCTCCATTAGAGCGAAAATCACTTTAATTCAAGTAAGCAAGCAAGCAAGTTCGGGTACCGTCTCTAGCACTCTTGATGACACCAACTGTCTGGGTTATTTTCTTTCTTGCAAGCCCCTATGTTCCACTTCTGTTTGTGATAATAACTTGTGATACTTCACATTTTCTAAAGTGGAAATCTTTACAAGCCGTACAAAATACAAAACTTATATGACTTTGGCTTTTGACACTTGCACAGACTCTTCACTTTATAAGTGTCACGAGAAAATTGTATATCCAATTTTTACCATTTTCAAAAACACGCACACACTTGCAGCTTGACCAGAAATATGTACATCTTGTTTTGTGGATAAGTCACAGACAAGTCCAAGCATATATAGGTGGTTATGAACGTTAGGAATATCCCCTCATTTTTTCAGAAATATCAAAGTTTGTATGTGCATTTTCCCTTTTCCACTCTATATTAGTGCTTAAATTTTTTCCAAAAAAAGAAAAAAGAAACGAAACAATTTTGAACAAAAAACAACTGAATTTTGAATTCAGGTTTCTCTCTGTTTATAATTTTTTTCAAGTTGATGGTGCATGACAGAGTACATTCGCCTACCTTTCCAAAGTGAGAGGCATTTGTTCACATGTCATTGCCTTTGTTAAATTCGGTTTCATTGGTTAGTTATCGTTAATCTTTAATTTTTTTGATGCATTTCTTTTTGATAGAAGATTTAAGGCTTTCTATTGTTGTAACGGTATTTATGTTCTTTAGTCTGTTGATGAAATTATCTATAGCAAAGTGCTTAAGATTTTTTCAGGTTTTTTATTATTTCAAGCCCTACAAAAGGAGACCAAGTTTGTCTTCAAAGACGATTGAAACTCTGAATTACACGGGCGTGAAGGAAAACATCGTTGTGTTTAATCTAATCATGCTTGCCGTATCTCTTTGTATTTTAGAGGTCATATTTCTTTTTAAGTAAATACACGCATCAATAGACAGACAGATTGGGTCATCATCTTTGAGTTTCACTGTACTTTCGGTTCTTTACTTGATACAAACCCCAAATTTATTAGTTTGAAAAAACAAAAAAAGATAACTTGCCCCTCAATACTGTAACACGTCTGTTCTGACTCTACCGATGTGAGTGTGAGTGTTTATGTTAAAATGTTTAAGTGAGATATAAAAAAATGGTCAGCTTGAAAACGCGAACCAATACTGTGACGCTCAGTATTTTGATGTGGTAAGAAGAAATGGTACAACACACACAAAGAGGGCTTGTAAGTTCACATTTCAGTCTGTCTGCACTGTAATAGTAATAACGCAAGAACATAGGGATTATTATACCACACAGTCCTAGAACAAAACAATGCATCACCCATTGTAAGCCATTTCATTGGCTATACTTATTTTCTTACCGCGTTCGCTTCGAATTGACTTGAGTAGCTATTCAGACAGTGACGAGAATGGCCATGCTTTACTGAGTCTATCCTATAGGCGATTTATATAAAAAAAATATTTTTAAAAATTAAACTAATGCACGAACAATCGTACCGTGGGCGATCCCATGGAAATTGTGTCCGTCTTATTGCAAAATACATCAACATTTAATTTAACCGTGCAGATCGCTAGAACAAACCTCTGATAATATACATTTTTAGAAGTGTTGTGTGACACGGATCGCCATTGTCGCTTGGTGTCTGCTTTCTTGTTCGAAAAGAGATCGTTTCGTCTTGACTATACAAATTTAATTTGACAGTTTTACGCACTACTTGAACTCATACATTTACGTTGTAGGTGTAAGTCGTCGTTCTCAGTTTTCTGGAAGTTCGTTTTTGCGTTTCTCAGATGTGATACTATATTTTAGGGACTGAACGAAATTTCTTTTGGCGTGAAGCAGGACTCGTGGTTTTGTGGCATATGTGGAGAACATTGATGAAAGCTCAGTTATGTCGTCTTCGAAATCGCTGACACGGATTTGAGCTAACACTTCAGCTCTTGTGTGAGGCGACACGGCACGTCATTGCCTTTTACTTTATCAATGAAATCGTTTCATCTTATTGCAAAATTACATTTGACTAGGCTTCATACGCAGCAGGTCCCTGTACATAGGGAGAGTGTCTTAGCGTCAGAGTATTCATTCCTCTCAAACGATCAAGAAGATGGAAGAGTCAGCACAGATCGACCTGCTCGTCAAATATTTGCTAAAAGTCATACGAAAGCATAATTCACAGGCGAAAGTGGCAACAAAACTTACTCTTTTGGTCGTTGATTTGATGAGAGCCATACGAAAGTGTGTAAGTGCTGATGAAGTTTGCTATATCTGCAAAGGTAAATGGGTATTTGTCTCCAGAATACCTGCTTCGTCTAAGAAAGAGAGACAAAAGTCAATATGCCTAATATCGCTGTCGGGAGAAAGGACACTGGGATTCAGAGTGCCCTACGAGTAAAGAGAAGAAACAGAAACAAAACGAAACAGAGAAGAGGGATTCAGAAGAAGAAGAAATTGAAGATGATGAAGAACTTGTGCCAGTAAAGACATGGAAATGGAAAAAATTGACAATGTGAGCCGATGCGTTGGCCCTGATGTGAAATTTCACACTACCTTCTATAAGAGAATAGACCAGAAAGAAAACGTAAGTGTCTCTTAGTCTTGACATTCTATAATAAGGATGACGTGTTTTGTTTTTTACTCACACTTTATGAAATTGTGCTCTTTCACCTATCTCTATCCCTCTGGAACATGTTTTAGTTAGAATTGAAATGAAGGGATGTTTTCCTTCACGCACGCTCTTTAAGCATGCAAGTCGGTAAACAATAGTCAGTCTATGCATCCATCATTTTGTGTCTTGATGTTTCCTAAATCACACACTGATGCCATAAAATAACGGGTTAAATGGGTTTTGTAGTGTTGGGAGTGGGGGTGGGGTGTAGGTGTTTGGCAGAGTTGGTCATTGCAGGTGAGGGTTTAGGTGCTTTCAAAAAACTTTTTCTTCTTCACTCTGTGTTGATGGAATATAACGAGTTCTTTTCTTCACTCTCTGTTGATAGTATATATAAAGGGTTATTTCTTCACTCCGTGTGGATAGTGTATAATGGTTTTCTTCTTCTTCCCTCTGTGGTGTGTGTGTGAGTGTGTGTGTGTGTGTGTGTGTGTGTGTGTGTGTGTGTTCGCGTACGTCGTGTAGATCGTATATTTAGTTGTTTATTTCTTCTTCCTCCCGAGTGTGGATAGTATATTTGGGGTTTGTATGCGTTAGTGATGGGGTGTGGATAGTATATTTGGGGTTTGTATGAGTTAGCGACGTTGTGTGGATAGTATATTTGGGGTTTGTATGCGTTCGCGTACGTTTGTATGGATAGCATATTTTGGGGTTTGTATGCGTTTGCGTACGTTTGTGTGGATAGTATATTTGGGGTTTGTATGCGTTCGCGTACGGTTGTGTGGATAGTTTTTTTGGGGTTTGTATTATCTCCCTTCTGTGTTGATAGTATATTTGGGGTCTGTTTTTTTTCCTCTTCCCTCTGTGTGTGTGTGTGTGTCTGTGTGTGTGTGTGTATTCGCGTACGTTGCGTAATTCGTATATTTGGTTGTTTTTTTCTTCTTCCTCCCGAGTGTAGTTCGTATATTTGGGGTTTGTCCGCGTTAGCGACGTTGTGTGGATAATATATTTGGGAATTGTATGCGTTCGGGTACGTTTGTATGGAAAGTATATTTGGGGTTTGTATGCGTTCGCGTACGTTTGTGTGGATAGTATATTTGGGGTTTGTATGCGTTCGCGTACGTTTGTGTGGATAGTTTATTTGGGGTTTGTATTATCTCCCTTCTGTGTTGATAGTATATTTTGGGGTTTGTTTTTTTCCTCTTCCCTCTGTGTGTGTGTGTGTGTGTGTGTGTGTGTGTGTGTGTGTCTGTGTGTGTGTGTGTATTCGCGTACGTTGCGTAATTCGTATATTTGGTTGTTTTTTTCTTCTTCCTCCCGAGTGTAGTTCGTATATTTGGGGTTTGTCCGCGTTAGCGACGTTGTGTGCATAATATATTTGGGAATTGTATGCGTTCGGTACGTTTGTATGGAAAGTATATTAGGGGTTTGTATGCGTTCGCGTACGTTTGTGTGGATAGTATATTTGGGGTTTGTATGCGTTCGCGTACGTTTGTGTGGATAGTTTATTTGGGGTTTGTATTATCTCCCTTCTGTGTTGATAGTATATTTGGGGTTTGTTTTTTTCCTCTTCCCTCTGTGTGTGTGTGTGTGTGTGTGTGTGTGTGTTTGTCTGTGTGTGTTTGTGTGTGTGTATTCGCGTACGTTGCGTAATTCGTATATTTGGTTGTTTTTTTCTTCTTCCTCCCGAGTGTAGATCGTATATTTGGGGTTTGTCCGCGTTAGCGACGTTGTGTGCATAATATATTTGGGAACTGTATGCGTTCAGTACGTTTGTATGGAAAGTATATTTGGGTTTGTATGCGTTTGCGTACGTTTGTGGGGATAGTATATATGGGGTTTGTATGCGTTCGCGTACGTTTGTGTGGATAGTTTATTTGGGGTTGTATTATCTCCCTTCTGTGTTGATAGTATATTTTGGGTTTGTTTCTTCCTCTTCCCTCTGTGTGTGTGTGTGTGTGTGTGTGTGTGTGTGTGTGTGTGCGTATGTCTGCGCGCGTACGTTGTGTGTGTGTGTGTGTGTGTGTATTGGTCTCTGTTTGTCCCTATAAAACTCACTTTATCCCTATCAGATACACTCTACCTACCTACCTGCAGTAGCGTGTATTCAGGTCAGCCACTTGCAACACTGTTGACATTTATCCCCTAGTGTTCAGTACAGTGACGTCACTGACGCTGGAAATTTCGAGTCTATAAATATGGACTTGGGGATTTCCACAGGTTGTAGCTATACATATGTACTAGAGTTCATAAACAAGAACGTCACTCAAGCTGAGGCTATAAAAAGATAGTGGGGTTTTCCAAAGGAATAACCCACAAGTTGTAGTATAAATAGATAGTGGGATTTCATAGGAATTTTAGCTGATTATAGCTATAAATAGATGCATGGGTGTTTATCCACGATCGTCACACAAGTTGATATTGTAAGTAGTTACTAATTTTATCCATTTTAGTCTAAACCATTGTAACTTAATTTTCGGGGATATGTTTATTTTCCTTTAAATTCTGGGACAATTTCGTCATTTTAGCGTTACTTTTAGTCACATCCAATTGGTCGTTGAGCATTTCCTTGATTATAGCTATTTATAGCATCATTACAATTATGCAAATTTTTGAACACCCCAGCAAGAGTTCAGGTCTTGGTAATGCTTTATATATAAATCTCACGCTTGTACTAGTGTATGTATGTTTCTGTCTCTGTTGTGTTTGACCCTCTACCATCATTGTCCCTAGACAATCCCACCATGCTCAATTCCCCTTGACGCTATACAGACCCACCATGTTCAATTTCCATATGTTAAATTGCCCTAGTCCCTAGACAGACCCACACTCTATTCCCATGTTCAATTCCCCTTGTCCCTAGAGTGACCCAGCAATTTTTCCCATGTTCAATTTCCCTTGACGCTATACAGTCCCACCCTGTTTAAATTCCCTTGACGCTATACAGTCCCACCCTGTTTAAATTCCCTTGACGCTATACAGTCCCACCCTGTTTAAATTCCTTTGACGCTATACAGTCCCATATGCCCATGTTCAATTCCTGTTGAGGCTCAACAGTCCCATATTCCATTGTTAAATTTCCCTTGAGGCTAAACAATCCCACGATTTTTCTCCATGTTAAATTTCCATTGAGGCTAAACCGTCCCGGGGGGGGGGGGTCTGTAATGCTAATTCCCATTGAGGCTAAATCGTCCCCCTTCACTACTATTGCACCATGATTTATCAGGATGTCACAACACGATTAGACCATGATATTGTAAGGCCCTATTTTGGGTCCTTAAGGGTGCTACATATTTTTGTACATAGGAACTGATAAAGTTATGTTAGAAATGGTCAAAAGCTTGGGGTTGGGGCGATGGAAGAGGGGTTAAATCATCAACATAAAATCGAGAATAATTTGACAATGTTTAATGAATTGTGAAAATAAATAAATAAATAAGAGCTATACTTATTGTGTACAACCAGATTATGTAATTCTGATATAACAAACCGGGGTGAGGCTGTCAGGTGTGGTGGGAGACAACTGTTACAATCTATTTTTGTTGGAATAAATATATTATTCTTGTTTATTTGATATTGTAAAATGTGCTATTTTTAAAGATTAAAAATGTACTAACTTGTCACTTTGGATTTTGGCGCCGACTGTACTCGTCAGTCGTCTGACCAACAATGCCAGCACTCCCTTATTTATAACCTTTCCCAGACTCCACATGACACAATTCAACCAATCGCTCAATGCACGGCAACCCATGTAAACAATCTGTCTTGTATGGTGTGCTGTCTATAGCATTATAAACTTTATAGTTAATGCATGGTATATCATGTCAACATTACAAATACATAAATTACATAACAATAAGTATTTGAATACTGTATGACTTGTCTATGAAATGAAAAATAACATTTTATGAGATCAAGTTTATGTGAAATTAAACTTTATGGTGATAACTTAAGTCTTGAATAACTGAATGATTCATGTAGACGCAGGTTCTGCACTTGATGCAGACGACCGCTATTGTCACACCAAAACATGAATTGCATACATCGATACAACGGTATTGCAATGATGTTATCACTAAAACATGCAAATTAATTTCTTATCAGTATCCTACTATCATTAGAGAGAATAATTGCGAATGCGAAAATATAGAATCTCTAAATACGAAGCACTTATGCTAATCCGAAATGGCGGACATCGTGATACAAAGATATACATGGACTTTTCTGGTCATGATGTTGTAGGTATTTTACATATATTACAAATAGTAATAGCATAAGAGCACAATATTTGTAGCAGATAAGCTAAACAGTACACTCTAAAAACTTTATGACAGACTTTCAAAGACATTTTAGCGAAAGAACCTCTTCCTCGTAAATAGGTTACACATATTAAGATTGGTTGCTAGGATTGGCTGCTAGTTTCACTGTCCATAGACATTAGAGATAAATATAATTCTGTGTTTTGTAAGTGAACATTCTAATTCATATTCATATGTATTATGTTTATAAAAACAAAATTTATAGAAGCAAAGACTGAAAATAGCATCCGAGTCATTGTGACTCTAACCATGATCATTACAATATATAATAATAATAATAATAATGAGGACTTTGTATAGCGCCTAATCTTTAGAAGCTCTAAGCGCTTTACAATATTAAACAGCACCATAAAAAAACATATAATGATATGATTACAAAAACAAACACCTTGAAATTAGAAAACATTAAAAAAACATGTTGAGAATATTTAAGGTAGGAAACATTATTAGGTCTTTAAGTTTGTTCTTGCAGTCGAAATAAGTGTTTTGAGAGCCCTCATGAATGTGATCACTGTGTCTTTGTGTCTAAGTTCAGTGGGCAATTCATTCCACGTTGCTAGGCCCTGGTATGCAAAAGAACGCTGTCCACATAACTTTGTTTACTACTTGGATTGATGAGTATATGATTGTCAAAAGAGGAGCGTAAGTATCTTGCTGGTGTGTACACATGGGTGAGGTCGGATAGGTATATTGGACTAGAGTCCGAGAGTGAAATGTAGCACAGAGAACAAATTTTGTGTTTGATTCTGGATCGAATGGATAGCCAGTGTAGGGTACAGATCAGTGGGGAGGTATGCTCTGATCGTGGTACTCTAGGTATGATCCGAGCAGCTGTGTTTTGAAGTTTCTGGAGTAGATATTGAGATGAATCAGACAGAATTGAGTTACAATAGTCCTGTCATGAAAGTACTAATGAACACACAAGTATTTTAGTGGCATCAGCTGAAAGATATTTGCGAATTGAGCTGATGCGTCTCAGCTCAAGATACGCAGCCTTGCATATGCTCATGACATGTTGGTGTAGTGTGAGAGTACTGTCCAGATGTGACGTTTGCATGTATTGGGGTGGGGTTCTTCCAATATAATTTAATTAAATTATGATGAAAGTTCCACCCTGGCTTGTTAGGTTAGAAAGCTAAATTAGTGACGAGGTAGATTTACAGCTCTGAGCCCCCAGTCAGCTATGCCGACTGTTAAATTATAGAGAACACGAAGATGAAAATTCAATCAATAACAATTTAATAAATTTGATAAATTAAAATGATAACTTCCAATCACTCGTCTTTCCCTCGACCAAGTGACAGCCTAATTCATCCCGTGATTTACAGTGTGAGTTCGATTTTCCCCCTGTCCTTGCATCTACTCATCTATTTCTTTCCCGCTGATTCCTTCCTTCTTTCCGTTCCTATAACTCCTCCTTTGTCTCCATTTCCCTCTCTACTATCTCCTCCTCCAATTTCGCTCCCAGACTTCAACTTCTCCTTTCTTCTCCTTTCCCTCTCTATTATCTCCTCCTCCAATTTCGCTCCCAGACTTCAACTTCACCTTCCTTCTCTTCTTTCTTCTCCTTTCCTCCGTCTCTCTCTATCTGAGACTACGGGACCAAACTGTAACTGGTCTGTCCCTCAAAGCTTCCTTATTTGAAGCTTTCTGTACTTAGAATTTCCCGCTCTAAGATTTTCCTGCCAATAACGAATGGCTATTCGGAGTTATGCTAACCTCCACTCTGGGTAATTTCTCTCAGCGAACTAACTCTTGCCAGAAGATGTGGAGACATCATTCTACCTAAATCAAGGTCTCTCCCCTATCTCGATTCTGATTGGGTGGCGCTGTGACCCTGTCCAATCGTCTTAGCGGCCAGTTCAACCTGTCTGTCTGTTTGCAGGGAAAAGAAGTTAAGACACTCCCACTTCTTCAGGCAACTTCTTTTGATCTGAGAAAAACATTTCCACACCTAGGTGATAATTGGCTATCTGTGGCTTCGCAACTCCTATGTCCGGCTCTCCAATTCTAGCCACAACAATCTTACGTAATGGGTTAGTGGTAGCTGCGGCAGTGTTTAACATCAAACAATGGCTTGTCAGAATTACTTTGATTATACATGTTTCAACTGGGCTACTCTGGGTCGGGGTAAACATGACACCAGAGTAACACCTAGGTTTTGTACTGATTGTCTGAATTTAATGTTCATGTTGCTGATATTTATTGTTTGATGTAAAGGATGTGAATGAGAAAGTCTTTGTGTTGTGATCAGAATGGCCTTAGTTTTATCATCATTCATTTGCAGCTTGTTACATGTCATCCATGATTTCACATCAGAAATGCACCTCTCTATACCTTGGATGGTAGCATCAACTTCAGTTGGGTGGCTAGATTTGTATATTTGGGTGTCATCAGCGTACAATTGTTGAGACACTGGATGATGACCTATGACACTTGAGAGCGACTGAGTGTACAGAATGAAGAGAAAAGGTCCAAGAACAGACCCCTGTGGAACACCAGAACATAGATCAACTGGGCTGGAGTGTATTCCATTTGCAGATACAACTTTTGTCCTGTTGACCAAGTAGGACTTGAACACAGTAAGGCTGTATCATGAATGCCAAATACATGCTGGAGATGGTGAAGTAATATATCATGGTCTATTGTGACAAATGCTGCAGACAAATCAAGGAGAGCGAGGACTGTAATCTTTCTGCTATCCAACGCAGAGAGAATGTCATTAACTACTTTTAGAAGAGTAGTTTCAGTACTGTGGCAAGGGCGATATGCAGATTGTACATTGCTAAAAAGACTGTTTGAATTTAGATGAGATACAAGCTGGGATAGAACAACCTTTTCTAAGATTTTTTTATATGAATGGGAGATTAGAAACTGGGCGGTAGTTCTTTAAATCGTTATGGTCTAGTGTTGGTTTCTTCAGCAGAGGCTTTACAATGGCAGTTTTGAAAAATGATTGGAATTCTCAGGATGAGAGAGAGAGGTATTAATAACATCAGTTAGTGAAGGCAATACTAGATCTAAGGACTCAGGCAGCAGTGATGTTGGAATTGGATCAAGTTCACATGACTTTGGTGCACTCTTCATCAGGATTGTACGTACAAAATCCATAGAGACAGGTTCAAATGCTGCTAATGGTTGCAGCTGAATTTCTGTATCCCAACTGTATGGTGATGACGAGTCAATTGAAATTGTGGTGTCAAGCTTATCTCTAATGGTTTGTACTTTGTCACGGAAGAAATTTGCAAACAGGTCTGGAAGGTCGACTGGAGAGAAGGTAATTGGAAGTGTAGATTTGTTCCTTGACATTAGCTTGTTAGTATTCTCGAAAGAGCTCTTTGCAGCTGGAACGAATCAGGATGTCACAACACTATTGCACCAGGATATATCTGGCTGTCATAAGAAAGACTGATATATTTATTCATGCCTAGAAATATATATATATTTCTTTTTGGAATATAACACTTGTAAGATTTAGAATTTGATAATTCTGAAGTAGATACATAGGTGGTTTATAAACACAAATGTTAAATTTAAAAAAAAACTAGTAATATAAATTGAACCATTATAGGGCTGTTCCTGTAAAATGTACATAGAACACAGGAAAGGCACTTTCATCATGGAACAGTCACCTATAGATCCATTTTAGAATTTTGTATCATTTTCATATGAACTCCTTGGGTTGTCAGAGTACCCTAGCGTAATGTTTGTAAAGAAACTCTTCCATGTGCACTATGAATATTTAAATGAAACAGCCTTTAGCCAATTAGACAAAACTGAACAATTGTTGTTTGGAACATATTTTTTAAAATGCAGAATCTTTCTAATTTCATCAAAGTGAAAACAGTAACTATAACTTGTTGCAAATTTGTTTCTTCCAGATTGAAATAATGTTTTTTCAGCATAACTGCAGTACAGATGTAGTATTGCTTAATTTATTTTTCCTTCATGCATTCATTCATATTTATGCAATTTAGCATGTTTGCAGTAATGAGTAGCATGATACAGTACATGGTGGGACACTGCATTGTTGTATAATTGTCACTGTCAGGTCAGCATTATGGCAGCATGCATGACTGCAATTCCTGCAGGAAGTTGTTGTGATTTTATTAAGTCTGATTAGCATGTCTTCAGTATGAATATTCAGCAGTATAGAAGTCATGCTTGAAATCAGTATTGTCAATGTGAGAAATGTGCTGCAATATTTACAGCATAAATATAATATGTTGTAGTCCTCTGATACAAGCCTTTGCTATTAAATCTCGAGTCCGAGGCCAATAACAGTTTAAGCTATCTGAGGCGTGTAATTTTTGTATTGTTGTAATAATTTAATTACTGATTAAATATTGAAAAATTCAGGCAAATAATTTCTGATTTATCTTTAAATAATCTTTATTTTTCAAGTAAAACATGTAAGTAATTTATGCCAGAAAATAATGCAGTTTTATTACTTATTAATAGTCTTCTTTCATTCATTTTGTATTTTTTCTGGTTATGTTACGGCCACCATATAATGGTTGAAAGAAAGTTAAAAACTTGTTCTGGTTATGCTGTGGTAAACATCTTTTTATGTTCTTTAAGTCTTCAATCCATACTCATCCAAGTAAGGTGTCTGATTTTATTGTGGTTAACAGTGCATCACGTTAATGGTGATGGCAGTTGATGTTGCTTTTCTGGTTTGTTTTTGCAAATTTACTTTTATCTAAGGAAGGAATTATACTCTAAGACTTCCTTTTTGGTAATATTCTGGCAAATAATGTAATTGGGTGTCATTTGCTAGAAAATAAAGAAACATGTTTGCCACTGGTGGTTATAGTAGGTTTGCCTTTGGCTAATACTTGTGGCAATGGATTTTTTTAGAAGCTTGGTTACTGTTAATTTGTGGTTAATTTGCAGTGACTAAAGCATTTCATTAAGGGTAATAATATTATGTCAGTGCTACAAGCCATTATTGATTCTTTTTTCAATATATGTAACACTTTTGCCAGTTTTTCTGTTCATCCATTCATCTTAATTCATCCTGTTTTTTCCTTGGCAAAACTACAATGCCTTTTCAGAGATCTTGGAAATTGGATTGTACATGTTAGACGGTGGCATAGATATACCTTTGGCTCTTTGTAATTCTTTATTTTCAATACTTTTAATGCTTTTGTCAATTTGTTCAACCCTTGATAATTATAGTACTTATCCAGAGCATAACCACAAAACCTGTTTAAGATACATGTTAAACCAATATTGAAGCAGTGCCTTTTCAAAATATTATATTCATCTATTTATCTCTTCATCGATCATTTCATCATTCAAAGTTTTAGTTACTGTAACAAACTTAGGATGCCTATCACTTTTCTTTATACTTTGTAAATATGAACTTCTTCAGCAAATCCGTTTTCTCCTTGTATATATTTTGACATGGTGGGGGCCAGGGATGGCTCTGTCTTGTTGAACATACTGATCAAAGCATGGTGTGTTATCCTTTTCATGAGCTTTAATTAGTAAATATGTCATGTGTAATATCTTATTGATGGATTGAGATAAATGTTGTATTTTTGTGTTCTAATGTAAAATGCTTTGGGATGCATCAACTTTGTAATCAAGAGGTGGCAAGTATAATGTATGTATGCAATTTTAACTTTGTTTTATAAATTTGAGATGACACCAAAAATGGCTGCTATAAAAGAGTTGTGGAAACATTCTTGTATGAAATAAGTCTATTTAGTACTTATTCCAAGCATAAAATTAAATGTGCAGTTTATCTTGATATATTTTGTGTGTTTTTCAGGGCATTCAGTTATGTGACACACTGAGTTTTATTATGAACTTCTCCTTATTTTGACTATTTTACTTGATATAATCAGAATGAAATTGTTTATTGGAAACAATTCAATTAATGTGTATTAACAAGGGAAGGAAAGTTTGGTTTCAAATGAAAAACCATTGCCTTCATTTGGTCATTGTTTTTCAATTATGGTTCTGTCTTGCTTTGTCTAACCTAAATGAAATGTCCCTATTATAACCCTGGCTAGATCATGAAACTGGACCTGAAGGGAAATGATGCCATCTTTTTCTATGATGGTGATTCATCCTCAGCCTCCATGCTGGCCAAACTGTGTGAGAGTTGTGACAACCCAGGTATCGTCTTCTCCACCTGTGATAAGCTGTACATCGTCATGAAAAGTGGAATGGGATCGAAGGGATCAGGCTTCAATTTCTCAATGATACAAGGTATTTTCATAAACAAAATGTGCCTTTAAATACATTGTAATTTAACTGATTAAATATAGTTTGAGTAACACACAGTGCATCCTTCTCTGGCTCTTTGTTGGGTCCCTCTTTGTCTGCTAATTGGTTGCTCTGCCAGACATGATGTCATTGCAGCCAATATATGTTAATAAGCTAGTAACTAAATTTAGATATGTTGTCATGTGAACCAGTCAGATGACCGCTTTGGAGCACGTGATCAAACATTATGTCAGTTGTTTGAGGCATTAATTTAGCAACTGGGATGTCTGTAGAGATGCTTGCTTTTCAGTGTTGATGCTGCATTTAACTTAAATTATCTGTGGAAAGAACCACCCGCCTCCCCTCCATCCACATCATTTATTTGGGGCATTACCTGCATAGCATACTGTTCCAGTTTTGTTTTCGGGTACCATTGCCCAAGTTCATGCATTCACACTTTGCTTGAACCCCAGTTTTGTCAGTACGTGATGTGTGTTTTCATGGCAATCCTCGGGAATAGACTTATCAAGTTTTAGTTATCCTTGTCCCATATACCTCATATCAGCCCCTTGCAGCTCCACATACAGGTGTCAGACATTAAATTATCTTCACAACCCTACAAACTCCCCAGAGTCTCTCTTCCTGAGGTATTCCTATGGAATAAAGGGCCATTGCCAAGTTTCATGCATTCACAACTTGGCTTTTGAACCCCAATTTTTGTCAGTACTTAAATGTACTCAACTATTATGTCCATATATACTTCATACCTGCTACCTGTGGTGCATGTATGGAGTATTGGCTGATGTTTGTTATCATGGCATCCTCAGAATCAGACTTGTCAAGTTTCGGTTGTCAATGTTCCTATATACCTCGTATCAGCCCCTTGCAGCTCCACATACAGGTGTCAGACACACTTCACAACCCTACAAACTCCCACAAGTCTCTCTTCCTGAGGCATTCCTATAGAACAAACAATTCACAGCTCGACTGGTGCAGTGTGCTGTGACAGATCTTGCCCCCATCACGCCAAAGATTATTTTATATGTACAGTAAAGTGTCTGTTGAACCTATGTATTGTGTGATATTTGAACTGATATTTAATTCTCAAAACTGCCCCCAGTGTAACTGGGCTTCCTATACAGCCTACCATATTAAGGCCCATTTTAATACTAATCAGATATCATTATTCTGGCCGCCTTCAGCAATGTTATGAATTAATAACTAATGTGTAAACTAATCCATGACCACAAGCCACAGCTTAGGAGTGTATAGTTGAATATGCCAGAGGGATTTGTGTGAAAGTTTTTTCCATGAGAGATGAAGACTATGTACTTCATCCATAGGTCTTTTGTAAATTTTTATTACTTGAATTACTTGAAAGCTGTATTTTCTTTCCTTTTCAAATTTAAATATATTTGTACATAACCTTAATTTTTCCTGATTTGACAAATATAATATCATTGGTGGGACGGACATAATGTCAACACACACTCACCCCTTAACATTGTCACAAGTAGTACCATGGGTCTTGAAAAATTTGTCTCAAACAGCCTCTGCATCAATAACATCCATTTCACTGTAGCCTTCAAAGTCACTTTCATCATTACTGTCTCCATCACAGACTTGCTTTATGTCAAATGAAGCACCATGGCTCCAACTTTAGCAAACCTATATTATTTTTTGAGTGACCACTGTCTATGCTTGACCACCCAAGAATAAAGTTCAGACTAAATACTCTTGAGAAAGGTGGTAACATTCTCCACTGTTCAGCATTGGCTGTTGTTATATATATTTAATTTGCATTGTTTGTTAGTATTTTTATATTTCATTATAATGCTATGGATAACTGTATTTTGGACTTGTATAAAATCAAGTTAATTTTCTAGCTGACCTGAATCATTGATGTTGGTTTTGTAAAAAACATGTTTATCTCATGCTGAATCCATAACATTGGAAATTGCCCATGAAAATGGGGTTCACCTGCTGTTTACTACATTCTATATTATAATTTAGAAACAGACCTTCTAATTATAACCAAGATTTTATCTTGTAAATATTTGATCACTTCCAGAATGAAATTCTCTTGTAGTAATATGTTATTTTTAGAAAATGTTAATTGTGACCTGAGGTAAAGCAGAGTACTTTATAATCTTATTTTTCTAAAAATTATTCATTCATGCTTTAAGATCTGAGCAGAATCAATTGTATTACTGTTATGTCCATTATTTTATTTTGGCTGGAATTTATTTATTCAAATTATTTAATTCAAGTAATTCTTCCCTGGAAATACAAAGTACTCAAAAATAACATTCTTGGAGATAGAGAGACATGGATTCACAGTGAAATTCAAATAAGGATATAATATTGGATTGTATTATTGAGATTCAACAAAGGACTTGGCATATCACTACAACACATGCCACCACAGGCACATCAACACTTCCAGTGTTGGATATATATTGGAATATCACTAAATTTCATTTAGAACTTTAAATATTAGGACTTGTGTTGAAAATTCTAGGATTATTTGGGATTTAATTCACAATACCATAAGTTCGTTTTACATTTTTTACATTGTATTCTAGGGAAATAAATTATTTATTGATTGTTACAATATTTGTTGGTTTTCACTCATCTCTGTTCCTTTGTTTAAGACCATAGAGTCATGATTCAGACTGTATTAACAGTTGATGTAATTCTGCTTAAAAGCACTGATTATTCCCTAATTTTGTGCCTGGATTAAAAAATGTATTTTTAAGGAGACATTCCACTTTGATGTTTCTGTCACTCTTATGCATGAATGAGCAGCAGGTGGGTGGACTGACAGGTATCTACTAGCAGTAGAGCATTGTCCTCTCTAGAACACAAGTGGTTTTATGACAGCCAAGACAAATGTCTTGCAAAACCACTCCATATTTATAGAACAGTTGTGGTCTTTCAAAGATTTCCTGTATTTCTCAATATAAATGGAAGGCTCATATGATAAAAACAATGTGGAGATATTTATTTGCCAATATATAATAACTTCATTTTGTGAATGCTAGTTTTGTTCACACAAAACAAAATTATTATTATTTCTTTGCTTTGCTTGAAGTTCTCCTCCTTATGCATGTCATCCTTGGTAACCAGAGTTTTGTCTAACATTATTCAGTAACTGAGAACAGCCTCATCACAGTTGTAATCTTGGTCTTCTAGATATCCTGTGTGGGTGAGTATCTATTGGAGTTGGTTGGGATAATTGCATGCTGCCTCCTGATTTGCTGAGCATATCTCTCCCATCAAAAAATTCTGTTTTATTCCATGACAGCACTGGCATTACCAAAACCATACATGGATTGCAATAAATTTATAATCGTAAACGATAGTTTTCGCTATTTTCTCTACCTCAACTTTAAGAGACTGGAACACCTTGTTGACAGTACTGTGTAAACCAGGTGTACCCAACATAATCTGATCCCATATCATTTGCAGTCTATGCCCATTTCCATCTAACTGCATCATCAGAATTAACATGAAGTGAGTAATTCTGAAATTTCTGCCCATTCTTGAGCTAACCTCAGAGTGTTGGCTCTCCAAGTACAAGTCCATTACAAGCTTTCAATCTCACTTCTCCATTATGAGCTTTATCTATGATTCTAAGCTTTTTATTCACCAAGTACAACTTTCACCTGGTTTTCTTATATTTATGATCACATGTGTAAATGATTAGGATAAGTTCTCAATATAATATACATGATTTAATATTAATTTTGGAAACAATGTTAATATGTTCAAATCAAATAAATTTATTTTGAAACAATATAGTGACCACAGGAGCTAATGCAGGTAGAACTTTTATGCCTTTGAACTTTTTTCATTTTACCTCCCTTGCTTGATTTGATACAAAAAATGTAATGTGATAAACCAAAGCAGATCTATTTTAATAGAATGATAAATGCAACAAACACTTTCCTAAAGTGTAGATCAAAACATATCCAGTACTTAGAGTCCCAGAGAAGTGTTTTGGGGTATCGAGTTGATGGATGATTAACTCTACATTTGAATAAAAGAAAAGATGCCACAATTATACTGATTACATTAAAACAAAATTATAAAAAAGAAGAAAAAAACTAATTTCACCTGACTTAACCGCTTAATTTCTGTTTACTTCTTACAGTATTACTACCTGTTAGCATTTAGCAGCACTTTTCAGTGACCTCTCTTTTACCACAGTTATTTATTGAGACAATATTTGTTCCTAGAAAATCTAACAGAATATGTGATTTTTTATTAAAATTATGAATTCCATAATTTTGATTTTAAATTTCTGGACACTGACTGCCATTGTCAATGGAAAAACAAGCAATATATCTGGGTTTCAAGCACTGGTTCTGATCATGATTTTTGTCACATTCAAGACATGGGAACCATTCCTGACCCCACATTTTAAGTGGGTTTGCAAGTCATTGGGTGTTAGTTATTTAGGAGATGTGCACTGATAATGTCTAGTTGGACCTAAATGAAAATGTCACTGGCTAGACATATATCTAGTTATCACTAGGCAACCTTGAAAATCTTGTAGATACTACTCAACATATATGGATTGTTATATTAGCATGATTTTTTTAAACTAGAGACTTCTTGTGATATCTAGTTTTTTCAAAGTGAAAATGCTACTGGTTTGACATCTAATATGGCCACTATTTGTTTCTAAGTGAAAATGGTACTGGTCTGACATCCAGTATGGCCACTAATTTAACCATCTTAAACATCTTGTTATTGCAGCTCTTGAACGATACTCATAATTGCAAGGGGTTTTCACTGAAAACTTATTAAGACATCTAATTGGTCTTAAATAAAAAATTTGCTGTAATGACACGCATATAGCTCCATATTGGCAATTTTAAAAATCTTAACATTACTTCTCCAAGATTGAAAGTCATTAGAATACAAATTAGGATTTAAAAAAATAATAAGTAATATGCACAAAAGAGACATAAAAAGAAAAAGAATATTGTATGTTATTAGAGACCAGAATCAACTGCACACATGGCAGAAATAGGAATCACTTTTCTGATAGTGTTTTGTTGTAGGTATCAGTGTCAAGGTTTTTCATTTAGTTCTCTGGCACTTGATGGGTGTGCTCATCTATGACTAAACTATTCACCTTGGGCAACGGTACATTATAGTGTTTTTATGATCAAGTGATTATGTCACGTATTTGCAGTTTGTTTAGTTTCAGTGACACTGTTGCACGCATAGTCATAAAACATGATGGCTTTGTGTTCAGCTTTGAGGGTTTTATCCACTTTGGGCAAAAATAGATCACAATGACCTACTTTTCAAGCTTCACTGATTATGTTACATATTTGCATTTAGTTCAGTTTGTTGGACAATTTTCCAAATACACTCAACAAATTTGAATGGTTAATTTATATTAAGAATATTATTTGCTTTTCTTGGTGACTATGCAACATTTTTAGCTTTTTTGGTCCAAGACAAGGAGAGGATATAGGTCCATAATCTATATTATGTTTGTTTCAGTATAAATTTGTTATTGCATACTCCTCCTAAACAACTTGGAGGTTTTCCATGAAACTTTGCACACATACACACAAACATTCATCCCATGGTGAATGTAGTTGGTACTAAATGAAAATAGTACTGCTCAGATATCCAGTATGTCCGTCATAGCAGATATCCAGTATGTCCGTCATAGCAGATGTCCAGTATGTCCGTCATAGCAGTCATCTTGATAATCTTGTTTCTCGTACTTCTCTTGAACAAGAAGTCTTGTAGTTTTCATGACTTTGGATGATGTCTAGTTGGTCCTCATTGGAAATGGTGGTAATTTGACATCCTGTTTTGGTCATATCAACATAGTGTTTTCAATAAATAACTTCTTATGGTATCTAGGTTGTCCTAAATTAAATTATGCAGATCTGATGACCAATATGGGCATTCATAGTGACCATCTTGAAAATCTTGTAATCACTGCTTCTCCTGAACAAAAAGTAATCTTGCCATGGGGTTCACCAGAAGATGCCTTGTTATGTCTAGTGGGTCCTAATGAAAAGGTGCTGCTTGAACATCCAATAGGGCAGCTATTTTAAAAAAATACTTTGACAAATCCTCCATTTACAGTGGTGGTACCAAATGAAAATGGTGCGTATCTGACATCCAGTATGGCTGCCACAATAGCCAGCTTGAAAATAATGCTATCACTACTTCTTTTGAATAAATGATTATATCAGCATGAAGTTTCCACGAAAAGACCTTTTATGATGTCTAGTTGGTCATAATTGAAAATTGGTCTGATCTGATTTTCACTATTACAGTCACAATGGCCATCTTGAAAGTCTTGTTACCACTGCTTCAAGATGGCTGGCCATATTGACATTGTGCTTTCGCCATAAGATTTGTCATGATGTCTAGATGGTCTTAAAGGAAATGATGCTAATCTGATGATATCCAATATGAACACCATGGCAGCCATCTTGAAAAACTTGTTATTGTTACTCCTTCAAAATGAAAACTCATATCAACATGTGATTTCCAGCACAAAACTTATGAGGTCCTGATAATCCTAAATGAGTATGGTTCCAATCTGGCATCCAATATGGCCACCACTATGACAGCAGCTAATTTGAAAATATTTTTATCGCTGAAGAATGTTTAAGATGGTTTTGATACTCAGCAGTTAAAAGGAAGAAATGGTCTTGTCTTGAATTCCTGGAAATTCTTTTTGGCTTATAAAGTGTTAGTCACTCTGAAGAACTCCTGTTGAATTATGCTATGCCAGAGCAGGCAAGACTCATCATTTTGTGGAATTCTTGTAACGAGGTACAATGGAGGGTACTACTCACACATGAGGTACAATGGAGGGTACTACTCACACATGAGGTGCAATGGAGGGTACTACTCACCATGGTACAATGGAGGGCACTACTCACACATGAGGTACAGTGGAGGGTACTACTCGCACATGAGGTGCAATGGAGGGTACTACTCACACATGAGGTACAGTGGAGGGTACTACTCACCACAGGTAAAACTAGCTAAATTTGACCGTGTCTTCATGCTCTTACAGCTTTGCAAGGCGGTTGGTGGATTGGGAAAGGAAGCATATTCAGCAGTTAATGCATTCTCAAGACTTGGAGATGTGAAATAATTTTAAATAGTTTCTGCACATGCTATATTAATGTAGGATTTTTAAATTTTACATAGTTAAAATAAAGACATTTTAAGTTGCTCTTTAATCAGATTTATAGAAACTGGTCATGGTGATAGTCTATCATAGTGACATTAAGATGATAAGATAAGAGTTATTGCCAACCTGGATGTTACTTCCAGTTGCAGACTGCTCTGCTGTAGTGGTTAGAGCATCTGTTAAGATGTGGGAGGTCCCAGGTTTGAACCCTAGCCAAGTCATACCAAGGACTTATAAAAATGGTACTAACAGCTGCCACACTAAGTACTCCTCAGTAAGAGGTTGGTGTTAGGACTAGTTGGCCTGGTGTCAGGATAATGTGACTGGGTGGGACATCATGTACCATGACATTAAGATGATGGAGGTCCTAGGTTATTCAGCCCTCATTAGAGTAATGTGGATTTACAGTATTAGGTTACACTGCATCTTTTTTTTTGGCTGTTCGATTGAAAATGCACCAAATGAAAAGCACAAAATAATGGAACATCACTCAGAATCATTTATTCTGATAACTAGATTACAGCTTATCTGATGCTGCAGGTATCATCTCTGAAGGAGATTAGTTTCAAGAAAAAATGGAATAGCTCATCTCAAATATGGTGCTAAACTGCAGTTAACATTTCTTTGCACAGGTTGCAATATACAAATGACAGACAATTATGGGGTGTTCTTTTCCCCTGGATATGGAATGGTGAATTATGCAAATGGCCAGACCTGTACCTGGACCATTCAGACTACACCAGAGTTGCCAATCCTTGTTTACTTTGAAGATGGAGCTGAAATTGAAGATGATGTGGATATTTTACAGGTAGGTCCAATCTTACCTGGAGGAGTCCTATTAGATTTTCATGTTGTCTGTTTAGTTAGTAATAGCATCATTTGAATTGTTTTATTTTGAGCAGTTAGAGAAATTACATGGATATTACATTCTATATTTTTCCATGATGGGAGGTTACACTGGCATTAAGGAATTGTATAATTATTTTCAACTTTTTCTTTTAGAATTAGTGCATATAGAATTTTGTTGGCTTTGTTACATTTTGATATCTTTACATTTATGGTCTTGACCTCTGCAAATGGTGCTGAAGAAGAGAATAATACGATGACATTTCTGCCAAGTGCTTCCTATCTCTTATAGGTGCTAGTCAGTTGTTTTTTGAAGTTTGCAATGCATTCCTAACCAGTCAAATTGATTACAAGGGCTTTAATGCTGTTCTGTTGTTTTGTGTTCTCTGTGTTTATTTTACTTTATATCAGTCTTACTAATATCCCAGAGTTTTTTTCAACCTGGATAATACTTCCAGTTTCACACTGCTCTGGTGGCCTAGTGGTAAGAGTGTCTGCCTTGGATGTACATGGTGGGTCGCAGGTTTGAACTCTGACTGAGTCATACCAAAGACTTATATAAATGGTACTAGCAGCTGCCTCGCTAAGTACTCAGCATTAAGTGGTTAGTGGTATAAAGACTGGTTGGCTTGGTGTCAGGATAATGCGACTGGGTGGGACATCATGCTGCATGTCTTTGGCATGAAACCCAGTACTAGACATCACTATAAACTGCCTCACTGACAACATAGCGATATGACTGAAAAATTGTTTAAGCATCATTAAAAATCCAAGACACATGCACACACATGCATACACGCACACACACACACACACACACACACACACACAGATTTGCACCAGTAGGTCCAAATCAAACTTTACACAGATGTTCTTAATGCATAAATAAGATCCAAAACATCTGGCTGAACAAGTCTTTAGAGTGATTTGAAAGATGAAACTTAAATCATGGACAAAATGTGATTTTTTTATAGGTATTTACCAATGCAACAAATGAAGTCAGTGGTGTAGCAGAACATCCTCCCAAAGGGTTTAGGACCAGTGATCTACAGCATCGGAAATTTGTCTCCAGCAATGGAAAAGTTCTCATCAAGTTTATAACAAATCCAATTACCAACAAAAAGGGATTCAGGGCCTTTTATTCTCAAGGTAGGGACAAGAGAAGAATTTGGCACTCGACTGAATGAAAAGAATCTACATTGACTCTCATGGTGGTCCTATAAATTAAAGGACATTGTTGACATTCTTCCTGGTTAATTTTGCATAGTTTCAAATTTTGCATGAGTACAATCTTTCATCTCATGTTTTTCTGAGAAACAAATTAAGACTATTTAGACAGTGCATAAAATACACTGCACTTTGAATGATTGAGGCTCATATTTTTGTAAATGGTGGCATTATTTTATTTTGTTGCTCACTTTTGTCAGACTTAACAAGTTTTCAGTTTAGGTTAAGTGTAACAGTCATCAGCTTTGCTACAGTATGATGCATACCAAATCATCTGCCAAATAAATAAAGAGTGGCATCAGTATCATTCATGTGTATAAATTACCAATTTGGAAAAAATTAATTTACATTTTAATGAATAAAAAGTCTTTGAATTTTAATGATTTTAAATGCATTAATAGGGTTATATGTTTGTCTTTTAAAGATTGTCCTGACCCACAATTCAGCAATGGCACATCAGTCATACCTGTTGCCACTAACTACCCAGCAGGGTCATCCCACCGGTACAAAGATGAAGTTGATGTGATGTGTACAACTGGATACAGGTTCTACCAGGAATCCTTACCTGCTCAGGCAACTGTTAGACTGAAATGTCTCTATAAAGGCATATTTGACCGGCATCAAGTTCCCAACTGTCGACGTGAGTCCTTATTGACTTCACATGGATATATACACCTCTTCCTCAATAATTCATGCACAGTGGGGTCCACAAACATTGACCACACTATAAGGAAGGGTGCAAGTTATTGATGGACCTGCAAAAAATTGTAAAATCTGCTTAAACATTGAGAAAACTGTGAAGAGGGAGTTAGGGAACTGGGTTGTGTAATGACTAAATCCTCATCTTACAATCACATCAATAATAATTGTTAATAACACACTTTTCCTAATGTAGTTGTTTGTTATTCGGTATAAATAACATTTAGTTTTAAAATGTCCAACATGTGAAAGATCTTTCCAACTGGTTTCAACAAGCATCACATGTACGTGAAACTATCTGTGTATTACGTCACTGCTTTTCGTTTTGTTGATTAGTTCCCAAAGTTGTATTTTATAGCATCAAGCCAAATCAGGAGTCTGATAGTAGGGAACTAGAATAATTGTTGATACAACACAAACAAGATTCCTTTATTTTCAAAAGCAAGCGACATTTGTTTCATTAAACAATCGTCTATGTCAAAACTCAATTTATTATTTGTTCAATAAGGAAATTATTGATGTCATGATTTCATTGGAAATAATAGTGAAACTTCTTATCATCCTTGAGGATATATGTTAGTGCCAGTTCCGGTATTCTCTGAAACTCGCTTGCCCACAATGGTCAGTATCTGTGAAACCAAGCTCCTTTACGAAGCATTCTTTTAGCTTGGTTGCCTTGCTATCTTTGATCACAGTTATGAATGAATCAGTTAATTTTAGGCAGTTTATGTTATATACACAACAATATTTTTAACAGTGTTCGATTAATCCTTGAAGTTAGTTCAACCTACATAGTTACTAGATTTTAAGGTTGTAAGATTTGCATGCCGTTTAACTTATAGAAGACATAATTAACGTGATAATACAAAGGAGGCCAGCTTTTAATTCAATGCAACACTACAACAAAAAAATACTTCTGCAAATCAGTTATCAAAATACAGTCGGAACTTAATTAGGTTCTCCGAGAAATGCTTGCAGACATAGCTGTTATAGTAGATTGATACATTTTACGTTTAAATACACATTGCATTTATGATGATTACAATTGAAAGGAACTAAAAGATAGAATTAAAACACAAATTTCACTTAACAAAACTTATTTAATTGGTTGCTGTTGTTGTAGTAGATTTTAATGCCATTTTTCAGCACACGCTAGGCTATACATGGCAACCAGTATTAATGGTGGAGGAAGGACCTGGAAAAACCCCGGGAAGAACCACCGTCATACGAGAAGCTGCTGGCAAGCTTTCTCACATACCCATATTGACTGAATCCGAGACTCGAACCCATGCAGGCAGAGGTGACATGTCAGTGATCCATAAAGGAGAGCACGTTAGACCACTCGGCCACTTGAGGCCCCTATTTAATTGGTATTTAAGTATTAATGTACTTCCTACACTAGGCATAAGTGACATTTTCATTGATCAAAATCTGCTTGAATATTTTTGATCATGGTGTACTAAGAATGTCTTTTGGAAAGAAAATGTAACCACTTATATGATGTCTTATTAAAAACTGATAATTTCAAAATGTTGATTAAAATTTTGAGGTTCTATCTACCGTTTTTGACTATAAAACAAGCGATATATCAGCATTTCAGTTACCAATTTTGTTCTCAATTTTCTTCAAGTTTTAAGAAATAGTAATTAGTTTTTTGTTGTTGTATTTTCTGGTTTAAAAAAATGGGATCCATGCCTGATCCTGCTTTATGAGCGGGTTCGCAAGTTATCAGGGTTCTAGTTATTGAGGGAGTGGTGTAATGTAAAACAGTAAAATTAACCACCGGAACATAATTGGTTTGCTCGACAGATACAAGACATAGAAAACTTTCATCATCAGACTGCTTTCTGTATTTTGTAGTAACCAAAATTTGATATTTATGGGAAACTAGTGCTTGCTTCATTATACTTCACATAAATATGAGTTTTAGTTTTTCAACTGACTTATTCTCTCATTTCTATGTTTATTATTTCCTTTGTATCTTTTAAGTATTACAGACATTCTTACAGATATTTATAGCAGCCATACATTTTTTTTACTCAGGGCATGTTACTTATCCTGTATCTCAGTATTCTTTCTGTAAGAAGAAAACAGTAAAATATTTACCAGCTTTATTATGCTAACAAAATTCCTTATTCCAGCTTGTATGAAATCTTATTTTCTTTGTTAGTCTTGCTGAGCATTTTGAAACAACATCCAATGGTGCATGTCAAGTGTATAATTAATAAAAACAACATCCAATGGTGCATGTCAAGTGTATCATGTAATAAAAACAACATCCAATGGTGCATGTCAAGTGTATCATGTAATAAAAACAACATCCAATGGTGTATGTCAAGTGTATCATGTAATAAAAACAACTGTATTAGAAGACTATAAAGAAGTAAGAATAATTGAAAATACAAAGCAATCTTGTGTCCTCAAACACAGTTGATTTGAACACACATAATTGCTTAAACAGTTGTTTAACATCCATCAGACTGACTCTTAAATTCATTAAAACTTGCTGAAATGAACTACTGCTCACTCCCAATGATTAACTCGGATCCTTGGATATTGAAGTTATGATTTCAATTTCTTTTTATAATTTCTTTTGTTTTACATATCTTAGTGAGATTACCTTTCATGTATTCTTATTTTTATTTTCTGTTGTTTTCTTTTGGTTACAGCATACTATTGTGGAGAGCCGCCAGCTGTTCAATTTGGTTACATCTTAGGAATCGATGGCGTAACTTTCCAATCCAAAGCTAACTACTCTTGCTACCCTGGTTACTCATTCCAGAATAAATCCCAGATTACATGTCAGGATGGGGGATGGGAAACTGCCCCAATATGTGTTGGTAAGTACAACATTAAATACCAACAATCATTACAAAACTGATGGCAAAATGTAATTTTACCTTTCTTTCCATGATTTACAAGTTTTCTTTTTGCTGTGGAGAAAAAGATCACTGTTCAGTTTTAAAAACTTAAGTCATATCTGTATAATTGACTGTCTGTGTATGTTTTTTGATGTGTTAAAATATTAAGCACAAAGTCAGATGCAGTCCAGAAAAGCACATTGTTCATGATTTAAACTTAATAATATTGATTTCATAATCTGATGGTCAGATGAAATAAAGGAAACATTAGTGATAATAAGAATTTTTTAATGGAGCTCTGTAAATGCTAGAATGATCAAAGCAGATGATTGTATGCATCTCTATGTACCATATCCTTACAGCAAAAAGAACATCATTGTGACCCTCATTTCACATGTTGCTGTCTTAGGTTAACATTTTACATTTAGCTATATATATATATATATATACCTAACAGTGTTTGCCATAAATGATAAAATATTTTTGTTCAGTTACTATCATTGTGTCTGATCATAAGCAAATCATATCATGCTCCTTGCTTTCTCAGATATTAAGAGTTTTGCATCGACTTGACAAAAACACTAAACCATGACTTGACATTGATTGTAAGTCATCATGTGAGTACAGCCATGTGTCATACCTCATGTCAATTTCGTCCGTATACACATACGTTCACAATACCCATTTATTTGCCTTCTGCTTAGAGCCAGATATTTATCATGGAATTAATCACATTATTTCATATGAATAATTGCTACCTGCAGCTGCCAAGTGCACAGCAAGGGCACTTAACATTGCCAGTGGTACTGGTACTCTAAGGAAGGGAGATGGCACTACTGTTGGGACCATTATTGACTATGTATGTAATGCTGGCTACCAGATCCAGGGTTCCTCCATTCTTTTGTGTGGACCAAATGGAAATTGGTCAAGTGCTACACCCACATGTATCAGTAAGTAAGATTTTAATTTAGAAGTAAATTATGTCCTGAAGGTTTCATGTAGGGAAAAATATCGCTTAATCAAAATTTTTACATGATCGAAGGTAGTCACATTATCTGTGAACAGGGTGTATTAAGCTGAGGCACTTCTTATGGAATAAAACATTTAGTTAGGAAATTCCACAAGTTTTTTTTTCTGATGGACAGTTGTAAGCCCCATTTCCACTATTGTTGTTAAAAGTGAAAATTTCTCTCTTATTGTGGTACTGCTTCATGCTATGGTATAAGTCATGGAATAGAGAGTAAATTGTGAATCACAGAGTATATCATATGGTTTTAAATAGGAAACTTGATTCTGCCATTTGAAGATGCATGTAAACTGAGGTCTGTTACTGAAATAAATCTTAAACCTGATGATAAATATTAATAATGATAGATAAGCTGGACTAAAGCAATGTAAAACAATAAACAACCGATTTTATTGTTCCAGAACTGAA